>JAMZAV010000367.1:600000-1114967 GCA_024449915.1 Sweltsa coloradensis
GATGAACTATTCACATTGAAATAATGTTACGGTTGAATTTGAATGTTGAAGCAATCGCTTCAACGATGACCCAAATAAAATGGAAACGCCTCTTTTGCGCCTAAAACTGGTAATATCAGGCTTTAACGTATTCTGATTACGCACGCGCCTTCCCACTAATAATTATAATAATTACAGCTTCCCAACAGTTGACGTGAGTTGCCTTCCCGTGTGCGGGAGTATATGCATGATGCATGCAACGCAGCATTTACGTTCTAACATCTGAAGGTCGAACCTGACAAAATAATTAAACGTCTATACAATATCCAATACGTCATAACAACAATTACTCACTTGCTATTATTTGCTGTACTAAGGCTTGTTGTTTATTAGTTCTTAACGTCTATTTTATGCACGAAGGTTGATTTATTTCTACCTCCACGAGAGGATGTTACGTTCTCAATGCACCTGGGGTCGAATGCGTCGTGCTTGACATAATGAGATCTGATTGGTGGGTTCGTGTAATCACTTATGCATAATACAGGAGCTCTAGAGCTAGGCTCCGTGTACACAGCCGCAGGTGTAGCAACCGACAGCAGTCATCTCAATTACACACTCACTCCCTATTAGCACAGCACACGACGAGGCTGCATGGGGCGTTTGCTATCCAATCAAAGAAAATAAATTAGGTTATTCTTAAATGTTCAGTTGAATGATATTTCGCTTCGGATCTTTGTGGAGTCTTAATAGTTGTATACAATGTCGATTCATAGGAATATACTTAGTGCTGGGTAATGTCAAAATCGAATTTAATGCACATCGTTTTAAACCCACTAGGCACCTGAGACCACCATCTAAAAGCTAAGATACTGGGACAATATGTTCATTAATTGTCCTTACCTCATAGTCATAAAACATATAAGTAGCCTAAATCGAATAATAAAAATGTTTAGGTCATTTACAAAAGATACAACATTACAGTACAACTTTGAGATCATGAAGAGACTATTTGTAACATTAATTAGATAAGTTTGCTTATCAATACAATACGTTCGCCTGTTTCTCGCGTTTTACATGGTACTTTACTACGATAATAACGAATTTTAAACAAACCACCTGGTTTTATGTTTTTCTTATTAATTGACTTACAAAAACACTCGAACGTGAGTGAAAATTTGGTTTAATTAAAAAAAATTATAAAAATAAAATTGTATTTATTGAGATTACCCACTCAGTCACACAACTGAATTCAATGCTCCCATTTAAAACAGACCAAGCCAACCCGTCGGCGCCTATGCCATCGCGTGGTATATTTTCGGTATATAGGAAACGCCCACCAAACAAGCTGGACACGATTCACTCTATGATACACCAAGACAACTAAGCGAGCGAACATTTGCTATTTTAAGTGCAGTATATTATATTCAACTGTTTGTTCCACTGTCGTTGCATACATACACTTGATCTTGTAACACAGAGCAGCCATGGTATCAAAGGAATGTAAAATCTTTAAACGACCATATACATTATTTACAATATGACTAGGAAAAAACATGATGCTTTTGCAAATTAACTGGTGCAGATGATGAGAATCGAACATGTAATGTACTGAAAATGACATACATTATTGAGCCCTATACTCACTGTCACCAGTTCTCCACGGATATCAAAACCAAAATCGTATCAGCGCCAACGTGATGCATTTCTTACAATCTCATACAATAGTTTAAAACACACGTCTATGTTTATAGAATTTTGCAAACGCTGAGCACTCACGTTGAATGATAAAAGTTTTGGTCTAGTGAGCCCGTTTTTCATGTGCTTTTAATTTAATCTCGACTACTCAGGACTCACTGCTATTAAAAAAGCATGCGTTTTCATAACTTATAGCCGCACCGATCAACAAAGCAATCCTTTGAAATAACCTCAACATGTCCCAATTGGGTACTTGTGCATTAACGGGACCCGCCTCAATTTTTTGTTAATGGTCCCCACCCATCGTCGTTTTTACTTATTTCAGTTACATAATAATTACAACTTGCGAGGAGTGAAAGACTCTTACAGTGAACTTGACTACACGTTCATGTGAACGAGTCATTGAGTCATTGGAAACGCGTAGGACCTAACATGATGACATGTCATGCCGTGGCGCTAAATTGAGTTCACGGACACCAAATGAACCTTCAAAACCTTTACTCGCAAATTTCACGATAATCAAACTTCCATGAATCATTAATATCTAAAATAGACGTTTAAAGTTTCGTAGGTTGGAAGCTATGTTGGCCTAGGCCGTGTCATCTGGCAATATGTAAGCCGGAAAGGATGTTTTCAGAGGTTTGTTCGAATAGATTGTTTTTCCTTGATCTCTTGAAATTCAGATGGAGTAGATATGTAGTAGATATGATTCTTATGAAAGTTTTCTGAATTTTCACATTTTCAGAGGGGCAATCCTTTGAACAAGTAACCCAACATTGTTTTGAATGGAATTAGTTCTATTAAAACATTACCGTACAGGCTTTTTGCATGACATTTTGAAAATAGACTATTATTTACTTTATCGAAAGTTACATGAACAGATAGGTCTCATCGTGATATCAATGTCGTAAAAAGCGTATACATCTGATTAGGTTAAATAAAAAAAAAAAACTTAATTATTGAATCTTGATTTTGTCTAAACCAGCCCTACGACCAATAACTGGAAACAACGAAACCTGACGCTGACGACAGAGCAAACGACAATGACAACATAAGACAAATACCTCAATGGTATAACCGTATGTATAATGTAGAATATATTCTACGGATACTACCCCGTATAACATCTAGGATAATTACGGTATTCTTAGGTTTACCTCGTCCCGGGATTGAAACGGTTTTCACGTTGGACGATTGCCCTAGTGTATATAAATTATCTTAATAAATCAATATAATATCAGTAAAAATATATATATAATTATAATATAGATTTACTATACTACACGCCATAAATTTTAAATAAGATTAAATCTGAATTTAATATAGATTTCTGAAGTTCTCGGTTCGATTGCAAAATCGTTGTACACGTCATTAAATAACATATTTTACTTGGTAGACCACGAATAGAAAAACTATTAATATTAAAGATGGCAAACAATAATAATATATTATATTAGTGTATCGTATGTACAAGTATATCTTATTATATACATATGTCTGGATTTTGCCAATGTGACCTTCAATATGAAATCACAGAATACGAACAAAGTACAGTAAACGTTGACTCAATCCAGATCTTTCACCTCGCTACCGTACGACGCACAGGGAAAATTTTAACAAAGGATTCGGAAATCTAAATTGTGTTTAATAGCCTCAACGAAAAGATCCGTGTATCCGATTGCGAGCTAAATATCGTTATCAGGTAATACAAAAGTAACATTATTTTTAATTTCAGCCTTCGGACTAATTTAGAAACTACCCAGGGAATAAATAACAAACCATACAAATTCAAAATAATAATATACTTATAGTATGTCGTATCAGTAGCCAGTAGTCGTCCCGCAAATATCACATATTACATTCTGGTTCTGGATCTCTTCAGCTCAAATTTGCACCCTAATATTTGAAATTTCAGGAGATTGTTTAAAACATTTATAAACAATTTAATACGGTTGGTTCTATATCAGACATATTTTATCATTCAAATAACTGTCTTCTAAATAAGCATGGGAAATTATTAATATTTACTTTTATGATACACTATATGGGCAGTTACTTTTGATAGTGGTACTGGTAAGAGCTTTAAAAGCTAAAGCAAACCAAATACGAAAGACACAACACAAATTAGGAGCTACTCTTTGTAATCAACAAAAGTTTCCGAAGAACGGAATTAAGCTTGAAATATATATTGTATTATAATATATAAGCATAAAATATGGTCTCAAAAGTCAAAATTGTCTCGTCCAAAGCATTTACTTGGTCTGTCAAGTGTCGTTTCTACGTAATACAACTGCATCATCGTTATGACGATTGTTGTAATTATTTATTAACGTAAATGGATTTGTACTAGCTCGATCATAATGGTATATACTAATACATATAGATCATAATACAAATTACAATTGCAATTACATAACGTGTGAATGCTTACACGTAATCCCTGTTCCATCTATTATCTTTGCAAGCCCATAATCCTTATAAATTTGCCACGGGTCCTCTCTTGCGTTCAGGCTAATGCACGGAAATATCATGCCATACAAACGATGTTACAACACGATTTATAATCTTTGTACGTATTAGAATTTCTCTAGAGTTTAAATCACAGGAAAACATTTCGCCTCCTGATTATGGTAAAAGTAATGGAGGTGGAAGGGAGGGCTTTATTTTAACAAGTCTGCCAATCTCGTGACACATTTAATTAAGTAATGTGTTGCGGAACATGGCAAATAATACATTAATAAACATCCTTTGGTAATGTATCACATATAAGGTTAAGAGATATATATTTTTCTTTAATAATTAAGGTAGCCTACGAACTATTTTTACACTTTCGGACGGGTTCGTTTTATATATTGAAGATATGGGAGTGTACATATTTGTATAATGTTCATCATCAGTAGTACACAGTAGTACACACAGTACACACAACTTTACAAATTTAAACCAATTGACAAAACGAGGTTATCGGTGTTTATCTCATCCTCTCTATCACCCTCGTTGCATACACGTGAAAGAATCCAACCATAGTGCCAGAGTTCGGTCATCATCGAATTCGAAGGCGTGTCTACATCCGAGGCTAATGTTATATTCAAACTGACATTTAATGGGTGTAGCGTCTAGACTTCTGCCAGCCTGAGCCTGGGTCGATGTTGCCTACGGTCTAGTTCGGGTTGATGATAACAATACGCAAGCCATGACCTCTTTCATACACTTCAAAACAATTCGGTCAATCAGTCACTCAAACCATATTGAACTCGGACTTTTCTCGTTTTCAATCAAAATATGTGCTCATAGCATTTCGCCTGTGTTTGTTTGCCACGTCGGGCGGCCTGACCTCTATAGTAGATGGAGCGTCGACCGTGACCTCAATGCCCCCCCCCCCTCCTACCCCCTCTCCACACCGCCGCAATAACAACTTCGGTGTAATTAGATGGAAAGAGTACACAATTTGTATAGATAAACGAAACCAAGGAAAATAATAATTAAAACAAGGTTGGTAGGCCTTTAGGTCATTACAATTCATTTGAGCATTCATTTGAACAGTATCTACTACAAAACCTCACATTGCTTTTAATATATTTTGACCCAGTTCTCGAATTTAAAACATACCCTGTTGTTTAAGCCCCCAAGGCAAAACAGTCGTACCTTGGTCGTGTTAATCAATTACAGAGAAAGGTTCACTCTATTTATTAGTGCTTTCACATTTGAATTACAAGGTAGGGTCTGTACAACTTGGGAACGATTATAATGAATAACTACACTACATAAAGCCAGTAGTACGACCACCAAAGGCCAGGTCCGATTTATCTTAATACTTAAGAAATAAGATTAATTTATTTATCGAACGCCTATTTATCTAAGTAATAAAACTGATAAGTAAAAATGTAGAATAAATAAAACTAAGTACATGCAGATCAAATAATAATAAATAATAAATATAATAAATTATAAATTATAAATTATACGATTTTTGTGCACACAACGAATAGTATCAATATCATGCTTCACATAAACTAACTAAACGGGTCGATAGTTATTTATTTTATATAAAACATGCCACCATTTCGGACTACAAAATACGCGTCGGCGCGTAGCCTTGTTAGCAAGGTGCAGCCTGCTTGCAGATTATAGCTGTTCTGTTCGGTTTAGGCGTATTTGTTAGCACACCAAGGCCAATAGAGATGTACGGATGATTCACGACTAATGATATCGACAGTTTATATCAGTCATGTGGCACAATCTGTGACGTAGCTCTCCAAGTCCATCAAAGTCAAGCAAGCAAGCAAATCAATCATTCGATTTAAATAAATAAATAAATAAATAAATCCGTATTTAGAGTCTACCTACTCAGTCACATAACTGATTTTCTGTCGGGGACAGTAAACCAAAGCGACCAAGCCAACCCTGTAGGCCCCGACGCAATCGACGAGTGGAGTGGGCGATAATCAACCAAAGATTGATATTTTTTAATAGGGAACCTAAGTGGGCGTTGTCTGGTTCTCTCCGGTCAGCGTGGTATAGGCGATTAACCCGTGCTAAATGTTTCGTAAGCGATAGCGCGAGAACCCGACCAGGCCGAATATATTCAAACTATAAAACTATAATCTTTCCTCTTAGTGATATACATAACTTGCTCTATCACAAATATTAATGACATTTGTTTTGAGTTGAAGTGAACTCTACATTTACACTGTTGCCAAACCTTCCAAACTGCTCATAAAACAACCTTAAAAACATTTTGTCGTGCAATCAGCTCATTGTACCGACTTAGCTTGGTGCTAGTTGAGGTCATTGTTGTCACATTATACTTACTAAAAATATCCTTAATGTGCACAAATCTGAATGCGAGTACATTAGTCAACCCAGAATAGCGTCGTGTTATGCGGGATGCACAGTGACACAACGTGGCTGCGTCTCGCTTAGGTTGCCGCTCAGTCAGAGTACATTGACGACAGTCGCAATAGGGTCCATTTACTCAAAAGTTTGCAATTTAGGAAGTCAGTCATGAGAAAAGCAGAATGCCTTTCATTCTTACAGAATTATACAATATAGATGTTATTGGTTTACGATTCTTGCGCGAGTACAAAGATACGGCGAGTTACATTACTACCATGCTAATTCTTAATGGGCCCGACGACGAGAGAACCATTTCCTTCCCGCCTTAAAACTTAGGTTCCTATAGGAAATATAGCAATCAGTGGTATGGACAAGTGCGAACACCCGCGGATCAACAAGGCCGATTCAGAACAACTTTAAATTTATTATGTGTCTCGTTGCTAAATGGCTCAAAAGTCACCCTTTACATATTACTAAGACAAAAAGTGATGGACTTAAGTCCATCACTTCTTGTTGTTGTGTCAAGTTAAAAAACTTCTGACTTTAGCGGGAATGGAACCCTGAACCTTCTGCATTGTATGCAGAGACTCTAACCACGAGACCAACGAGCCAAAAAAAGTCAATTTAGACTGATGATGATGATGACGATGATGATGATAACGATGAGTAGAGAAAAAGCTCGATAAAGCCCACTGGCAAATAATAGAGCCCCGAGCTTCTCATGCAGAAAAAAGAGATGAAGTTTTCTGGAAGGCTCTATACCAAAGTATAGCCTTAGAATGGTTGACATATTTTTATTTATTATAATAATTCATACCGTTTGCAGTGGTTATTGTAAAAGTTCGTTAGTATGCCTGTAGCTTACTCCATGATTAACCCGTGCCAAATCGTGCGGATTTTATGAAGATTTGTGAAAGTACGTATTCCAAGGTATTAACGAATAATTGCAATGAAATACCATAACGAATACGCTTATTCTACATACATTATGCAGGACAAAACGTGAAGTATAACGACCAAGTTTAATTCATTGTAGAAGGCATTTGCACATCATAAAATAGTGGCATAATGAACGATAGAACGGTAGCCTTCCCTTTATTTTGTGAACTATTTATACTGCACCCATTGCTCCATTGAAAATAATTTACTACGTAGAATTACGAATATGACTGTTGATAATTAAATTTGTTGCTCAGTTCCCATAGGGTTGAATAAAATAATAATTTATCCGAAAGAATGCAAATGATAATCGATCCCGGGGACGCTCAATATACGCTCAATAAATTCTCAACCTGTTCTCGCACTTATTGACAAATATGCATAAAACCTGTTTCTTGATCTTCGTTGCCGAAGTTAATCCAGGTTTGTAAGTTACGGATGAGCGGCACTAGAGTTTGGACATGGGGGGGGGGGGGGCGCAAATATAGCAGTGGGCAATCCAAAAATTCGCAAGGGGAGCTGTAGTGCCAGTGGCGTGTTCAGGAATTCATAAAGGGGAAGTTCAACCAAAATTCATAGATGTACCAAAGGCTAAGTGGGGGGTCCGATGTCAATTTTCTCCTTCAAGGTAATTTTGGTGAAAATCTGTGCGTTTTAAAGCATCACATTGACCAATTTTTTATCTATACTAAAACCCTCTTTGAAAAAGTTTTCTCCTTCAAGGTCATTTTGGTGAAAATCTGCTTTTTAGCATCACAATAACCAACTTTGTATCTACTATAAAACTCTCTTTTTTAATCTAAAAATGTTCTCCTTCGAGGTCATTTTGGTGAAAATCTGTATCTTTTAAAGAATTACGAACTGTGGGTTTTTATTTGGGGAAAAAAGGAAAACAAGGAAAATATTGGAGGGGGGCGCGGATTACGATTGGGGAGCGTGCGCCCCCCCCCTAAAAAAAATAGCTACGCCACTGAGTGACGGGTATCGATCTGGAGTCCACCTGAATTAACCTCGCGTGTATTGTGAGCATCGCTCATATCGGTTTTAAGAAGTGCGATGCCCGTTCAAAATAATATTTATTATGCAATACATGCATCAAATATCAAACTTTCGTCAATTCTTGTCGGTTAAATTGCAATTTGCATTGTAAATCTATGGCCAATGACGGGCACACAAGAGTGTCAGGATCGTAATATTAAAGTAAACATACTAATATAATATGTATTATATAAATTCAAAATTTACAAAATAATAACACAATGACACCTAACGTTTGACCCGTCTTTATACCAAATAAAATTTAAAAAAAAACTTTTTTCCCTGCAGCCAACGCAGTTGCCTCAAGACTCAGAATAACAATAAATTTCAAAGTCCGAATTTCATTAAAATAAAACAAAGTTTTGTATTGAACGCATATTCCAACACTCTCTATGGCATTGATGGTGAAAATGACGTGCAAGAAAGAAAGAAATCAATATTACGAACACGTAGCCTACAATTCAGTCGGAATATGCGATGATAGGCAACAGTCACAGTTCTTAGATGGGACAGTCCATCATCCAGAAGTCGATTGAATTAACAACATAAAGAAACGATTGATAAACTAAACTGTATTGAATTGTGGGTGAAGGTTATTTAGTACGTTGGACTGGGATCAAATGTAGAAAAAATTACGCTTGAGATGGGAGGATTCCTTATCTGCGACAATCTTTCCTGAGCCACTTAGTAATACTCATTCCGTTGAGTTTCTTATAAGGTATATAATTTATAATAATATTATACGATATAATTTAAGTTTCTTCGTCATATTGATGAACACTAATTGAATTCATTTGTTCATGCGCCTGAGTGCCCAATGAATGTGTTTGTCGATTATCTCTGCTTTCATTGTTCTGTGTGATGATTTCTTGTGAAACCCGTCAATATGAACATAATAATAACTACGATGGTCAAGGACTAAATCGGGCACTGTGACACTGGCTTGCCTGCACTGCATGAGACTTGACCGTAAAGGACGACCACGCAGTATATTTACTACTATAGTGTCAGTTGGTTATATTCGACTTCGAGGTTATATTATTATATTATTTATTGTATAAACTAACTATACCTACTATAACTAGGCTATACATAGCATCTCAAAACAAAACATAATACAAATTTATGTAAATGTGTACATACAAAAAGTTTAATGTAAAATATATGTATGTAATTGTAGGCTACAGCTGAAGAGAGTCTTCCACAACTGTGGTACCGGTACTCTATAGTAGCCATTATACAATAAATAAATAAATACATAAATGATTATACCCCATGTGGGACATAACAGTAATGATGGTATTGAGAGCTATGACACGAATCGCCGAGCTCAAAATACTATTGAAACTCGATACTCGATGTCCCTTAGATTCGTCTGATTCCGCGGAGATGGGCGAAAAGCAGACGTAGTAGAGCTCATTTATAAATGACGAGTCCTTCGAAGCGGCCCTTGGAGAAGTAGGCCCTAAATTATGCACCGAGCTGCGATAGACGGCTGGGCTGGCCTTGCTGTGATGTGAATATCAGGGTCGCAACGTAAGGTGAGATGGATTCAGCCCTTCACATCATTTGCATACGTCACTAAGTGAAGAGAGTATCCTTATAAATCAGAGTAGAAGTTAAGGCAATGATTTAGCTGAATGTGAAAAGGGTTTTGATAGTGCACACACATCATCATCAACATTATCAAAATGTAAATTTTCGGCGATTAAAAACAAATTTATGTGGAGTTTAACCAGTATTTTTTTAAATTAATTTATAAATTGATTTTCTTGATTAGAATAAAAGCTACAATTTCTCTACGTTTGCCTCATTTTTTCTCAATTTGTTACCGTTTGCCAATCATGGCTTTATAGTGTCTAGAAGAACTTGCTTTGGGTCAAGCTTTAATTGAGCATATGCAGCGGCATCGAGCAACGAGCACTTATCGTCATGCGCTACAACGGAGATAGCAGTTTGAAAAAGTTACCGGTAATTTCAGAAGAAGCAGTAGCAATAAAACCAATTGCCAAATTAGTGGCACTGTCTGACACCAGTCACGTTCTGGGGGAATGCCGTTCTCAGCGTAGAGAGAGGGACCAGTTCGCCGTGAATTCGAAATGGAGGTGTGTTGCTTGGTTTCTTTCCCCATTCTTCACACATGCTCTGATCACAAGTTTCACGAAGGGCACTTGTCTCACACTTTTAAACAACAAGGCAAACCAAATACCACAATTTATTTCAAAAGTTGGCTATAATTTTGATAAAACGAACATATTGAAATAACGCTCCGAAAGTATTTTTCAATACAGTGTTCATGTTTGTGGTAAAATTTCATCGATTTGACTTCAACCAAAAGGCGCGACTAATTTACTTTCTAAAGTGCTACAGATTTGATTTTAATCTACTATTTTCTCGTGGCTCTTAACTTGGATATTAAAAAATAGCATTTTATTTATATATACTTCTTTATTTCTTGAATATCCGGAGCTTTCAAGTATTTCGCAGCATTTCCTGTCAAGCATTGTTATTTTCCGCTTTTCATTAAATTAATTGATACTTCTTTTTAAAATCTTCACGTTTTGAAGATACATCAGGCCAATTTGCTTGACATCTAACCTAGCTATTGACACCGTTTACAAGTAGGCAAGGCAATCAACAAACTCGATCATAGCATTGATATTGTCGTGCTTCCTATGAACTGTATATTTCGTCAGTGTGCGTGCGTCTTATGTTTTGACCCAGAGAGTCGAGGAGTGCGTACCCGGACAGAAGTCGATAAGACGATAACATTAAAATGCCTATACAGCCTACCTTCCGTTCAGCTTCCATAGTTGCATAGGCCCTTCAGGTATTCACAAACAGAACCAAATAATCAGCCATTATAAGATAATAGAGACGGAAGTATGATACAAATTTGTTTACTAAGAATGGGTCTCAGTCTTGGCTTATCAAGTTATCACATTTCATATGAAGTTTGAAATCACATTACGTTTTTACGTGCGTCGTGTATTAGAATCATATGAGTAGCCATGCTTTGAGGCAACCGTCAAAAGTAAGTAATTTTAGAGAGCTATACATTACTTACTTACTAATTAATTGCGTACTTACATAACTAGGGGTAGTATATAATATGAGCAAAATAAAGTCAAACCGGAAACATAACACCAGAAAATTATATCTGCGGTATCACAACGTTCAATTTTATGTTAACATTATTTTATCTTTTAAATTCAAACATTTCTATCAACTAGGTACTCCACTGGAAATGTTTGTAATCGTTATAACTATAAAATTGTAAACATGGTAACGAAAACGATAGCTGAAAGTAATTATAATTACTAAACATTTTGTCCAAACACAAAGATAATAAGACATAACGTCCTAACTTTACCGACGATGATGACGCCGATGGAGTGTAGGCCTACTGCCAAGTAAAGCGCCATCAACAGTATCCACCATACTTACAGACTGGAGCGAAAACAACTTATTTAAAATATGTTTTTCTCATCTAGCTCTACATGCACCATTTATTAAATTTTCCTTATCGTTTTCAACTTTGCCGTCATTTACTTGTAACTTACATATTATGCACTACTTAACACATGCAAATACCTACTATAAAAAAAATCACGCCATGAATTGCAAGAGATTATTTCGCATTCACGACTTATTTAAATTACAGTAATAAATACTAACACATTTGTCACCTTGAATACAGTTATAATACAATGCTAATATAAAATATTATATTCGGAATTTTTTGTTCTAGTTTTCAGTGTCATATTTATTATTCATAACTCAATTATCACCAAGCCATAACATAGTCGGGCCCATAAAAGTAAATGTCACGAACACAGGGTCGTCTAGTGAAATTCTATCAAGTTGTCACATATATCTGCATTATTCTCATTCAAACTGGTGGGCTATCTCTAGTGATTTAATCATCAACATTCCAAGCGCCACCCACCGTGACTGAGTAAATCCTCAGCCACACTTAGTCGCTAGTTATCTTATCTGTAGTGGTTTAACCAATGATATTTAACATCTATTAGTAAGCTAGATCCCCAGTCATTGATCCACTTCCGTGACAATTAGAAGCCATCATGAATAGGTCAGTTTGCATGTTTAAGAAGATTGTGGCGATTTGTAGCCCAAATATGTTTCAAGATGGCTGCGACAGGTTGACAGGTGAGCATATTAGCAATTAACACTAAATAATTTCTAATTCCCTTATGCAATAACTTCTTATTGTTTCTGTTTGCGCATTCCCATGCTGCACAAGCTAAAAACATATCAAAACAATCCAGATTTATCGCTTTTAAAACATAATGTCGAGCATAATAAATAGAAGCGCCAAATCGCCATCTTGAATAGGTCAATTTGGTACGCTCGCGCCTATACGGACGTTTTGGAGACTGGGGCCATGCGCCATTCCAAGCTCCACCCACCATGAATGAGTTATACTCTAAGCCATACAATCATTCGTTCCAGCACGAGCGTTTTTGTTGTTGAAAATAATGAAATCTAAATAAAATCAATTACCGACGAATACATGCAAACGAATTTAAAATAGAGTGGTAGGGAACTTGTTTAACGAATTAAAAATGATATCAATTTACGTAATTTATGATTATGCAATAACGTAAATTAAGTTTTTGTGTGTGCGTATAAAATTATTATTCCGAAAGTGAAAAATTCAAAAATTGATAATATGCATTAAGCCCCACAATGCGTCACTATAACGCAATACCGCAGAAATATTACGTCACGTCGTTACGACACGTGACCTATTGTCATGATAATTCTGAGGTAGGTGTATATGCAAAAAGGTTCTTAAATGTACTCGTACCCACAAGCATATTCTCATTGAAAAAAAAAAAGTAATTTAAATCTGGTGTTGATGACGACGATAATTACGTGGAACAGATCATATCAAACAAACTTGTCAACTCCTGTGCCGGCGTTTGTATCATCTATTTATTTACTCGAACGAACATTTCGCTTAATTCTCTATTCGAGAGCTCGGTGGTTCGATCACAGCCACCAATAATCCTAAATCCTGACTGAAAACACCTTTTTTCGGGGGAGAATTTCCGCTGTGGCTTTAATCCAGTTCATCAGGTGTGGTATAATGAAGTTAGATATAATAAAGTAGTATTTCAAAAGTTGGTAAGAAACATCCAAGTACTGTAACAACAACACAATCCCAGCATTACGCTACTCCTGAGTAAAAACTATGTTGCTCGAGAGTCATCAGTATTGCTGGTGGCTAAAGGGATCGACCGACGACCTGTACTACTTCTATCGGCTCTGAATGAAATGTGAGTCCTTTGGTCTTTACTAGGATTGGTCGAGGCTCATGAAATGGTTTTATTTTAATTTCGAGTAAATCTCGTATTTGAATTTTAAATTTCACTTTTTATGGGTTTTGTCTGTATTTCAGTGGTTTTAACAGCAGTTAACAATATTTTACGTTCGTAATTATTAATTTACGACTTACATTATTCAGGTCTCCCATGAAACAACTTTGAATATTCTCATATTCAAGGTGGTTTTAGTTAGTTTAATGTTAATAACACGCGCATAATACGGCAAGTCGTACTAAAATACGTTGTATATGCAACGTTAGTGCTTTTCGTACACTATAGAAACTTGATTCATGTCATGTGGATTTCGCTGCTACTGTAAAATTAATACCGATTTCGTTATTTTAGAGGTGATTCAATTGCTGACAATGATTCGAACAATTCATGCTCATGCTATTAAGAAAATTTCAAGGATCTAGGGATTGCGTATAACCTTTATAGACACAATCGTTGAAAGCAACACCAATCAACTGAGTTGATTTATACAGTGGACACAGTTTCTCTGTTCTCATGAAATTATATTTGTTTTTTCAAAGTGCTATATTTGAATGTATGATGATAACAATTACGTAAATCTGCTCTTCTTACCTCTAGATAATGTTGCTTAATCCAGACGAAAACTGATTTGTTTCATTCCAGAAGTGGTATAGGTGTCTTTATGGGAATGTGAGGCTCAGCGTTTCGTCCGTACTAGCGTTGACATCCTCAGGAGGTATCAGTGGAAGTTAGCTCAGGAGGATGTACTGCAAGCAAATACAACAACGATGCTTGGGTTAGGTACCATCTCTCATAACGCTTCAACCCCTTCAGACTTGAATTTTACTTATCAACTTTAGGATATTATAACTTAATTTTTAGAATTATTTTAAAGAATTTTGGAAAATTTTGGATTCGTCGCAAAGTATATTATTGATTTAAGGAAAACTGTATAAGAAATCATTAGCAAACAGAACGCTGCAAATTTTCATGGGGGCTTTGCCGAATTTAATTTATAAATCAATATATTACCTTATACATTCACGTGTTTTTGTGAAAGATTGTTTAAACCAGCTGTTCCCACGACTTTTCACCTTACAAGGGGCCTTTGGGATACGCTTCCACCCTATCCTAAATTTAGTTATTATTTTAAAGAAAGTTATCAGATAACGAGACTCTCGTTACCAACCGAGATCAATCACATTATATGTGTGGTTTCGCGAAGACTTCACCGATTTCTCTGTCTCTGATGGTGTGAACTTAGGCGTTATGTTGATATTTTGAAGTTCTCCCCTTACACCCATCACTAATCATTGCTATAATGTTAGCATGCTGAGCAGGGCGTGTTGTTAATGCAACAGGGCTAATCGAAACTGAAGGTTTATGTCTCATAAGATACTCACACTCCACATGGCACCTCACCATGACTTGAGTCAGTGTAGGTGTGGGATGTATATTATGAGACACGGTATTACTATACGATGACATATCACGCTATCTTAGCCTGTCCAATAAATATTGAAGTTTTATCCTGTTTGCAATTACTTTATTGCAATACTACAAGACTAATCTTAAACAAACGAGTAATTAAATATATACGAATGTCCTTGGAATTAAAATACATATTTTGAATCTATTCACCTAAATACTAAACCTTATCGTTGAAAATTACGTATACTCATTGAATAATGTCTCCATTCCATTGTTCTTAATATTCTGTAATCTTTCTTTTTTCTCCACTGCATCCGGATATTAAATAATTTTTAGTTTGTTCGAATTCCGAACATCGACGAAACATTTTCGAAGACTTTCATACAAAATACGGTGCGGGAGGAGGTGTATTCTAATTCAAAGTTAATTACAGGTCAAAAACACCAGCACGTTAGAGAGTGTTATAATTCTGAGACGAGAAAATCCACATTATAACATATAGTTATAAATTAATACACCATTTTGAGACTCATAGTAATTACTCTTTACGGTAGTTCGTATATCGACATGGTTGTGCGGTTTGTGATCAACCCTGACCCCAGCTCCATAAAGCAATACAAGTAAACGGCACAAGTGTGTCGACATTCTGAATAAAAACTCGTTATGATAAACGCTTAGTTCAATCAGTCATTCTGCCTTGTGGTGAAAGGTGTATACTACTCCTACTCGGGAGATATTGCTCATACAAACTTGATTGTTGATTCTTATCGGGATTTCAGGATCAACAAAACGTCATTTAACATGACTAGTAAAACCTTAGATTTTGTTGGTTGACAAGTTGATGTAATATCATACAATCAGATAAGAGCTAGTAATTGAATGTCAGCTGAAAGGTTACACACTCCATTCACTATTGATTTTGTTGCTCAACGTCTAAGTTGATATAATTTATCAAGTATCGCAATGAAAATATGTGTTATGTAGAAAACATTAATCATTATGAATTACGATGTAACTCATTGAATTCAGTAAGTGTGAGTAGTAAATTAAATCCTTATTGATCGACGTATGGCTGGCAAATGAGCAATGGATTCTGAATAAAGGCAAAAAAGGGCACTATTCCGTACAAAGTATGCACTACATTTTTATTTATATTGTGCAACTTTTTAATAATTTATAATAACATATTCATGAAATTAATCAATGTGAACATTGTTGTGAACAACTAGATAAACTATGCAAAATTAGTAAATATTTTCCTCTGATTGACATCTTCTATATGTTTGTCATCCAGTTCAAATCATAGTTGAATGAATTATTAGTCGGCAGGGTTCATGCCTTGGTCTGCCAAGCAGTACTGCTGAGTAGTGAGTAGTGTCCTGCGCCACTGGGTGTTTGTTGTTTGCCTTGGGCGCATCATTACGTTCAGTCTACTGCTGTCAACAACACAATTACTGAAGTTTAGATTAGAACACCCACCACCCCAATTCCCTTTCCCGTGATGGATGAATCCGCCTAGGCTTACACTTTGTAACAGGGCAGGATCATGATGCATTTTGAGCTACTATCCCAAATTGGTTTTTGTATTTCACTGTATAATTGCGGAAATTATCTTTCTTCAGGTGGCATGAATAATAGGTAGGTAATGTGTAACATTGATTTTATAACATTTTTATTTATCGGGTTTTTTTGTAGCGGTGGTATTCAACGATTGGTGATATTTTTCTGTCGACGTTTCAACGGAATGGGTAGCGAGACATTTAAAAGTGTTATTGATTTTATCATTTGTCTGAGTGAGGATATAGGCCTAAGGGTTCAATTTTTAAACCCAATAATGGGGTTAAATATATTATTTAGATCGGTTTTCCCGAATGTTTTGTGGATGTGCATTGTGCAGGGCTTGTGGGGGTGGTTGTTGTATGTGCGCCTAGACTAGGTATGTATATAACTATAAGTGATGTGGACACAAATATACACAATTAATTCACAATATAATTATGTCTTTATTAGCAACCACTGTTTAATTTTGTTTGCTAGCTTGCTTGTTCAACATTAAACTGCAGCCAGCCTGCATGCAGCCTTAGGAGATATAGGAGAGAAGTGTTGGCTATCCTATGTGGGCCTCAAACTATACATGATGAGTCCAATTATTGTTTATACTAATTAAACATAACTGTTCTAAGAATATCAGTAGTTATAAATATACATTTGAAGTTTGATGGTTTCACAGTTAGTTTTTCTATGTGGTACCACCAAGTCTGCTTGTAGGAAAATTAATTAATTTAACACCGAGTTTCGAGGTTTCAAGGCGCGTGCGGTTGGATGCTAACGGAATGCTGTTATTAACTTTTAGATAGGTAGGTCACATGACACGCGTTAGATAAATTCAAAGTGACCCATCTTATGTTTTGTATTTATTTTAATACCTTCCATATACAGCTATTATATACAACGAAGTAGAGTTTAATTCTGAATGATATTTCTAAAACAAAATAGTACCAAGTGTTCTCCCGAGTAACTGACAGTTATACGTGTGGAATTATTTTGAACGTACATAGGCTTTTCCGTTTGGGTTTTAATACCGTAGCGTAAATCCTAGAACAATTGCAACAAATAAGAAAGCATTGTCTTAAAGCAAGTGTCCTCGAGGAAAGATTAGCACTGCAGACAACAAAGTGGGGAGTGGGAACCGCAGTTACAGCACTCCCTTCAGTTAGTTGTTATGTAAATGTAAATTATAAGGTGATTAAAAAAGTGCAGTTTC
Organism: Sweltsa coloradensis; assembly: GCA_024449915.1. NCBI lineage: Eukaryota > Metazoa > Arthropoda > Insecta > Plecoptera > Chloroperlidae > Sweltsa > Sweltsa coloradensis. The sequence goes on from JAMZAV010000367.1 coordinate 618,007, forward strand.
ATCTCTTGATTCGTGTTCTTTGGCCCATAGTTCCGTTCCGCAAATAGATGTAATTCGCCTTCATCTTATCCTTACATCATCGTGACGTCATGACTTGCAGTCGGCGAACCTTCCTTCTACATCCGACCCATGTTACACACGAGTTCTCTTTAAAATAATAAAACTATTTTATTATTTGTGTGAAATGAGCATAACATTTTTATCAGGTTATAACTAAATAAATCCGTATTTAGAGTCTACCCACTCAGTCACATAGGCCCTAACTGTTTTTATCCCTATATAATATCGGCGCCATGCAGCCAAACCGCATTTGTACTGGAACTCAGTCCATAATGTTATTGTTATATCCGCATTCTGCATATTTTATCTTCCTAGGGGAATTCCCTAGGACTTGTGTGATGTAGTTTTTTCAAATGTATTATACTAACAGGTTTTATAAAACATTGCAAGCTTCGGCAAAAATTAAAATCTACTATTAGTTCCAAATTACGAAACATTCATCGAAACACAAATCAAAGTTGTGTTTATTTGCCTGAAATACGAATGCATATTTTGCTGTTACATATTAGACATTTTGTCTGTACAAAATAGTTTTGTTACAAACGACGAACGGTCAGGTAAAAATACGTAGTTTTATAACAGTGTAGGCTTTATTTCGATCCTGTGGACTCGTGGACCATGGAGTCCATACGATTGCATAGGATAGAGTCCCTGCCAACTGGGGCACTCTGCATTATAGGCGTCTTCACGCTTGGAATGTAAGTGTAAATTCATTATGAGTATGTGTAAATAATAAAACACAATCGCATGTCGTTACAGTAAAATATCCTAGCAGTATCGCAAACTAAGTTGTATTATTTTATTTTACTGGTTTCATTTTCAGCTGTTTTAGTCCCATGATTATTTTTTTTAAAGGTCAAATTGCAGTCAATGCTAAACGAGAAGGTCTCAAATGAGACTATGATTGCACAGTAAATCCTATTTGCATACTGATGTATGGAATGATGATGTCATGCACTGTCAGGGAATAAGGCCGTAATAAGAACACCTTCGCCTTCTACGGACGCTGGTGACCTTGAATTCCGAGAGCCCACAAAATTAATATTACTACCATTATCATCAGTATTATTAAATGATGCCTACTGAAGATTGTCGCTGTATCATGTTTGAGCAATGGAGCGTTTCAAAATAATGTACATCGTAATGACTGTAATTTAGTAAACAAAGCGAAGTAATCAAACACATTAGTAGGTATTGTTAAACGACTCCTGCCCTTGTACGTAAGTGTTCCTAATGTGTCTGACGATTTACATCTACACTCAAGTATGTTTTACTTCAGAGAGCAGATTTTTCACGGTCACTGTAGTTATAGATATAAGGATAAATATCTGTACACAAATATAAAATGTCGGCCCGTGTACGACATTTGGAGACTGATCGTCAACATGATTATTTACATTGTTTGCAGTATCTATCTGCAATTTACCAATGATTTTTTAAGATTATAACTTTGTGCGAACTAAGATGACCAAACGCACTCCGGCTGGGCCATAAACCTAGGTACCCCCTAAAAATAATTTTGTTGTACTTACAATTGTATATGGCTATACGTTTCAAGCATTACGCTCCTCATAATAGGTGGATATTACTTATTTTTATACTAGCTTTACACTAGCTGCCTTTATCGACGATTTGCGATTTATTGTAGATCAATGTAGATAGCATCAGCAAGTACAACCCTCACTAAATAAACTCCCCTTTCATTATCAACAATGATTTGCATATTAATTGTAGTTGAGGAAGTCCCCCGTGTACTTGTTTGTCTGTTCGGTCTATAACTCTGTATTATAATAGGTTGTTAGTATCTGGTGAACACACCACCCTATATGAAATCCAGACCATGGACCCTATTATACAGTGGTGGACACCTGCAGGGGGAGGGGGCAGTGGGGCGATCGCCCCACTTATAACTACTTTTACACTTTTATAACCAGACCCTGTAATTGTTTTGCAAGGCCAAACCTACCCCCCCCCCCCCCTAGATACGACGTGCTACTGCTTCCAATATTCATTTTTTCATTTTTAAATGTTGGTAGTGAAATTGTGTATGAAAGCATAATTTAAACAAAGTTGGGAACACTGACCTCCCCTGACATTCCTTCCTCGTCTTTTCGAACTCGAAACTATTGACAAATTTCTCCTCATAAGCTTTAACCCCCCCCCCCCCCCCCACCCACCCCGTAAAAATCAGCGCTATAGTCCTGCCCCTGTTTAAGCACTGAGAACTCATATAATTATGGTATTTTGCCATTATGTCAATCTTAAATGTACATTATTTTGGAAAGTTGTCACGGTAGCACTGCTAAAGTGTTTTCCTCGGTGTTTTCTAATAATAAAAAAAATCATTTTCACGAGTTTTTATTCCAATGTAGTCATATTCGAGCTGTTTTCCTGGCTGATAATCGCAAAATATCGAAAATTTACAACTGCAGGACTGTCCACGCATGCTTTGTTGACAAATTTGCAAAGTTTCATGTACGTCGGATTGTCATGGCCGACAGGCTGAGCAAATAGCTATTAATTTTACCAACTGCCAAATGTGTCCAATTGAAAAATATAAATCGCATAATTGAGCAGACTGAGGAAATACAAAACTTCACGTTGATATCAGTCCCGGAACTTTTACGCAGAGTCATTGAATAGAGTACGTAGCACTCAATGTTGGTACCCCATCCCAGGACAGCCGTCAATACGTTGTCTGCTTTGAGCATGCATGCGTAGGGCACACTATCAGTATCACTAGGACTCTTGACCTCTTGGCTTGCCCTTCAACAGTATATCGAAGTGTTGGGAAGTGTGATGGATGTCCGTTATGCGTCAATTGTCAACCTTGATGTGGGCCCCAAGGTCGTTTGGCATTCAGAGCATGCATGGTATACTGACATAAGTAAACCAACACCTGCGTTTCACTGCTATATTCTTTACAGTGGCGTTGCTAGGAGACACACTCGAACACCTATTTTCGAATTGATGTATTAATCAGCATCAGCATTTTGACCTAACGGTTGACGCGCCCTTAATCCAAATAAAAAATCTACTAATAAGATGTACTGCTTCTAGGATGCCCAGTGTAGAATGGTTATGTGGACATGCAGAGCATAAGCTACACCGATGCGATATGCTTTCAAGAAGTATTTGAAAGAAAATCGTATTTGAAAACTAAATGTAATAATTTAGTATTGTACATATTGTGCTTGATATTGAATTTTTCTTCTTCTCATTTTTGTGATTTGACTTAATTGAGCATTGTCTACTAAAGAATGGCCAGTCTTACAAGCTACCCGACAACTGAGAAATGATGATTACAAAACAATACAGATCATAATCCAAAGTAAATTACTATTTATCTTTATTGTTCTATCACCTATCACTCACACCCACTTTGTAATTGTTTTTTTCAAATAACCAATTGAAAAGGTATTACAACGGAACCCAACATGAGGACTATACTCACATCTCTCGTTGACATGCAAATACATATTCTAATTTTTGAATGGTTCACTCGTTCCGAATTCCAGACACCCACTTTGTCTTTCGGGTCGAAAATTGCGGATAAGCTATGATCATTTCAAGGTATTATTAGTTAGCATGTAATTAAGATTGTTCGCTTCCAGGAGTAGACTTAACAATAATTGCGTATACAATGTATGCACAGTACTAAGCTTGCAATCACATTTATTTTTCAAACCTTACTTTGAGGGTATGCTGCTTTATTACCAATTTGTATACTTCATGATGTTGCAGAGGAAACACAAAAGACTCGCGAACCCGTATGAACCTCTAATTACATAAAGTCAGGTTCAGACTCCATGCTCGTCAAAGGAAGTGAAAACGAAATTAAGCCCTCCAAAAAGCAGGAGCCAAGCCAAGTACCTACGTTCTGTGATCATGCACCATGCACACCACGGGACCTGTCCACTGCACGCAGCATACGACCCTTCAATACGCAAGCCCTGGACACTTCAAACAACTCTTTATGCGTGTATGAGCAGTGAAAACTCAAAACGGGGGGAGATGTTTTAAAACCACTCTACAATATCGCAGCAAAATTGAAATAAAAAAAAATAATAATACAAAAACAAGATTAATTCTGTTCAGTTCACAACAGAATGCTATACTTTGAGTTTGAGGAGATGATTGTAAAGAAAATCATTTTTTTTTTTAACAACGCTTATATTTAAATGTACTAAAAAGTAAAAAATAAATTTTCGCCCAACAAATTTTTGCCTTACTCGGAAATGAAAAGCGTTGGGCGCTTTCCTTCCATGAACAACCAAGTTCTGTTATCTATGTCAATACCGTAAGCGCCCAACGCTTTTAATTTCCGAGTAAGGCAAAAATTTGTTGGGCGAAAATTTATTTTTTACTTTTTAGTACATTTAAATATAAGCGTTGTTTAAAAAAAAAAAAAAAAATTCATGTAATATTATTTTATACTTTTTAGTCTTAACGATTTTAGTCTGTGTGAAAAATTTCAGCTCGATCAGACTTTGGGAAGTGGGTGAAATATCAATTCCCATATAAAACGTTAATTATTAATAAAAATGAATTAATTGATTAATTAGTGATATCTGTTGATTGATTCATCTATTGTCATCAAGTATACGTATGTGTAAAAAGTTTCAGCTCGATTGGACATTTAGAAGTGGGTGAAATATCGATTATAAGATTCCGTCCAGATAGACAGACAGATAGACAGACAGTTAGACAGACAGACAGACAGACAGACAGACAGACAGACAGACAGACAGACAGACAGACAGACAGACAGACAGACAGACAGACAGACAGACAGACAGACAGACAGACAGACAGACAGACAGACAGACAGACAAGACACATGAAGCTAATATAAGCGTTGTAATAACAAGAGTTTAACACGGAAAATATCGAGATGTTTCTTCGACATTTGACACACGATATACATTCGACTATGTAATGCAATTTGCAATTGTTGGTGAGCAGATCTAAAACATGGCAGTAGTAAGCGAAGCAGCTAAAATCTTGTCAAGCATTTATTCATCATTCAAATAGGTACGAAAGAAAAACTAACAGAAATACATAAAGTGCACTTGCTAAGGGTTGGGCTATCAAGTAGTGACTGACGACGATGTCATTCCTCGCTGCAGATGCTCTTCTATCCCAATAATATTGTGGGGCTCGATTTACTTGGAAATTCCATTTACATCACACCATCAAGGGTTTCGACTTTCCCTTCGTTTATCTTTACAAACCACATCAATATGATGAAATCAGCATGCAGCGTCGAAAGTACGTGTGAATCGCGTGATAAACAGCTTCCGTTGACCATCGAAGACAACGCCAGGAGATTTATCTACGCTTTGGAAATCACTTTAAGGGGGGGTTTGTCAGTCGGTCCGAGGTCTCCCCTTTCTCTGTTGCACCCTCGCCAGCAATTTCCCTCCGGTCCATTCGTCTTGCGGTCCATTTGCAGTCGCGTACATCCTCCTCTCGTCTCCTCGGGGGTGCGAGATACGCGACCGACGGCGATAACGAGGTCTTCCTGAGTGCTCCATCCATTCACTCTCTCTCCTCGTGAGTCACACACGGCGAGATAGCACTGACCACGTCGATTACACCCGACCGCTTCTTCGTTATGACGTAATCACTCCATAGGTGGCAGCACTATGTAGGTATATACACCCAGGGCTTCTACATAATAACTAGAGACGTGTAAAATTTGCGTTTTGGGGTGTATTTGTTAGACCAGTAAACATGAATTCCTGAAATGTTACAAAACGTTTTTTTGACTTTCAGTAAGGTTTTCCCGTAGCTTTTTGAAACTGACTGTTCAACCATGAATTCTTACCTGTTATGGACTTCAATTCTAAATTGATTTTAATTTTACTATAATATTCAACCATTGCCACTAAAATGTACGAAACAACCATTTTGGTGGGTTTTGAAGAGCGAAAATATGATGAAGATGCTACCCAAGGAGAAATTTGCCCTAAATTAAAATAAAACTGCAAAATTTTCAATCCCAAAACGTTATTTTTACACACTTCTATAAAAATAACCAATCTGTACAGAGGTATAGTTTAGCTGTCGACCACGGCTATTAAAAAAAATTATTACAAATCCACCTACCAACATGTAATAGGGTTCAGTGGGTATACCACACTTTTAAATTTAGTACGAAATGTTATAACGAGTGTTGTACTGCTAATTGAAGACGTGAGCAGGGAAAATGTGCTGATAGCTTGAATTGTGTGTGATGTCAATATAAACAGTAAAAAAATGCATAATGATGTTAGATTTTGTAAAAGTATGAAACAGGTACATTTTTTTAATGCGTCAGCTGCAGAAATGGATACGAACAAAACACCCCACCTTTATTTTTATTGCTTAATTGATTAATAAAATATTTTTAAGTTAAGTATTTGGTCAAGTGTGTTATAAAATTAATAACACAGGTAACACAGGTATAGTATATTCGGGCACTCTTGATAGAGCAGGTATCCGAAGCAGATACTAGGAAAACAATGGAAGTCTTTGCAGATGATATACCATACAAAAATGCAAAAACTTGCAAAAAAGGGGCCAAGCCGAAAACGAGGAAGATACAAGTGGCTCAACTGCATAAAGTGGTGAGATCTAGAAGTGTGGCCAAGCCAATTATTTTGTTTAAAATAATAAAATATATTTATTAATTATATAATAAATTAATAATATATCAATATCCATATTATTATCTTCCTATAATTATGAAATAAATATATTAACAAAAATAACATAAACATTAAATACATTTATTGAAACATTTACATGTGGAAATATCAAAATTAACAGACGCCATTCAAAATTCAAAGCTTGGTCGGTGAATTTTTAACTTGGTTGTCGTTACTGACTAACCAAAACATAACCAATCCAAATCCATCGACCAAGCTTTTAATTTTGAATGGCGTCTGTTAATTTTGATATTTCCACATGTAAATGTTTCAATAAATTTATTTAATGTTTATGTTATTTTTGTTAATATATTTATTTCATAATTATAGGAAGATAATAATATGGATATTGATATATTATTAATTTATTATATAATTAATAAATATATTTTATTATTTTAAACAAAATAATGGGCTTGGCCACACTTCTAGATCTCACCACTTTATGCAGTTGAGCCACATATCTTCCTCGTTTTTGGCTTGGCCCCTTTTTTGCAAGTTTTTGCATTTTTGTATGGTATATCAATAATTTTTTTAGAACGAACACGGTATGGATGTTAGCATCCAAGTAGAGAAAATTACTTTATTTACAATGATTCAAAATAAAATCTCACTCATTGATAATTAAAAGGTTTGAGCATCGCAGTTATAAATAAAATAATTTGTTTTTTTTGCATTATCTAAGCTTCCGGTCATCTAATCCAATTACGTTTGTATAGTACATGGCCACTGAGATGACTGACATCGGTGCAAAATTTGGCTTCTCTAACATTATCCATTGCTTAGCAAAACACGAATTAAATAATTTGTTATTTTTGCATTATCTAAGCTTCCGGTCATCTAATCCAATTACCGTTTGTCAAGCACATGGCCACTGAGATGACTGACATCAGTGCAAATTTTGGCTTCTCTAACATTATCCATTGAGGGCCCACAAACTGATACATAATTCGTCAGCCAGTCAGCCAGCCAGCCAGCCAGCTCAAGAAGAAAGTCATTTCGAACGATCTTGACGTCTCAATAACTTCTAGACGCATCGTCAGATCGGGATGAAATTTGAAATGGGTCATCTCATAGTAAAAGCCCATCGATTGAAGCAAGTTGCAGGTTTTTATCTCACATGGTTTCGCGTCGGCGACACCGTGTTAAGTGCTAATGTAGGCGTGCGGTAATAGGCGCTAGTGGAAGCGGAACCGCGTGTGGCTTGGCCCGGTGCGCTTCCGCGCACCTTGATCAGTATTTTCCAAGACGCTAACTGGGAAAATAACTGACTAATCCAAGAATTGTAATCGACACTCTGCATACTGCACGTATATTATTATTATATAATATATATATTTATATATATATAAGGTGTAGTTGATTGACAGGTTACCGCAAGCGTTTTGTTATGTCTTGTTTAAATTAGCGTTTGAATGATCAGGGTTCTGAATCTTGGCATTAATGTAATGAAACACTTTACATTCAGCTATTTTCATATTCATAGCTCAGTGGCACATTCAAACACATGTGTAAGAAATGAAAACAAACGAAGTTTTAGTTTTGTTTATAATGCCAAAATTGCCAAAATTTGATAGAAAATGTAACTAAAGACAATGAATTTAGTGAATGAAAGCCAATTACGATAAAACAGTTGCGAAATATCATAATGAAACTTAAAAACAAAAAAGGAACCGATGAAGGTATTTCTGCACAAATACTTAAGAAAACTTTTAGAACAAGTGGGTATCAGTTGCTTAATACTATCAATATGTCACTAGAAGGAGTTGTACCAGAAGAGTGGAAAATCACCACAATAGTACCCATACCAAAGGTATTAGGAACAAAATTAGCAAATGAATTTAGACCAATAAATATGTTACCAATGTATGAAAAAGTTCTAGAAACAGCAGTTCACATTCAAATCAAAGATTATTTTGAAAATAACAAACTATTATTTGGAAATCAGTCTGGTTTTAGAAATCAGCATTCATGTGAAACTGCAATTCAACTTTTATTATCAAAATGGAAGAAATCTCTTGATCAAAATCACATTATTGCTGCAGTATTTGTAAATTTTAAAAGAGCATTTGAAACTATTGACAGGGGTATACTTTTGACTAAATTGAAAGCTTATGGTTTAGCAGGTAACGTGATGGCATGGTTTAGTAGCTATTTAACAAATAGAAGACAAAAAACGAAATTTAGAAACTACGTATCGGAAGAACTGGTCAATGATTTTGGAGTACCACAAGGCTCTGTGTTAGGTCCTTTACTGTTTATTATATATATAAATTATTTGTATTTAAACATGGATTATGTATTTCTAAATGTTTTTGCAGATGACACATTAGTATCATTTCAGGTCTGGATTATAAAGAAGTGTGTTATATTATTAATATTCAATTAATGCGAATGATGGAGTGGCTCAAACTCAATAAATTAAAACTTAATTTAACAAAGACTAAATGTATGATACTGACATCATCAGGTAGTGTATTTAACAAAGTAATGAAGGATAATGATAATGAGGAAGTGTTTTGCATATTAATGGTGAAAAACTAGAAATTGTCAGTGAATTTAAATATCTTGGGGTTCTTATTGATATGCACTTAAAACTAACTAGTCATGTTAATTATATAGCCAAAAAAATTAAGAAAAAAATTGGATTTCTGTCAAGGGTTGGTTCTTTTGTCTCCCCTTGGGTTAGAACACTTATTTACAAGACAATCATAGCTCCTCATACAGAATTTTGTTGTACACTCCTGTGGGGTAGAAATGAGAGAGATTAGGATATATTACAAAAATTACAAAATAGAGGGATGAGAGTGATTTTGAGATGGAATCAATACAGCAGAATATCAGATATGCTGAATGTACTAAATTTCTTAACTGTCAGACAGAGAATTGTCTTAAATGTACTCTTATTCATATTTAAAATAATTAATGGAAATATGCCCACTTATCTAAACTGCATGATAGAATACTCCTCTAGCAACCATAGTCATAATACAAGAGGAAATAGTACTAACATTATTGTGGACAGAGTAAACAAATCAGCAACTCAAAAACATGTTTTTTATTCTGGGTACAGATTATAATATTCATTTATTATATTAATATTATATTATAATAAATTAGATTTGAATAAGTGATAAAACAGGAACAACGTATAGCAGTTTAATTAGATTTAGTGATAAAACAGGAACAACTATAGCATTTTAAATTGAATGTATTAAATTTGTTAAAACTCTATTTTATCTATGAGGAACATAAAAATTGTAATATGACTTGTATATATTTTGAAACTGTATTGAATTATCTTATATGTATTTTTGTTTCGATTAGTTAGGCCTATTAGTTAGGCCTATTTTTACTGTATTGAATTATCTTGTATGTATTTTGAAAATTTTTTAAAAATGAAATTGTATTGAATTGTACTATTACTATTGAAATTGCATGTAAAAATAGCTTTAAGCTAAATAAATACTGAATTGAATTGAGTTGTGTAATTTTTTTATGCTAATCAATAATGAATTTACGGTCCACGAGTCTGTGCTGTTTGCGCCTCAAGTGCTCCCTGGCTGCACAAAATATGGGTGCGTATTTGTATGAACTGTCTACGGCTTCCTCATTACGACATTGTATAAAGATAAAAGTCTCCCGCCGCCGCCGCCGTGCTTACATCACATGAGCAGCTTTAATTAGGGAAACCTGCTAACACTATCTGTGATATGCACATCCAAATTATCCACTTTACAACGTTTTAATAGCACAATTAATACCAAAACTAATGAGCATAATTAAAGTAATTATTTTTTGGAAAGTATATCACTTGATTTGCGCCCGTCCATCAAGCAGTTTAGAAATTAAAATGGTACTTAATTAGACAAATAGCATTGCCAGAAACCCAATCGCAACCGCTATACTTCCCGACTTGCCTTCCGAGATCCAAGTTTAATCCCCGGTATGGGTAGAATTTTGTAATTATTTTTATAATTACGGCGAAAGAGTGCCCTCGAGGGCCCCGATTCTGTAACTTCTACTGGATTGGATTCTTACGATAATCGCTAATCGCACGAATCCAATTCGTAAGGGATGAGTCACTGCACTGCATACACACATGTGTGTATCATGCTAAAAACAGACTTGTGACGCATCGCTTTCGAGTTCGATTCATGCGATTACCTACGAATCCAATCAGTAGAAGTTACCGAATAGGGTCCCGGACACGTATGCCACTGTGACCATAGGGATGGATAGGCCTGCTAATGTGATACTGATACTGCAAAGTTTCATGTATTGATCAAATAATATTATAGGCTCTGGCTGAAGATTTCTTATAAGCGATACCTAAATAGGTATAGTAATTTTTAAAGTTTTTCTTCTGTCGTAAATGCGTGTTCTAAGCCTATTAGACATTCCCTTTACAACTACATAAACACTTCAATTACCTAGTTATAGTCGCTTATAGAGGGTCCAACTGATTAAAAATTATGTGCACGTATATACCGTACAGCGCGCACAGTAGGCTTATTGAAAGTTGAAACCGTTGTTTAAATTAATTATCACAATAAATGATATGAGGACGAGGTTAAATGGTTCAGGCTCAACCTATTATTTGACTCCTAATAGTTCGACAAGGCGTTGGGACTGCCTCAGACGGACGTCTTCTTTTTCTTTTCAAATCTTCAGAAAATGACGATGCATGAATTGGCCTACTAATAGCTCTCAAACTGTTTTCAGAACACAATACCTATATATTCAGTCTAACCTGGATCATCACACTGCACGTAAATTGAATCACGTTAGAATTATTGTATTCTTCTAGAGTATATAATGTTGATGAGTCGGCGAGTCTTTCTTGGAAGTACTTGAGAATAACGTTTTAGATTATCTCCATAGGTAGCACCACATGTAACGTTTCTTTCTCCTGGTAACATTTGCCACACAATTGGGGTCATTCAAAAGTAATTAACAAATATCATAATGTTTTTCCATAATCTAAAAAAATGTTTCTAACAAAGTTCTTATCGTTGCAATTAAGAACCTCGTTAAAAAAGATGTGGCCATGTGCAAGGAGAGGTAATCAGCATTGCTGACTGATTCAATGAGCGTTCTATCACTTGCGTTTACTGAAGAAAACCTCGGGGAAACCTCTCAGTCAGGATTGTCGGTCGCGGGATTCGAATCCTAGACCTCCGGAATCACAGACACGATACGCATCATAAACTAGTTCTGTCAATCGTCAATATAGTTCACATGATTATCTTTTATCATATTTTTAGAAAAGAACCCATGTAATAACGTGTTTCAGGATGGTTCACGTTGTGTTAAAAAAACAATAATATGTAAGTAATAATGTAAGTATGATTTCGTAAATGAGGCTACGTAGACATTGTGTACCTGCAGTCACAGTCACGACCGAAGCTATGCATCAGCATAATGTTTTGCAAGTGTGCGTTCAATGACATAAGCTGAAGTCTGCTGTCACTAGGAGAAACGGTTATAGAATAGAAACGACCTATGCTGTGTGCCAAATTTCACCGCTCTTATAGAGAAAAACATTTGAAAGAAATGTCAAATCATTTGGGTCACTTGATAAAGAGGCGTCACTCATTCATATTATAGTTGCGGTCGCCACACAATTTATTCGACAAATTGAGAGAGACATTTTCTATGACCCCGTTGACTCCGCTATGGCTGTCGGGCTGACTAGATCTATACCCCCGCTCACAGAACGATGTATACACATCTATGTTAACCCATCGTATAAATATACATTTTATATACGAACAATTGTAATATTCAATATCAACAGTGTTAATTGTATTAGTTTGTCTTTCTCTAAAGAATGAAACACTTTGTCAAACAAAAATAATTGTATACCATTTAAAACCTTTATATGAATTGCCGTGTGTAACGTGTGACACTGATTCGATCGGGAGATGATGATTCGACATCCGTCAACGGCAATCCCGAATGAAGATATTTTAGGTTTCTTCAGTAGTTATGCGAATGGTAGAGATTTAGTCCTCTTAATCCCTGGACATTCCTTTCACTGCTCCCTAATTATTACTATCCAATGCTATTCCTCGATCACTCATAATAAATTATTATTAATATTGTTATCGTAAACATATTAACTATCCAGAAATAGGAAATACCCAATTACATACATACCATTTTAGTTGGTTGTAAAGGTATTTCTTTATAATATTTTTTGATGGCGAAACAATGTTCATAAAACATTAGCCAAGTTGCATAAATATGAGACGTTAAGCAATATCCAATCAATCAATCAATAGCATGCCATTTAAAACAGAGCGATACTATACTTATTCGGAATGTCATCGTTCAAATAGCATGCCATTTAAAAACAGTGCGATACTATTATTCGGGATGCCATCGTTCGAATTCACACTGCGTTCAGAACTTCCGAGTGTAACACACAGAGACATACATTTAGATGATCTATTAGAACTTTACTTTTGTAAATATTAATTTTGCATTGTAAGTTGTATATTACGCTATACTTATAATTAAGAACCAAGTTCCAAACGTATAAATAAAATCGTAAACAAAATGGAAAATGTTTGGTCTGCTAAACAAATTTAAACGTCATCTCTTTCGCTGTTCTGGCTTTTTGCGTATACTGTACATTGAGGTGCGTTTTCAAAGAAAAAATATCGGAAAATATACATTTCAGCGCATTTCATTTCAATTCATTCCAGTCCATGTACCTCAAATATAGTCAAAACAAGATTTTAACGACTGTCTGTTATGCCTTTCTTTGAAGTTTTTTTTGGATGATCACTCCATCTAGCGCGCGCGGTTTCCGTTTGTTCTGTTTATTCAACCACCCCCCTGGGCCACTTGTAAATTAAAAACAAACCGCGTGTATAGTTCTATAAAGCTAGTCTCGTGATGAACGCTCATCAAAATCTTTGAGATCCAATCGGTGACCTTTTCACCTCGCTTGACCTTGGCATTCGGTCGCGGTACTCCCTCAAACCAAGGTCAGAGAAATAGAGATGCAGATCATCCCCTTGTATAAATCTCGACTTGAGTAGACTTACACGTAATTATGGACACGAAAGAGGTGACATGCGATACAATTTTGAGAGGTCACCTGACAATCCCTGCAGCACACACCAAATTTCCATACTTTTTTCACGTCGTAAGCGAATGCTGAGAAAGAGTCGTAACAGGGTCCTCTGGGAGATTATTGACAACACTGATGTGTAGTTGTGTACCCCTCAGCTTAATTATGAGGGCGCCTTGCGCTTGCTTTGCGTAACTTTTTGGGAGGTTACGTATGGATTCCCAGCAAGAGCAATCCTGACCGAAGTATTTTTCAGGGGTTTAGTTACCAAGCATATAATTTTCCTCACGCTTGTTCTTATAGTTACTTTAAAGGGGTAACATAATTGAACTACTTCTTACTTATTGATGTGTAATACTACCGGATGCTGTTTATTTATGTGTGTATTAACTGTTCGTATAAAATAAAATATAAATTTATAGAAAAGTGAAAAAATCATAGGGAATTCGTGTTTTAGGACATAATCCTAATCATAACTTTTGATGAATGAATTAAATTAATAGTACCCCCTGTTGCGCCTTATCGACAATCTTTTAAGTTAACATAGCCCTACAGGTCCTACAGCCTACGAAAAATGATAACCACTTTTAAAAAATGTATTTTTGAAAATTGGTAAGTGGTAGGCAAAATTACGGTCCATAAAGAATTAAAATATCACTATCGGCAAATGATAAAGTAGGTTGGTTCGGACTATCGATTATAGTCCCCCTCCCACACCACTTGACATTTGAGGATCATTAATTATTCAATAAAGTTTTTCGTTTACGAATGTAACAAAGGCTTCTCTTGTGACCAGATGTTCTCGTTCTTGTATTGCTTGAGATTTCAGTAGCATGGAAACGAGTGACATGCGCCGATTCTGTTCTCATGGCAAAGCAGAAAGGAGATCACAGTATTAATATCATGCACGATCCTAGCGAAACGAGCTCACGTCAAAGTGTGCCAAGCTTAGCAAACAGTTCACTCACATTAGATTGTACAATTTGATCGCATACATTATTAGAAACAAGTACAGTTCGACCGAATGGCCTGACGCAACCTCGTGGCTATATCCACGCCCACCGACCGACACCTCGTCGGAACCGCCATTCGCTCCCAGCCGCGCGCGTTTAATTGATTAATAGGCCAGATTCGTATCCGCGCGTTTTAATCGCGATTCTTAGCATGAGAACGAACAGTAAAAATTAATTTTAAACTCTTTTACAACATCCAGTTTGCTTTTGACACCCATTTAATTTACATAATGATTAAGTTTTGCATATCAATTAGTCCGGAGGCGGCGGAGAAGTTCGCAGCGGTAAGTGAACATACTTAGACCCAGTCTCTATACCTTTCTTCTTCCGCGTGTGGATTCAACTGTTTCAAATCACGGTTTTTGTTCTACGTGAATGATGATGAATGAAGAGAGGACAAAATAAAAACCTGTATGTGGGTCTTCAACAACGGGTTTCAAGTAATTGCTTTCAGATCACGATTTCAAGCGCTTCGTTTTTTTTAGTGTATGAACGAATTACATTAATAATATCATGATAAAACAAAAAATGTAAGAGTAGCTTAGCTCACGTTTAGAGAGGTGTTGAAAGATAAAGAGGCGTGTAATTCGTCTGGGTGGTCTTGCTCTAATAAATTATAGTAATATACATAACATATGCAAGGTGAGCACTCTTATCTGACAGTGTGTTTTACATTTACAAGAAAACTACACGGCATACAATATGTTATCAAATTACAATCATAAAAGCAAAGTTGGTTTATCCCAAAATCGAAATGACCTGTGAAACGTAAACAAAATACTACAATTTGATTAGAGTACAACAGGACTGACAATAACTGGGCTGAGCTTTACCTTCGCACACCACGTGCGTTCAAACCCTTCAACTCCCGTTGGTGGAGGTACAGAGTACAAAAATTGAAACTGTCTGATGGTAGTCCCGCCTCCCTATAAACTCGAGGGATACCTTAAACATTTTGTATCATCCTTTTGTATGACAATTAGAAAAAAATATAACGTATGTCAATAGTACCTTAATTGTTAGATTTATATCGTGAGACGCACGCAAAGACGAACGAAAGTATTTTAAGAAGAAGTCTACAACAAAAGTGCCCATAACGATCATTGATAACTATGGCATTGTAACAT
The DNA here is from genome assembly GCA_024449915.1 of Sweltsa coloradensis. Taxonomy (NCBI): domain Eukaryota; kingdom Metazoa; phylum Arthropoda; class Insecta; order Plecoptera; family Chloroperlidae; genus Sweltsa; species Sweltsa coloradensis. The sequence continues at coordinate 633,983 of JAMZAV010000367.1, forward strand.
TATTTTAATTTACCTGTGGCTGGGTTGGATCGAGCTATTTGTGAACGATATAATAAGACTAGAAAATATATGTTACGTTCCCATTTGATTCTGACCTACAATTATAAAAAAAATAACCAAATCAATCGAAAAACTTCATTTTTATTTCGACGATTGGCATTTTCAAATCGTTGAGCTGTAATAAAACAACTCAACGGCAAAATACGTGACTTCCTATCTTGCTTTCTATCATCTTTGCAACTAATGAGACCCGAAGTATACCCGGTAGTGACGCAATAAGCCAATAATTTTGTCGCGCCTCTAACAGTATCTCCATTTGCAAGTGTAATGTGGGACACTCATGCATGGATTCCTTCACGATTGTTTATTGATAGCTTCCTATTATGTGGGCAGCTTCCTTTAGTTTTGTATGTGAATGAATCACGTGCTGAAACCTGCGTGTGTTGATTTTTTTTAACCAAACTGTAATTATTTTTTAAGTGCCCATCTCGTTTGTTATTTATGGACACATACTATATTGGCAAAGTTCAGCGGTAGCAAATGAGGTTGTGATTCAGGAGACCCCATGCAGCAAAAGAATTTCCTCACTCAAAACTAGAATGCTGGGATTGAGTCCTAATAACATTGGACACTTTTCTTTTATCCTACAAACTAGTTAACCTCAAGAGAAGTAAGGTATTCCTTGGGGCGCGGAGATTGTCAACGGAAAATTTAAAAATTAATATTATTATGAGTTGACATTTAACTACGGTACTTAATTTCATTCATCAATTTACATATATTTTAGTATCTGCTTTTATTAATATAGAATTTAAATTTATTAAATTCGTTTCAATTTACTTACATTCAATTCTTTTTTTTAAAACTAGCACATAAAATCTGACATTTAAAATTCTGTTCATTAACTATTTAAAATTATGTACTTGTTTATTGTTTTGCCCTTATTATCTTGAATTTATGAATGATTGAGGACTCAACCCTAGGCTCAACCCATTTTTGGCTTAGTATAAGAAACCATCAATTCTTCTAGTATACCGCCGAACAAAAAATTAAATTTTCCATAATGCAAGAACAACATAAAATAACACTGTAACTTATTTCTTTATAATTACGAGTTTAATTAATTTTTAATTAATTTTTTCTTGGCATTGCTTCCATATGTGTAGGACGACGCTGACTACTAATTATTACAATTACAAGTAACTCCAACCTAAGCCCTGATTTGCTATCTTGGCGTGATTACTTTACAACATAGTATTAATAAATTCATACGTCCACTGATATAATTGCCGCATTAAGTTTAACTACTTAATTTAGAAGAACAAGTTACACGTGGTTCCTCGTAGGCGGTGGCGCAACGGCTGAGGGAACACGATCACATCGCGCAATCTTGTATCATACACAACAGCTATGTATGAATGTAAGATACACTCGGGGAGTCGGTTCGAACAGTGGTTATCTCAAGATGGTGTTCGAGGCATGTACAGTTGTACACACATTAAAGTGCAATAATTTCATGCGTGAAGAAATAATTTGCAACATTGCAAACACGAATGTGTAATTTTGTAACCTGCCACCTGAGAAATCAATCAATGCAATGCAATTGCCAAAGCTGATACCGTTGTTTTGTTTAGCACAAATGCGATAGGGTAATTCAGACAGATATATACCCTATGGCAAAAATTCTTCATTACTACAAAATATGTGTTATGATCGTGATTTTCAGAAATTCAATTATTTGATTAAACAAGGAAACTCGAGCTATTGGACTTGGACTCGTTTGGCCTTTGGTCTTTGAATTCATTTGATGCAATCTTAGTATTTTATAAACATGCCTTATATATTGTAAAATACACTATCCATGTAATATCTCAAAATATCTATAGTGAGGTCAAAATCCAAATTGCATGGTGAACCTGGACCCAGTCTCGCTGACCGACTAACTTAGCGAGCGTCAAGGGGAGAAGAAACAGATTTACAATGAATAAGATGTGCGCATTTGAACACACCAAAGCTGGTGAGTTTAGCTTCTCATCTCATACTCCAGCTACTGTTCTGAAAACTAACCTGTAATCGGAAGGTGTGACCGATTCTAATTGTATACAATCCAAGTGTGTGTGCCTATGCACTATAAAACCACATTAATTATTCTTTTACATATACTAGGCCGCTTTGCGAACGCTTTTTTTTAGTCGCGTTGATGAATGAGCTTTTTTGTCAGATTTAATTTTGCGTGGGATCTCCTTACTTTTTCAAGTGCCATTGCAAAATAATTTTTGTTTAAATTAGGATGATTTTTATCTAATAGTAGTACTAATTGCTATGGTAATACCAAAAAATAGAATGTAAAATATCTGGAGGCCAGAAGACCTGCTTTTTGTTTTGTGCGCATTGTAGGTGATTGTTCTCAAGTTTCTATAGTAACTTAAGTATATACATCAAAAAACTTATATTGTCTCCGTTTTCTTTGGATTCTGGCTAACTTTGTCAACTTTTTCTTTTAAAAGGTACTACGTACATCACCATTACCTTAATGTCAATGTAAAATATGAACGTTGTAGACCCACCCGTTTGGTCAGAATCGGCCCAAATGTCACGAAAATATCGCACTAAAAATCGAAAAAATCGTAAAAGTACGATATTCATGAGAAATATTTCTTCGATTGTACCCAAAAACGTGGCAGGTCTAAGTTCAGAAATTTCTAAGGTCCCCTCCAATTTCCATCAAGATCGCATATGCCGTTAACCCGGTAGAGCGCGAACAAACAGACAAAAAAAATAACAAAAACAAAACACCCGAGCTATTTTTCTTGGGGTAACGTAAGTAAAAAACAAACAAAAAAACACAAAGTCAAATTGAAGTCTTCGCTTCGCTCATCCAATCATGGATTTTATTTTATGTTCTATTTAATCAACAGAGAAATACAATGATTTCTGAAATAATTGACGAGGTAATTTCCAATTATATTTATGCCACGAAGTTTAAGAACTTTGTGATATTATTATAACCAGGAAAACGCTAAAGTCCCGTCGCGTTGATGGATGACTGTTTTTGTAAGTTTTAAGTTTGCGTGGGATCTCTTTACTTATCAAGTGCTTTTTGAACGCATTGTAGGTGATTGTTGTCAAGTTTCTATTGTTACTTGTTAATTGTTATTAAATACCTCAAAAAACTTAATTTAAAACCTTTATTTATATGGTTTTTGGATAATGTTTTCAACTTTTTCTTTCAAAAAGCAATACATCACTATAACCTTAATGTCCATGTGAAATATGAACGTTCTAGCCCCACCCGTCTGGTCAGAATCGACCCAAATGTCACGAAAATATCGCACTCAAAATCGAAAAAAATCGTAAAAGTACGATATTCATGAGAAATATTTCTTCGATTGTACCCAAAAACGTGGCAGGTCTAAGTTCAGAGATTTTGAAGGTCCCCTCAAAATTTCATCAAGATCGCATATGCCGTTTGCCCGGAATCGTGCGAACAAACAGACAGAAAAACAAACAAAAAAAAAACAAAACAAAAAAACAAAACAAAAAACAAAAAAACATTGGAGCTAAATTTTTTGAGGGGTCAGTAAAATTGAAGTCTTCTCTTCGCTCGCTACGCTCATCCAATTATTATTATTACTAGGAAAACGCTAAAGTCCCGCCGCGTTGATGGATGAGCTTTTTTTAAGTTTTTGGTTTGCGTGGGATATCTTTACTTTTGCAAGTGCTTTGCTTTGCTGCCTATGCATTGTAGGTGATTGTTGTCAAGTTTCTATTGTTTCTTGTCACTTGGTATTATATTTACCGTAAAAAACTTATATTAAAAGCTTTATTTCTATGGATTCTGGCTAACTTTTTCAACTTTTTGTTTCAAAAGGTACTACATCACCATAACCTTAATGTCCATGTTTAATATGAACGTTGTAGCCCCACCCGTTTGGTCATAATCGGCCCAAATGGCACGAAAATATCGTACTAAACCGTAAAAAACTTATATTAAAAGCTTTATTTCTATAGATTCTGTTTAACTTTTTCAACTTTTTGTTTCATAAGGTACTACATCACCATAACCTTAATGTCCATGTATAATATGACTATTGTAGCCCCACCCTTTGGTAGAATCGGCCCAAATGGCACGAAAATATCGCACTAAAAATCGAAAAAAATCGTAAAAGTACGATATTCATGAGAAATATTTCTTCGATTGTACCCAAAAACAATACACCTCTAAGTTCAGAGATTTCGAAGGTCCCCTCAAATTTTCATCAAGATGCAGTTTTCCCAGTAGATAGCGAACAAACAGAAAAAAAAAACAAAAAAAAACACCCGAGCTAAATTTTTTGAGGGTCGGTGAAATTGAAGTCTTCGCTTCGCTCATCCAAATATATTTTTACTAGGAAAACGCTAAAGTCCCGCCGCGTTGATGGATGAGCTTTTTTAAAGTTTTTAGTTTGCGTGGGATATCTTTACTTTTGCAAGTGCTTTGTTTTTCTGCCGACGCATTGTAGGTGATTGTTGTCAAGTTTCTATTGTTTCTTGTTAATTTGTTATTATTTAACGTAAAAATCTTACATTAAAAGCTATATTTCTATGGATTCTGGCTAACTTTTCCAACATTTTCTTTCAAAAGATACTACATCACCATAACCTTAATGTCCATGTATAATATGAACGTTGTAGCCCCACCCGTTTGGTCAGAATTGGCCCAAATGGCACGAAAATATCGCACAAAAAGTCAAAAAACGTATATTAAAAGCTTTATTTCTCTCGATTCTGGCTAACTTTTTCAACTTTTTCTTTCAGAAAGCAATACATCACCATAACCTTAATGTCCATGTGAAATATGAACGTTGTTGCCCCACCCGTTTGATCAGAATTGGCCCAAATGGCACGAAAATATCGCACTAAAAATCGAAAAAAATCGTAAAAGTACGATATTTATGAGAAATATTTCTTCGATTGTACCCAAAAACGTGGCAAGTCTAAGTTCAGAGAAAACGAAGGTCGTGCCCAAATTTTTATCAAGATCGCATATGCCGTTTGCCCGGTAGAGAGCGAACAAACAGACAGACTATCGAAAAAAAAAAAAAAAAAAAAAAACACCCGAGCTAAATTTTTTGAGGGGTCAGTGAAATTGAAGTTTTCGCTTCGCTCGCTCGCTCATCCAATTATTATTAATTTTTATTACATATCATTCCTACAAAACAATACGATAATCAGATGGAAGTCAAAATAAAAGTATGTTTAAAATACCTCACACCTATTAGTTTACCAACGCCACGAACAAAAATATGGTCCCCCACCGCAAACCTTCCAACAAGGGCTTTTCAAAATATGATAATAATAAAGCAACAACAGATTATGATTCAATGTAAAATGCTTCAATGCGCAAACCTGACCGAACTTCAATATCCAACTCAAATAGTAAATTCTCAGGAAGCGTACACTATTATATATAAGAGTACCGACAGTGTTGGCTCGGGCGCTAAGCGCTCGACTCTGATTCGGGAGGTCCCGGGTTCGAATCCCGTCGAGATCGGCAATCCTGACTGAAGGTTTTTTCTGAGGTTTTCCTCAGTCGTTAAGGCGAATGCAAGGGATTGAGTCCTCTTAAAACAGCCATCGGACTTCCCTTTACAATTTCCTATCCGCACATACCTAGTTCACCTGAACTAATTGCACCCTATAACAGGTTTCCCACGATAAAAATTTAGAAAAAAATTATTTAAGAGTGTTTCAAAATAGCTTGAAATTTTAAAATGGTGTTGAGTGGAAGCTCTTCCAATGCACCACTGGCATTGCATATTTTATTAGTTAAAAATCGCAAGGGGGTCATGCAAAAAGGGGGCCGGTTACCCCCTTCTTTTGCATATTATACTTCATTATCAGGTTCGTCGATTAACTATAAGCTGTATGCAAACTTTAATTTTCGTGCTGCATGCTGTGGGTCACACTTTAGTTTGCTAGTCGTTTTATTTCCCGCGCAGTAGCTCAAAACTATATTGCAGTTACCCCCTTCTTACAGCCCCCCCCCCCTTTATTGATGCCCACGCAATGGAGTTTTTATTCTCGTCTTATTCAATACATTATAGCAGCGAAACGACCGACAACGACGACGAAGACAACAAGAGACGAGAGACAAAAAACAACAAAAACAAACCAAACACCGTCACATTATATAACTAATCGAGGTGTCAGTAAGTGGAGTCACAATTTATTTATTTATTTATTATTTATTATTTATTTAACGTCTATCCTATTCAGTTATAAAAACTGATTTACAAAGGAGGACAACTAAATAAATCTAATTGCATAGATGCAGAAACTATAATAAACTCTACATTTAAGTACATATTTGAAATATATGAGCATTACAAACAACAATGCATTTAAACACAACAATTTTGTTAACAAATGAAAATAATATAAAATGTATTTAAATAATGAATCAAATATAAAAAAGGGTGGGGAATGAAAAGAAAAGGGAAAAAGGTAAAAAAAAAAAAAAATAGAAAGAGGAAAAAAAACATTAAAAAAGAAAAACGAAAAAAACAACAAACAAACAATGCTCTAAGAGCTGTAAAGGACTCAATGCTGTTGTGTTGTCACACCGTGGAGTTAGGTCCTTATTGTGGGTGTGGTGTATAATTGCATTGCTGTGTTTTACCTCTATGTATGCAATCATGCTATACGTGGATAGTAGAAGCGGATGAAGGACTAATGCCGTATGCGGGATTCAAACCCACGTTCCTTTTAGCTCTCCAAACAACTAAAGCAGGTTGCGTGAGGTATACCACACCGTCCACTCCACACGTACGTCTTTCTATCGACAAGCGTAATAGAGGAGATTTAATGTGATGCATTTACTTAGAGGATAATCAAGTGCTTTATTCATTTATGGCCTTGATGAAGTAAAAGCATGTCATTGTCGTCGCTGCTCTATACAAACCAGCCACTCATGTCGTGTCGTTGAACTGGCTCTCTTCTTCATATGCATACACTCTATACTCTGTCTACATAGACTATCAGCTACGTCCCCATTTTCGAGAAGATGGGCTCAATCGTCCGAACAAGCTGAGAGAGGGCTCAAAAAATTCGTAATTTCCCCCTGATTACAGTAAAGGCAACCCGGAAAACGAAATCGGTAGCTTTTAGCTTTGAGGGGCAAAAAAACGGTCAAAAACGGCAAAGTGTAAAAAGACTTTAAGAAGACATACAAACCTAAACTCTAACGCTAATGCTCACACGAGATCATAAAAAATAAAGATGAAATACAAATCGGTAACTTTCAGCCTTTAGAGGCCAAAAACGACCTAAAAACGACCAAAAAAGGCAACATGGAAAATAGATTTTATGAAGCCCGATTTAACAATGAGCTAACGCTAATGCCATCACGAGAACATAAAAATAGATACGAAGTATGAATCGGTAGCTTGTAGCTTTTAGGGGCCAATAACGACCAAAAAAAAGGCAAATTTAGAAAAGATTTTAGACGGCCGATGTAACCATTCACTAACACAAATTATTATTATTATTATTATTATTATTATTTATTTTTACAATCCAGATGTTATTCTCATGTTTACAAGGTTACAAATGTATGAACAATGTACATTAAACAGTAAAGTAACGAGAATACCAGCATGGTTGTAGAAGAGAAACAGATAGGGCAGAGCCCCATAGCATGGCATGCCTGTTTCACTTCTGTGAGCGCTTGATACTTAAAACTATAAACTATTAAGATATTACTAATCATAAAACAATACTACGTTACAATGAAATAGAGAAATACAATAGAATCAAAAGTCAGAACTACGTTTCAATAAAATAGGAGACATTCGCTACACTTAGGGCCTAATGATAAAATGACAAACATGGCATTATTTTGGCTAGATTGGTAGATACAACCTACACTAATTAATAATCGAAAAACAGCTGTGAGAAATGAAAACCGTAGGTCAACTAATGCGGATTAAAACCAGTCCGATGTTACATTTGAATCACTGAAATAAAGTTTTTATCCTATTCTTAAAATTACTATCATTTTTCACTTCCAGGGGTATTGTGTTCCATAAAGTGACTGCACGGTTGTAGAAACCATTTTGAATTTTGATACATTGAAGTTCTAGCACGGGGAGGATTGAGAATGACACCTGTGTTCTGGCAATTGAGTTGTCTAGGGTGAATTGAAATTCTGTTGTACGGGTTGAGGTCTGTTTCACCAGTTAACATGTTCCTCAGTAAAATGAGGTCAGCTTGTTTACAATAATTTTTAATTGAGGGGAGGTTACATCGAGTTAGACGCTCAGTCGCACTATCTGAGTAATTGTTCTTCATTAAAATTATCTTAGTTGCGCGATTCTGAATTACTTCTAGTTTGTGCATATTTATTTGAGATGTAGGGTGCCAAGCAGGTAAGCCGTAAGTAATGATAGGTCTAATTAAAGAGAGATATGCTGTCCTTATTGTGTTGGCTCTACTTTTCTTAAGGTTACGGTTGACGAAGCCTAGTAGCTTAGAGGCCCTATCTCTAACACTATCTGTGTGTTGATCCCACTTAAGGTCTGATGAGATGGTTATACCTAACAGTTTTATGCTTTTTTCTTGATTGAGAAAGTTTCCTGAAATGACATAGTTAGACAGAATCGGAGATTTGGATCTAGAAAATCTAATATATTGTGATTTGCTGGCGTTCAGGTGCATACTATTCAAAGCACACGCATTTTCAAGTGCAGATAAGTCAGCCTGTAGTGAATTTACATCATCTATCCCTGAAATCGGTCTAAACAAGGTAGTATCATCTGCATACTGGGCTACTTGGGAAGTCACATGTTGAGGTAGGTCCAAAAAGAATATTGCAAACAGAAGAGGGCCAATAACAGAACCTTGAGGCACCCCTGAAGTGACTTCCACAGTGGCTGATTGGGAACCATTAAAGATAACCGATTGTCTCCTGTGAGATAGAAACGATTGGATCCAGCCTAAGGCACTAGCTTCTACTTTGTACCCTTTAATTTTGCTAACAATCTTTTATGGGGAATTTGGTCAAATGCTTTAGCCCAATCTAAAGCTATGCAATCTACCTGTTTCACAGAAGACGTCTCGAGCGAATTCAGCCACTGGTCAATCACTTCAGTCAGGAGTGTAACGCAAGATCTCTTAGGGATGAAGCCATGTTGATTATTAATCAGATTATTTGTTTTAAAATGATTGAATAAACGCTTAGTAACCAGTTTCTCCATCACTTTACACACTAACGAAGTCAAAGATATGGGTCGGTAGTTGTCTATTTTACTCCTATCACCTTTCTTGAAAACAGGAACCACCGTTGCCTTCTTCCATACTTCCGGTACGCTTGCTGTTGACGCCGATAGGTTGAAAAATACTGCACAGAGATGGAGCTAGCGCCTCGGCACACTGATGTAGGATTCGACCTGGTATTTGGTCTGGGTCCGCGAGCGGCGTTAGGTCGGATCTTACGTAAAAGATTTCGAACTTCCCATTCATGGAAATGGAAGTCGGTAATAGATGTTGTGCGACCGAGAATGTTGGGAGAGAATTTTGGCGAAGTAGATTTTTCTTGTGGAGAGTAATTATCACGGAATTTAGTGTTTAAATGCGTTCGCTATATCCACAGGGTCTGAGAGTTTTGCGCCATTGGACATGTAGTGGTCGCAATTTCATCTAAAATACCGTTAGTTTACATGCGTGAGTATTATACAATAGCAGTTTGCACATTGTTTATATTAATAAGAAATATAGCAAAAACTTGTAAAAAATACAGCCAAACCTTACACACTCAAACGAAATGAGATCTAAAAAAGGGCCAAGCTCATCTACCCTTCCACATTTGCGCATTCTTAATTCATAAACGTACAGTGTCCCGTAACAACAACCTTGAAAAACTTGGCAAAATAGAATTTGCAACTAATAATTTAAACGTAATAGTTCATCCAAATTCTTTTTTGTAATAAGTTTAAACGTAATGGTCATGCGAATTGTATTTTGCCAAGCTTTTCAAGGATGTTGTTACGGGACACTGTACGTTTATAAATTAAGGATGCGCAAATGTGGAAGGGTAGATGAGCTTGGCCTTTTTTTTTAGATCTCATTTCTTTTGAGTGTGTGGGGTTTTGGGGCTGTATTATTACAAGTTTATGTTATGTGTGGGATCTCATTACTTTTTCAAGTTCCATTGCATTTGTTAAAATATATAATAATTTTATCAAAGTCGATTTAATTGCTATGGTATTACCAATTAACAATCGAAGGAAAAAATTTAGTGGTCCAAAGACTTGCTTTTTTGTAAACAATGTAGGCGATCATTGTCAAGTACTATAGTTACTTGTTGATTGTATACCTGTGTAAGGCTTATTTTAAATCCTTAATTTGGAAGCCTTCCAGCAAACTTTTTTAACTTTTTCTTTCAAAAGGAACTACATCACTATTACCTTAATGTCCTTTTAAAATGTGAACGTTGTAGCCCCACCCGTTGGTCAGAATCGCTGGTCAATTGAAACTGACGAATTAGACAGTAGTGTAGAAGTAACTTAAAGTGATTATGAGCTTGTTTCAAGTCATTTTTTCACCAAGAAGGAATGTTCGTACACCAACCAAATTTGGCATATATAAGTTGTCAGGTACCCAAATCCCCTTGATTTTGATAGTTTACAATTTCACATCACGTTTCATGACGGCTGGGTGACACCTCGAAAACAACCCAACTCTGCTGCTGTATAAGGTGCCTGAGTGGTGTAGCGCACCACGGCTGGCTGCGGCGCCCTAACGGGCACCTAGATAAAATACGATTCCTGTTTTTTACATTTTGTATTGTGGGCTAGCTGCACTGCACATTGAGTGGTGGAGTGGACACTAATTATCACTGATCATTTAAAAAGTTACACACTTTACTGCTTTGCCTTTCCTGATGATCAAGTAACATTAACTTTGATTTGACTTTAATAGATTTGAATCGGTTATTTGAGAAACCGAATAAGTCATGTAACCATTTTTTCTGAGTAAAACGCAAAAAAACGTGTATTTAATACCCTGAAGTCAAATAATACAGTTTTTTATGTAGTAATTTAGATGTGGCATAGTTACATTGATTGTTGTTGATAATGATATTTATGAGCACGTAATTTCATAATTACGAGGGTGTAATTAGCGTGGACTTATTTGGTTTCTCAATTAAATGGGGCGGGTATATCTAAAATTAGTAAAAATGAGGTAGTATCATAAGTTTTTATGATTGTTTATTATATCATAAAACTACATTTTTTAAAACTTTGTTTTGTTAAAATTTCTCGACAATGACTCATTTTACTGAAAGTGACTTGTTCCGTTTCCCAAATCAATTAAATTATTTTCTTCAGAACGTATGGACTGACTTATTCGGTTTCTCAACTCAAAGGGAAAATCGACACCCTGTAATATACACAGGCATGGTCGTAAATTATTTCGTTTCTCTACTAATCGATAGGTCTTGAAATTCTGGAGCAAATGGCTTATTCGGTTTCTCAAATAACCGCTTCGTTTAATAAAAATTAAATAGAAAGCGCTCCGACTTTCAATAACCGTACATATATAACATATTAAACTGAATTTGTTTTATTTCCTTTTCTGAACTGGTCCTGTGTGACGAAATGCCTTTTTGCCTTTTGCCGGCCCCTAAAGTTAAAGGGTATACTGAAATCGATTTCCACATTTAATTTAAATTTTAATTGATTTAACGAATTTATTGCAACCTATTGCAGCGTTTTCGGGCAATTAGTATTATTTTTGATATAGTGCCTTTTTGCCGTTTTTTGGTTCCCAAGCAAAGATCGACATATTTTAATTTACTCATTACATGTTCTGTATTGTCTTTAAATATTGAAGTAATTACAACTCTACCCAGCGTTATTGGACAATTGGTATTCATTTTCATATTTATATTACCTTTTACCCTTTTTCATTCTAAAAGGTAAAAAGTACTATTTTCAATTTCAGATATTGTTTTCTGTTTGAGCTTAAAATATCACATTTGTTTCCACCTTACCCAACGTTATAGGCCAATTCGTAATCCATTTAAGAAATATTATCCTTTTTTTGCCGTTTTTTGGCTGTAAAATCTAAAAGCTACCGATTTCGCTTTCCGGGTTGGCCTTGATGAAATCAGGGAAAAATTACGCATTTTTTGAGCCCACTCTCGCTTGTTCGGACAATTGAGCCCACAAAAGTGCGTATCTGATAGCCTAACACTCTTTCTGGCAAAAAACGATCATTCAATAAGAAAGGCAGATTGTGTTTAGCTGCACAAAACATTTTTTGGTGGAGAATTATTAAAAAATATGATTCTATATCATAGCAGAACATATCACAAAGAAGTTTCTAAAAAATGTAAAATATAAATGATTACGTACGTATGCCAAAATACAGCATTGAACATTCTGCTGAAGTGTTTATTCTATTCATGCTTGCAACGTAAGAAAACAGTTGGTATTCTATTCACTAAGAGGGGAATATCGTTTATTGACAGTGACAATAATAATTCATATAATTTTTGTGGGAAGCCTGCCCAGGGTGCAATTCATGCCCCTCTTCAGGTGTTCGTAATAGATATTTTGCGGATAGGGCAATGGTGAAGGGATGTCCGAGGGCTGTTTAAAGAGGACCCAATCCTTTGTATTTGTATTAACGACTGGGAAAACCTCGGGAAAAACCTTTTCAGTCAGGATTGACGGTCTCTACGGGATTTGAACCCGGGACCTCCCGAATCAGAGTCGCGCGCTTGACGCCGAGCCAAACCTGTCGGTGACAGTGTGACAGGAAATTTCTTTCGACAATAACCATTCAATCTGACTTCAAAGTAAACACTTGTTTAGTTCATAAATACTATGATACATAAATAATAAGTTTTATATTTTTGGCATCAACATACGAGAATTAATATACATCAAGAAATATTGAATGTGGTTGACATGATTGATTAGTAATGTTTTGAAAGCATTCAAAGTTCTTGGATTACATAGCAACGTGCCAACGTCTCTGGTTTTAAGGCCAATAGCATAATAAAGACTGAATACATTGAATTCATGTATGCAAGCATGTCACCTTTTTATTATTACCTATTTTTTTCATCCTGAATGCTATTATTTCCTTAAACACACGGCCTAATTCAATGTTAAATATTACAAATCTTTTGTTTGATCTTATTTCAATTAACCCATAAAGCATTTAAATACCGTATTTTGATGTTACTTTTTAATTCATTTATTAAAATGGAATTAATTAAGTAACGTACATGAAGTATTACGAACAATAGGATGGGATATTACCAGATAATTTTGTGAACACGAAAAATAATCCTTTTACATTTTTAAAGCTACACAATACTTAGCCCCATACATTGGATCCATACTTCTCCGTTATTGAAGTTTTTAGGTATCCTCTGTTGAACACTCCTCTACTTATGATAGAAAGCTTCTGACGTGAAAGGATCACTTTAAATAATTCACGAGGTTGCCAGCCCTTAGAGGATGCATGCGCTCAATACCTGTACTCTGTTCATTGATGTTGCAGGTCGCGAGTTCGAAGCCCCGGAGCCCAAGGAAGATCACAGAGCGAGGGAGGATGCAACTAATGCAGAAGAGGGTGTTACTCATCACATACAAACTTTATGGATTATACAATATTATTCTGGAACTTTTAATACACTCGGTAGTTTGCTAATTCACAGCATGCATTCGAAAACCTAGGGTTGGAAAGTGAATATTATATTTTATCAGTTGTTCATCGTTGCAAGTTTGTATGCATTATCAACGTAACTTACGTATTTAACCTTATTCGGAAATTCTTGTATAACAATGTAATAAGAACAGGGCAAAATGAATATAGCCTTTGTACCAAAATAGCAGGTGTAGACAGTAAACGACTTCAAGGATATGGAGCCACGGAATATATATAAATATAACTTTTTCTTATCAAGTTTACATCACTTTAACCACTCTTTTTCAACATTTCTTTCCCTTCACCCCCAACCCGGCTTTTAAGCACTTTCTTGCACTTTTAACAGGCAATAATGACAACGCATTGTTCAACAAATTATCGATAATAATAGGGAAGCCTTTAGCTTTAACTTTGATTATAAAATACTTGACAAGTTTGGTAAAAAAATTACTTTGCAGAACATTTTCGGAAATACATTAAATTGAAAGTTAGAAATAAAAAGGCTCAAGGCTGACGGAGAACATTACAGTTTAGGCAGGAAGAGCTATACATCAAACCAATCCACGGATTATAAAACCACTTAACTGAACTAAAACCCGGGTTACTTACTTTTAATCGCGATATTTCGGAGAACTCCGTCTCCACTGATATGTATAGTGTGGCTGAACTGTGTGTGGGATAAAATCCAGCTGTGTTTGCAGCATATGTGCTATGCATGAAACCTTTGCGTTTGCGTCTGTCTGGTCTGGTAGGTTTTATTGAGTAAATATGTAATTGGTTAGAAGACAATGGTATATACAAACCATCGGCATCAGCTACCTGCCCGGTTGCAAAAAATTTGAATTTAAACTCCAAAAGTATATCTATTGATATTATGCTGCTCGCATTTGGGCACCATTTCATGGGTCTTATTGCAATATCGGCGACTGTTCTTGAATAAGGGGCGGCCCACATCCATCTTCCAGCCGGCAAGACAGGTACATGTACCAGCAATGGTACTGGCACTTGGGTGTATAGACATAATCAGCCGTGCCCTGAAGCTCTTCGCAACATTCGATAACAACGCAAGGGCGCGAGCTCGAAGTCCACTTCCGCTTGTGACTTGAGGTTTATGGCTTGACGTGGATATAGTCAGTATCTTGGTGACCACTGTTAACTTTTTACTGTAATGTTTTACGTTTGCACTTATAAATTACATGTTGTCGTATGTACGGCGTGCAGTTGTATTGTATTATTATTCTCCGTAGCCGTCCGTGGTGGCACATACGATTAGGGCGCTAGTCCGAAGCGTGTGGCTCTACGAGGACGTTAGTTCGCATCCGCATGGGTATTTCGTAATCGTCTTTCATCGTCATCTATCGCCACTTACCGTCTCCAATATCAAATTATTGTTATCTGGTGTAAATATAAGTAAGGGATCGACTAAAAATTATTGGCTGTTATAGACATTTTATTGGAAGGGATTTGAAGTATTCTGGCTGGTCAGTGGTCACCCAATATGGATATATTACTAATAATTAATAATAACGTGTATGATTAAAACATTTCATCAAAGATGAAATACAAAGAAAACAGAAAAACACATTTTCGAATGTGTATAGATGTGAGCCTAAATCGATGCTCTAAATATAAAATACTACCGCCCAATATGAACGATCCATACGTTATGCAGTTTTGACTTTCGTCCCTCCTTTATGTATGATGCTATTAATTATGTTATTAGAACGCATACGTTTATTGGCTGTAAAATGGCGCACTGTTTAAAAAATATAAATCTTCCCCTTTGGCTAAAATTCCCTAAGGAACCTTTCAAGACAAATCTCATTTCTCAAAGGTGACACTTAATTTAATTTCATAATTTTTATGAATAATGAGATTGCTGGGAGGGTGCAACCCCTGAGCTAGAAGGTGAAGCTTACGGTTGGTTATATAGGGGTGAGAACGCACGAATGTCAGACATACGGTTAATAGTCGCAAAGTGATGAACAATCAGGTGGATTTTACTCTGAATGTCAATTCTTATTACCATCGAAATCTTGATCGTCTCAATTGCACTTAATATTCATTCATTGGTATCCAACTTGATATAGTGCTTCGCGTCAACTCACGTTTCTTCTCTCCAAACAGTTTATTTTGAATTGCGTGAAATGTGCTCGAGAACCGCGAATACCGGTTCTGCTATAACTGGCATCTTGTTCTGCCGAATCATTTTACTAAAGGAATCACGTAGCCTTGAAGATTTTTTTCATCGATTCTGAATTAAAATGTATTTATTGCGTTTGACCAGGAACAGTTAATATTGCAAATTAAATTAGGTATGCATCTGGGTTAAAGTATAACAACACCAACCAACCAACCAACTAACTAACCAACTAACTAGCTTATAGTTGCGAAACTGTGATGTTGCTGAACTATTAACATAGTGAACTCAATCTGTGTAAGTGCAATTAGTTCAATGAGAGGCTACGAATTAAAGGGTTTGCCGAGACTTGAACTTTATTGAAAAGTCAAATAGTAAGAATCTTTGCACGAGTCGGGTATCGAGCTTCCCGAGTCCAAGTCCCGTGGGTTGTACCGTACCACTAACACTGTCAACCAGACTGTCAGTGTAAGTAGAGAGAGACATGGGATAATCGAGGCAGATTATCTCCGTTGTCGACTACGCGAGTATGGTTCGAGGTGACACTGACAGCCATGGGCGCGCGTGCACTTAAATCAAAATCGTGCTAAACCCTTACGAACAAACTAACGTGTAACTCCAATAAGCCACAAATAAGTAGCGATTACTTGCATTTAATTCTAAACACCTCATTATCTTGACATAGAACATTTTAAATATTTTGTGATGATATCTGACCATATACACTCAAAAAAACTGTTTGGTTGGCGGAACACATTTTTAGTTATCTGAACCAAATAATTTAGTGAAAATTAGCCAGCATAATAATGCGTTATGTTAACTAAATAATTTAGTTATTGTTGTTTAATTGAATCAACTAAAACAAGTTGTTGGGTGTAAACATATTATTTTAGCATGCATAACTATTATTTGGTTGGAATAACAATTTACTGTAGTTGTTTTGATTTTAAAACTTGGTTACAAATTTTATACTTTCTAACTTTTAACCCAAAAGTGGGGTTGATATAACCAAAAAAATGGTTGTCGGAAATGGCCTCCTCATCTCCCCCACCACACCGGTTTAATACGATTTTAATTAAACTAATTACGAAGGATATGGTTCCTGCACGAATGATTTGTACCATTCATTAGCCAGCATCTGGAATAGCAATGTACATTAGGAAGCGAATTGTTAAAATCCTGCGCCGACCGAGCCTCGAACCTGGGACAGAGAGAACCCCATCATTAGTAAGCCAGACCAATCCACTACGCTACGAGGAGCGCTGGGAAAAGGGAATGCAATTTGACAGTATTGAGCCCTGTTTTTGTGGTCACCGAACTAAAAGAGAGTTAAATTTTAAAAATTATTTTGGTTTTTACAACCATACATTTTTAAACAAAAGAATAGAGTTATCCCAAAAATCTCTTTCATCACCTATTTTGTGGTCACCCAACCAAAAAAAGAGTTAATTCAACAATTATTTTGGTTGTTCCAACCATACCGTTTTTAACTAAAGAATATAGTTATCCCAACATCTCTTTTATCAGCTATTTTGTGATCACCAACTAAAATAAAGTTAATCCAACACTTATAAAATTAACCAAATGCTTTAACCCATATTATTTGGTTGTTCCAACTATACAGTTTTTTGAGTGTATCTTTTTGTTTTCATAATCAATTAATATTTTAAATTGTATTTTGTTATTTGTTTGTTTGTTTTAATTGTTTCTCCGACCCCCCCAAAAAAATTAGCTCGGGTGTTTTTTTCTTTTTTTTTTTCAGTTTGTTCGCTCTCTACTGGGCAAACGGCATGTCTGATCTTGATGAAAATTGAAGGGGACCTTCAAAATCTCTGAACTTAGACTTGCTACGTTTTTGGGTACAATCCAAGAAATTTTTCTCATGAATATCGTACTTTTACGATTTTTTTCGACTTTTAGTGCGATATTTTCGTGACGTTTGGGCCGATTCTGACCAAACGGGTGGGGCTACAACGTTTCATATTTATGATGTATTGCTTTTGAAAGAAAAAGTTGAAAAAGTTAGCCAGAATCCATAGAATAAAGGTTTTAATATGAGTTTTTTTAGGTTTATAATGACAATTTACAAGTAACAATAGAAACTTGACAACAATCACCAACGATGCGTTCAAAAGGCACTTTAAGTAAATAGATCCCAAGCAAACTAAAAACTTACAAAAAAGCTCATCCATCAACGCGACGAGACTTTAGTGTTTTCCTAGTAATGAAATCATTAAACTACCAATAATAAATAAATAAACAAATAAATAAATAAATCATCTACTCTAAAAAGGTTCTCTACACCGAACACTTTGCGAGCATTCTAGTAGCGCTACTAAAGCGCGCTGCGCCACCCAGCAAGATTTCCGTGCCCAGACCCGACATTTTGGTTAAAAAAAAAAAGACCACACGAATCGGGTGTTAGTTCGCAAAAGTCTTCGGCATTCAATAAAACACCCAAACACCGACAAAACATAGTCCAAAAATAATTGTCAATTCATATTCATCATCTATATTTTTGGAAAGAAGTTTGCCTTCCACAAAATTTGCATAGTTTGTATGCTAATATTTATTTAAATTTAAACGTTTGCCTAGTTTATTTCAGACATCTTAAAATAACTGATGTAACAAAATACAAGTGAGATCGTATGGTATGCAATAAGTGCATTCCGCGGTTCCTGATAATAGTGAGTGGCCTTCCCAAAGGATACATATTACAAGTGTAAGAACGAATACTTCAGTTGCGATTTTACATCTTGCTTACGTTTCTCGGCTTTTACTATAGTCCAAGAAAATAACGCCAGTTAGACCCACCATAGTGTATTTGGGGGTACAAGAATGAAAATGGGTAGAAATGTACTTTATTACTGAATTATTGAAAACTGATATAGATCCACCGATGAATCGACCCCATTTTCTCACTGGATGATTGAAAAATACATATTTGCACGATTATTAGTTATTATTTTAGCCATATTTCATGACCAACTATATTGTTTGAGGGAAAAAATCAAATTGTCAAACAAAATTTTATTCAGGTCAGTGAAGGTCAAAATAGGTCAAACGTGTTCTTCATCTAAAAATCGACCAAAATTGGGAATTATTTATTTTATTTTTATTATTTTTAAATCTGATTTGAAAAACATATTGTAGTATGTACCCTTTGGGGTAAAAAATTCGTGAAACAATATATTTTTCAATAATTTTTACATTTTGACCTCCAGTGAGAAAATGGGGTCGATTCATCAATAAATCCATATCAGTTTTCAAAAAGTCAGTAATTATAAGTACATTTTCACCAATTTTCATGCTTATACTCCCAAATGCATTATAGTGGGTATAAAATGGCGCACCTTCACTGACCTGAATAAAATTTTGTTTGACCATTTTAATTTTTTTTTCTCTTGGACATTAGTTGGTCATAAAATATGGCTAAAAAAACAAACAAAAAAACAACATTCGTGGATAAATGGTCATTTTCAATGATTTTTACATTTTTACCTCCAGTGAGAAAATGGAGTCGATTCATCAGTGGATCCATATCAGTTTTTAATAAGTCAGTAATAAAGTACCTTTTTACCAATTTGTATGCGTGTACCACCAAATGCACTATAGTGGGTCTGAAGTGGCGCTATTTTCTGAAAACAAATTGACCTTTAATAACATTTTTTACTCCAAAACGGTACTTGCCACAATAATTATTACGTATCAGATTAAAAAAAAAATATGGTCGATTTTAGACGAAAAACACAATTTGACCTGTTTTGACCTTCACTAAACCGAATAAAATTTTGTTTTGCAATTTGATTTTTTCCCTCTAAACAATATCGTGAAATGGTCATGAAATATGGCTAAAATAATAATTGAAATATATATCGTGCAAATATGTATTTTTCAATGATTTTTACATTCTGACTTCCAGTGAGAAAATGGGGTCGATTCATCGGTGGATCCATATCAGTTTTCAATAAGTCAGTAATAAAGTACCTTTTTACCAATTTTCATGCTTGTACCCCCAAATGCACAATTGTTGCACCCATTTCTCGGACTACTTAGGTCTTCAAACATAGATCACTATGTATGCTTCCCTCTAGGTTTTACTGCCCCATCACCTGCACTTAACATATAAAATTAATATTGTCTAGATCTAGAACACAAAACACTTTTTACTGAATTGAATTTGTGGGTTCTCCAATGGACTTGTGTTCATTTTTCACTTTTCAAACTTCCATTATACAATAGGGAATACAGAATATCATAACGAGAACGACACAAACGACAAGAAGTCGTGTGGTGAAGCAGTGTACGTTCACTTTGACGTTCTCGTCATAATTTTATAATTCTCGCTCTGCCAACTATAACATCAATTATTGATGTTCACACGCAAAATCAAGAACATAATTTCATGCCAATAGGATAATTTAAAGCTGCCGTACTAATTAAAGTCAGTCGTTATTAATGATGTAAATGTAAATAATAGCAAAATAGTACAATTCTCAAGTCAACAAGATAATTAGATTTTAACTTTGACACCATACTTTCTATCGGGCTTCTCACAAAAACGCAAACAGAGGCTACTAGTGCAGAGAGTAATGAAATTTGCTTGATATGTTTAAACACACAATATATTTTTATATTAACCATGACTTATAAGAGAGAGATAATTTACTTTTCATGAACAATACACCATTGAAATTTCAACGCACTCACCCACTGCGTGATATTTCGGTAGCATCCGCTTCCATCGTCGCTGCCGAAATATAAAACAGTGTTGATAGATTATGATCATTGGCATTCATTGCATTATAATATATTATATTATATTGTAAAAATATGTGGACATCGGTATATAGTTATCCGGGCCTGCTATAAAAAGCCGTTGCAATCTTTGGTCACACCGGTTTTGCAACGGTAAATTACTTCATTTTTCGGCTACTCTTATAGATTCACTCCACTTTTTTTACGAATCTGTTTAAATTATTCTAAATTGATTTATGTCTCTTATAAATAATAGCATAATAATCTGTTTGGTTATTTATTTGAGAGTGGTACCGGTGATTATTGTGCACTAAATAGACTGGCAAATTGAATATCTCGGGCAGAGAAACGTAAATTGGTCAGTTTCGAGCAACTTGGCTGGACCACAGCCGCTGTAAAGGGCAAGTGCGTGACAGTTATGAGTATGTACGACTGACATAAACTACATGGCATGCCCTTACGAGAGAGAAGAAAGTTATGACTGCATTGTTTATAGTTATTTTTGTGCGGCGACTGGACCGATTATACTTCATCTTGGTTATAAATACCAACACAGAGCAAGGAATTTTTTATGGAGTTGACTTTCTACATGTTGTGTGTTTAGTATCTTATACTGATGAATTCCCTGACTTTTCCCATTTAAAAAATAAATAAAATCGTTGTATATTCCACACTGCAAATCTGTCTTGAGAATAGTTTACAGTAAACAATCAAAGAGACGAACATGTTTTGGACCCAGACAGAATGATTTGCAGTGGGGACCAATCATATAGACTCTTTGACCAAGAAGTATTTTTTGTTTGTAGCTTCGATTTGGTGAGTTTTAGAGATTATAAAGGGGCGTAGAAAATTTCATAAATATAAAGCTAGAAATTGGTAGTTTTCCTGGCTTTTTCGCGGGCTTTTAAGACATGTTTACGTTAGTGACAGGCTAATGAAAAAACAGTTTATAGTGTAAGATACGATGTGGTTCTCGGAAAACGAAATTATTAATTTCAGGAATTGTTGGAAAACGCGCGTTGAACTAAAACTTGTGTAACGTACCTGATTGTTACGTTATGTGGACACCAGATTGTTCGACTCCTGTTTAAAGCAGTCCACGCCTTACCCTTCACCAGTCTCCATACCGCGTCACCTGTGTGATGATAAAGAGTATCGATATAGGAACAAGAACACTAAACTCTGAATCTGGGCCTCGGGCTATGAAATACCAGAAGACAAAGTAATTGACCCAGGATAAAGTTATACTATTATTTTTTTCTTGATATAATGCCGTCGTTATTTAGAGCTGATTTCCTGTTATTAAAAATCCTTGACATTGACATCAACTAAAACACAACGGGAAATGTCGTACATAGATTGGCGAGATACATTTATGACATCTCCTAATTCAGAGTAATCGGGTTGAAATGACACCAAGGAATATAATATGCCCGAGGTCACAAGATGTCCCTGCGCTGCGTCGTAAATTTTTAAAAGTAACGCGTTTGTAACACACCTCATTATTCCCTCACTCACTTTGAATTGTAGTACCTGTGTGTAAACTTGTTACATTTTAGAAGTTTTTAAATCGGTATTTAAAATTTTGTATTTTGACTATTCTTTCGCAAGCTATGTTGGTTGTAATGGGCATGTTGTTGAGTATCTTGTGTGTAATGTAAACATTTGTGTAAATATTTGTAAATAGTTGACCATGTTCAAATACTCACATGTCTATAAACATGCTATGGGTGAACAAAATGAATGCAATAAAAATGAAATGAAATGAGACATAGATGATCACAATATTATATATAAATATAATAGTTGGAAAAACATACACACAAACTATTAGTGCTAACGTAGAAGGTTTTCAGAACCTTCATTTCGAAAATCAAAATATACTTCACCATAAAGAAGTTAATAATACTAAATACTAATTGGATGAGCGTAGCGAAGATTCCATTTCACTACACTGGAGAAAAAAATCCGGAATGTTTTTTTTTTCCTTTTTTTTTGTATTTTTGTCTGTTTGTTAGCACGATTCCGGCTAAACCGATAATCCGATTGCGATGAAATTTTATTGAGACCTTCGAAATCTCTTAACTTAGAACTGCCACGTTTTTACTAAATACTAATTGGATGAGCGTAGCGAAGTTTCCCATTTCACTACACTGGAAAAAAAAAATCCGGAATGTTTTTTTTTTCCTTTTTTTTTTGTATTTTTGTCTGTTTGTTAGCACGATTCCGGCTAAACCGATAATCCGATTGCGATGAAATTTTATTGAGACCTTCGAAATCTCTGAACTTAGAACTGCCACGTTTTTGAGCGCAATCGAAAAAAAATTTCTCATAAAAATCGCAATTTTACGATTTTTTTCGATTTTTAAAAAATGTCTTCGATTTATAATACCTACACGCTTTGTCCGATTGTAATGATTTTTTCACAGAACCTTTATTTTATGAATTTATATATTCGTGGAAAATTTAAGCGCAATCGAAAAATTATTTCTCATGAAAATCGCAATTTTACGGGGGTTTTCTATTTTAAAACAATTCTTCGACTTATAACAACTACATGCTTTATCCGATTATAATGATTTTTTCACAGAACCTTAATTTGATAAATTCATATATTCGTGTGAAATTTGAGCTCAATCGAATAATTATTTCTGATGAAAATCGAAATTTTACGATTTTTTTCTTTTTTAAAATTACGATTAATTACAAAAATAAAAATTAAAGTTTATTTTTTATTTATTTTAAATAATAAAAAAATCTTCAACTTAGTAATGATTTTTTCACAGAACAGAAAATCCGCATAACACATGGCACTCAATGCACCAATTACGCTCATCCAACAACGGGCGGGACTTAAAGCGTTTTCCTAGAGTAATTAAAATTTACAATGTGGTAATGAATTATACAGCTTGTTGCTATTGAGTCCACGAAGAGGCAAAGGAAAAGTGACAAAAATCAATTCGTTTTCGTACTTAGCGTCATTCTATTGTTATCTTATCTATCTATGCTTACGACATGACGACATTATAATGACATAATAGTGGTCACGTACAGTATATACTTGAACGGTGTCTTCGGAACAGTTTCACGATTATAATAACAAGTTAAATGATCACTTTTATAAATTACTCGTAATGTAAGCATATTTTGGGAATGCTCTTCATAGTACATGTTTTATCATTCGACATTAAAAATATATTATAACTGGAGATCGAACTCAAAATACTTGAGACATTCTAATTTTGGCGATTTTTTTAAAATCGCAATTGCATAGTAATTAATAAAGTAGCTGAAATCCCCCGCCCGACAGGTGCAGCAATCCATCACTGGCGTGACTTCGCCTGTACACCCAGACACCACCACCATTCCCACGATTTCTCTTCAAAGCCACTTCGCCAATTTTTATCAAGTATACAATTTCTTTGAACTTCTAATCGCCCAAGAGTTTCGATTAGATCTTATTGAAAGTTGTGCTCACAGCACAAGAGCCAGCAACATTTAGCGGCAGCATCCACACGTTCGCTTTGGAGTACGGAGGACGGTAACGAGGATGAAAGTTTGTGAAGGTCATGAAAGGTCAATTGAATAATGAAAGTCGATGTCGCGGAAAATTATCGCATTTGGAATACAATAAGATGCTTTGGATAGGAGGAATGTGGTTATAGGAAAATATGGTAATTATTATTGTTTATATGTACAGAGTGGTTTCGGCGCAGGTCTAGTGTGTTAGGCGTTACGATGGGTGATGATGGATGATGACGGTGAAGGACGATTACAAATTACAATAAACCCATGCTTTATGCGGGATTCAAACCCACCTCCTATTATAGAGCTATACTCTTCGGACCAGCGCCCTAATAGTATCGTGTGAAAGTATATTGTGTATTAATTGTTTCATGCACTTTACCCTTATATATCAGTTTTGTTTAAAAAAATCTTTTGTGATTCAAACATACAAAATAAAAATAAAAACGTTAACTAGATTGCATATTTTTGAACGTCAATCAAAATGTTACATCTTTAGTCATTATTATTTCGATGTTGTGGCTTGAAAGTATCGATATATTTATGCTGTTAATTAAGCCCAGGTATGGTCAAGGGTAGACAAGAGCGTGTACGATCTCTTAATCAGAGGTGAAGAACCATCAGTAATTCTGGCACTTAGTCAACTCGTGGTGTTTGACCCCGTGAAACGGTTCCTCCACCAACCGGTATCACGTACCACGTACACGAGGCGACAGACCTGCAGTGTGCACTCAAACGAAGCCGCCAGACGCAGTGTTGAGTGTCAGTAAATCATAGTAAAACTAATTTGATTGAGTAGAACTTTTGTTCCAGTTTCCGAACAGACATTTCACAAATGATTGATGGAGAGTGGATGAATGAATGGGTGGAGCCAACCAATCCACCCGTTCTATTATAAAATATGCTACACACATTATGTGATATAGAAACATGCCCCCAAGGTATATGAAAGCTTAACCCAATCCATCAATCATAAACTACTAGGATCTGGATCATTCTATTATTTAAACATTCGCAAACGCGTACGTGGGAATAGAGGACGAGCCAACAATCTTCGTACTTGAGAAGTGGTAGCTGAGTTCGTTACCCGACAGGGTCCCGTCAGGACATACGGGAACAGGTACCATGGATTCGCACAGTCGTGAAGATATCTACTTATTGGGTTCGACTATTTGAACAGCATTTAAATGTATACACTACCCACAAGTAAAGCAAATATACTTCCTCTATTACAATGTCTAAAAACACGACAGAAAATATTTTGAGTGTTATCTCAAAAACGCTCCTTGTGGGGGGGGGGGGGGGGGGTTACAATTATAAAAATATTATCAAAGGCGTTACGAAAATCGATTTTAATATTGTTGTTGGCATGGCAACTTATTTTTGATACTAATTAATAAATATGGAATCAAAAGAGTTTCCTGCTCGAAACAAAAAAAATACATAATTTCCGACATTTTCGTACAAATTAAGTTCACACAAAAGCTATTTTCCTCTAATAAAACACCTTTTGAGATTGTGGGACGTTTTAAAGATTAAGGTACAAAATATAATATAAATATAATTCGCGATATAAGTAGCAGTCAGTAGGCAGTAGTAGTAGCAGCTAGAACAGAATATGTACGTACTCGGATACACGCATCATGTGGCAATTAAAGTAATAAACTGTTAATTACCGAAAGTAATTAAGAGCAACGAGATATACAAAGAGGCTACGAACGTTTGACTTTGTGACACTAAAATAACTCATAACCTCTTCGATAGAGGTTGTTTTGTTTTCAGGTCGTGTCGAGGCCGCTGTTAATAAAACTGACCCGATTTTCACACATTCCTGGTAACACTCAAGATCGACCCACATTCTCGGTCTATGCGGAGTAGCGAGCTGTGTTGTGGCCTCGACTAGGATAGGATGACATAGAAGTGACGTTTGGGACGGCTGAGGGAGATCCAGCCCTCTTTACCCAAAACTCGAAACAATAATTTCACACAAAAGTAAAATATTCGGTAAATGTTAAATACAAAATTACTCGAAATCAGTAGGGGCCTAATCATATTTTGCACTCGTTCGATTATATATATATATAAAATTTATATATGCCCGCGGAAACCTAAGAACTAACATATTTATTATATAGTATATGTTATTATGTATGTTGTTATTGTCTTCCGGTTCCGGGACATTAAATAAATAAATAAATAAATTGTATCTGGAGTCTACCCACTCAGTTATAAGTTATAACTGATTTTCAGTGGGGGACAGTAAATCAAAGCGACCAAGCCAACCCTGTAGGCCCCGACGCAATCGACGAGTGAGCGATAACCAACCAAAGGTCGATATTATTAGAAATATAGCAATCAGTGGTATGGACAGTGCGAACACACGCGGATCAACGCCAGAATCAACAAGGGCGATTCAGAACAACTCTGAATTTATTATGTGCTTCAATAATAATTCAATACGCTTATTTGTTTAGATGACGCCCAAAGGCTGGCAACAGCATGAAAACCAATCTTGGGCTTGGTCCATTACGAAAATACGACAAATGGTTTTCCAAAGAATCTGGTGAAGCTATTTAAATCAGGAGAAAACCCATACTATTAAAACGCTTTAAACCACATGTTTAATAAAAATATTTCTGCTCCTCCCCCCCCCTCTGCCCCGCCGTCATTCTGCCTCATTGAACCTAATGTGTGTAGCCGCCTCCAAAAACTAAATTTCTGCGTACGAATTGCTGTACTTGGCGTTCAGATTATTACTGCGGTTGGGGTATCTTTAATTTTGATTTATATGATTGAGTTAAATTTCACTTTCAAAATCATTATTGAACTTCGACTTTCCAGAGCCTCTCTCTCTCTCTCTCTCTCTCACACACACACACACACACACCCTTCTCCCCTGCACGGATCTATAAGGACTCAATATTGCCAAAGTACAAATGAAAATGGAATATTAATGAAATTGCGTATGGCTTGTCTCTAGATGAGAAGATGTCATAGAAAGGCACTAGAAATTAATCATAACTTGTCACAATAAAATCGTTAGGTTTTCTCCCTGTAATGGGTACATAAATTAGCTATGTTACGCTACGTTATGAGAGCTGCATTGAAAATACAAGTCTCTAGTTTAGTTTCAAAGGGGAAGGGGAAAAAAAGAAAATAGGGGGAATTTTTTTGGGGTTTGGGGGAAAAAAGAAAATTGTGGGAATGAAAAATCCAAAAAAATTAAGTTGTGAAAAGGCCTTTTAAAATAATCCAAAAAAATAATTGGTCTAAACAAAATCATTTGTAAATAAAAAAATTAAAAAAAAATTAAAATTATATGTAAAAAAATTATTTCTTTTTTAAATAAAGCAATCTTTTGGGGAAATTTGCCAAAAATAGGTTTTACCAATTTGTTTAAATCAAAGAATATTTCAAAACATGCTTCAAAATTTTTTAAAAGGGGTGCTAAAGGGGTGAAAAATAAGAAACCTACCATTTACCGGGGTTAAAGTAATGTGTGATTAGTAACTTTTAAAAAAAATTTCCAAAGAAAGTGATTCCCTTTCCACAAAATTTCCTAAATACGAAAGGACGGCGCCTCCGCAAAATTCAATTATAAATAAAGGACGAAAAGTTTTTGAGGGGTTAATAAATGATAACTAAAAAAAAAAATTCTAAATTAAAAATTTAATTACGCCTATTTTTGTTAATTAAGGCTAAAAAATAAAAAAAATTTTTTACCTTAGGGAAATTTCAATTATGGCCCCCTTTTTCCCTTTTAAAATTCCCCAATTTTACGAAAGTGTATCGTGGACCACTCTTTTGTTCAAAATTCCTAAAAATAGAAATTTAAAAAAAAGTTTTTCCCCGGATTATCAATGGACATTTTAAACCAAAGGACTATGATACATGTAAACAAATTCCCCAATTTTCAAGTGTTTATGGTAATTTTGCAAAATTTTCCAATTTGTTTTAAAAAAAAAAATTTTTTAAATTGGTAAAGTTTCCCCAAAGGACTGACCCAAATTTTTTAAAATTTTTAAATTTTTAAAAAGTGTATTTTGAAACACCCTGGTTCAAAAACCTTTTAAAGAAATTTTAAAAGTTTTAAAACCTTAGGGAAATTACCCCAATGGTTTAAAACCCCTTTTTCCTTTATACAAATTTTGACAAAACTTTTTCCCTAATTTGTAAAATTAGGTAATTTGGAAAAAAAGAGATCAAATGTCATTTTTAAATACCAAAAAAAAAGTTTTAAGGTTTGAAAGTACAAAAGTTTCCAGAAAACTTCGGTTTTAAAAAAATTTATTTGAAAATTGGTAAAGGGCCTTTAAAACATGATTACTTGAATTTAAAGTTTGGTGCTTAACACATCAATTAATTGGGAATTAATATTTAAAACGGATTTCATTTTTTTTTTTAACCCCTTTTTCACCCCCTTTTTTTTAAACAAGCAACTTTTTTGAGGGCCCCGGGAATTTTTTTAAAATTTTTATGGGTTTTAAAAAAACACAAAACCCCCTTTAAGTAAAAATTTTTAATCCCCCCAGCCCAAAAATTTTTTGGAAAAAAAAAAATGCAAAACTGGGTTTTTAAAAAATTTTTAATATTTTTTTTTTTTAAAAAATTGGACTTTATTAAAAATTTAATAAATTTTTTAATCAGGGGTAAATTTTTATTTTTAATTTTTTAATTTTTAAAAAACTTTTTACCCCCCCCCCAAAATTTTTTTCTCCCCCCGGGGAATTTTTTAAATTGTTCAAAAAGCCAAAATTACCCTTCCCAAAAAAATTGAGGAAAAAGCCTAATTGATTTGGGGGTTAAATAATTGGAAAAAAGTTGAAATTTACCTCAATTTTTTTGTTTTTTTTTTTTTTTCTTTTTCTTTTCATTTAAAACCCTTTTTTAATATTTGATTTTTTCTTTAAAATGCATATAATATCTTTAAATTTGTTACCAAAACATTTTTGGGTTTTAAATGCTTTTGTTGTTTTTAAATGCTACTATTTCAAATATTTACGAAATGTAATTTATTTTTGGTTTCTGCATCTATTAATTAGATTTTTTTGTCCCCCTTTTTGTAAATAAATTTTTTTAAAAACTAAATAGGTAGACTTTAAAATTAAATAATAAATAAATAAAAAATAGAAGTCTTCTAAGATAGTATCATGTACACGGTGCCCCCCCCCCCCCCCCCTCCATGCGGTAGTGATAAACATACAAGTGACTTTTAATCGACATTCATCTTGTCAAAACTTTTTGAAACCGGGGTTTAAAACTGGGAGCACCGGGGTTACTGAAAACGAGATTTTTGTAAATCAATCGGGAGCCCTTCAAGGAGAATCACAGGGCTTCATTCATTTTTACCATTGAATTGATCCCGGGGTTTCATTGGGGTTTTTCGTAATACCTTTCCATACAATCCAAGCCAACATTTAAATAAAATTATCGCGCTTTTTATTGAGTATACGATTCAAAAGTAGATTACATAAGTGTACAAAATGTGAGATGAATCATTTGTTCCCTTCTTTCCAGCATGATATAGATTCTAGAGCAGTGGTTCCCAAACTTTTCAGACGTGAAACCCCCTGGCTTTTGGTCCTACCACGAAACCCCCCCTTCAAAAAAACCAAAAATAGAAAAAAAATGAAAATTCCCCCTTTTTTTTTTATTTTGGCTCTTCACTAATGGGAAGGATTTTTGCCTTTTTAGGGGGAAAAAAGGGGTTTTTAAAAGCCCGGGTTATTGGTGACAATTTTAGCGTAGATCTCTCTCCCATTCGATTTCTGATTTTGTTTAAGCATTTTTAATGTTTAAAAAGCCGTTTCACAAAGGGACGTAAAGCAAAAAGGCCCAAACAAAGTTACCGCCCCTTTTTTTCGAACAATTCACGAATGAGGTTTTTGGTTGATCTTTTTCACCAATCACGTAAAAACCAAGTTCAAAAAATTTTTCATCAATTTACGTCTTTTAGATTTTTTGTTCCCCTGTTTCGTACCACCCACTGTATGCATATATTGCGAGGTTCACTCACCGTTTGTGTGTTTTGCTACATGCATTACAGAAGGGACCTCTTCTTTACTCTCAAAAACGGGAAAATTTTTTCCTTTAAACCCCTGCCGTTTTTTAAACCTTGATCCATTTTTCGCTACCCAAAAATTTTAAAGTCACTATAAAAAATTAACAAACAAAAAAAGTGCCCTTTACCCCTTTACTTTTGACGGCCTATTCACTTTCTACTTTCTTGCGGAAAGGTTGCTAGAAAAAACGTTGCACTGATATGTGCACAGCGCGCCCCATCTACGATAAGATAAGCTCCCACCCCCACCCCCTTTGCAGGTGTCGATACGTCACTGCTGGGGCTTGTAGTCGACTGGACTAAGTGAGTGAGTCATTGTGCTGTTACGCGGAATCCAGTTGTTGAACTCAGAAGAATGTAATTATGCTTTTGTCCAGTGTAAATATTCTTCACAAATTCGAAGTTTTTTGGATGAGCGAAGCGAAGACTTCAATTTCACCGACCCCCCAAAAAATTTAGCTCGGGTGTTTTTTTTTTTTTTTTTTTGTTTGTCCGTCTGTTTGTTCGCTCTCTACCGGGCAAACGGCATATGCGATCTTGATGAAAATTTGACACGACCTTCGTTTTTCTCTAAACTTAGACTTGTTTACATTTTTGGGTACAATCGAAGAAATATTCTCTTTGAATATCGTACTTATACGTTTTTTTTTTCGAATTTTTACTGCGATATTTTCTTTGACATTTTGGGCTGATTTTGACCAAACGGGTGGGGCTAAACGTTCATATTTCACATGGACAATTAAGGAAATTGATGATGTTTTGGGCTTTCTGAAAAAAAAAGTTAAAAAAGTTAGCCAGAAATCTATAGAAATAAAGCTTTTAATATAAGTTTTTTGATTTTGTGTGTGATATTTTCGTGCCATTTGGGCCAATTCTGACCAACTGGTGGGCCTACAACGTTCATATTATACATGGACATTAAGGTTATGGTGATGTAGTACCTTTTGAAAGAAAAAGTTGAAAAAGTTAGCCAGAATCCATAGAAATAAAGCTTTTAATATAAGTTTTTTACGATAAATAATACCATATTGACAAGAAACAATAGAAACTTGACAACAGTCACCTACAATGGCGTAGGCAACAAAACAAAGCACTTTCAAAAGTAAAGATATCCCACGCAAACTAAAAACTTTAAAAAGCTCATCCATCAACGCGGCGGGACTTTAGCGTTTTCCTAGTAACAAATAAGTAAGGTTAATTATGTAGCAGTAAATGGCAATTTTTGGTTATCCTGGAATTTTTCGCGTACCCCCTGGAAACTCCCCGCGTACCCCTGGGGGTACGCGTACCACAGTTTGGGAACCACTGTTCTAGAGCAACGTAACAATTAAAAATTATTTTCAAAATCTATTATTTTCGCGATAATTAATGGGTTTCATGAATTTAATAATTAATCCGTCAATCATTAGATAATTTATGTTAATAGTAAATGATTTTGTAACGTGTCAATATTGTGATGTTTCTATATAGCCATCAGGTCTGGTAGCTAATTAATTAAAAACCAAGACTCCTAGACCGGGAGGATATAAATAAACACAAACACACAAACATTAATAACCACAGTCAGAAATAAAATACTTTCCAAAATGTATACACTTTTTGGTAAATGTTTTATTTCTGACCGTGGTTATTGTTCGTGTGTTTGTGTTTATTTGGTAGCTAATTGTTTTGAGAGAACTCCATGTTAAAATACATAAACGATAAAGAATGTGATAATCAATCAAAGACCAGAGAAAAGACCAACCAATAATGGTAGCGAGGGGCCGATATACCCCGCATAATATTAATAGTTCACATCATATTGATCCCGGGCATTCATCAAGACAAGACTCGATCAACGGGTAATTGTACACGTGGGTCGTTTTCTTCAAGGAACTAATGCGAGGGCCTTTAGCGTTTATGCCTCAGTATTAGCTGCCTGTAGCCAATCAGAATGCCGTAATGAAAGATAAGAGATCGATAACAATATCCCGCTATTTCGTATCGTGGTATGAGGTCGCTGAAGTTAGATGTGACGGAATAACTTACGTCAATTTGTTTTTCCGAAATTCGAATGCCGAAATAAGAAAAACGTAGGTTGAAATGAGAAATGACTACAAAGATGCGATTTACAATCATTACGATGTACGATAAACGATTCTATAGGCATGCTTTCTAATATTATACGCCATACGGCATACTTTTATAGGCCTACATTTGTTTTGGTAGGATGATTTATTAAGCAATACATAAAATCTATATAAAATAAATCCCTTATCAACGTGTTAAAATTGCAAAATAAAAATTACATTTTCATTAATTATTTATATATTCTCATCAAATATTTCAAAATAATGCTTTCGTTGTTTAACTTATAGTAAAGACTACTGCCACATTTTACTTTGATTGATAGAAAACGTAGCAGATTTTTTTTTTAACATTGCATGTAACCGATTATGTTGAATGATTGTAAAGTATTTAATACAAAATAAAGCCTGGTATATTTGTTTTATAATTATTTTTGCGGTCTCCAATATTGTCATGATAAAGCAGTTGTGTCTCCTTGATTTTATTTTTGTCTGTGAATGTTGTGACGTGTCAGTTGCACGGGGCGGGAGGGACACTATAGGTCTGTTCGTTTGTCGTACTCTGACTGATCTAGAAACCAGATAATTATGGGCGTTTTTTGTAAAATCTTACTCTAGACAAGTTTAAATGCGCGTTTTTTTTGTCCAAGTAATTTACTCTAGAGTTGGGCGAGAGTACGAATAGTACTCGGGGTCTAAGGGGAGTACGTAGAGTAGAGAAAAAAAAAAATGGCGAAGGCGGAATGATCGAGCTGGAAACCCTAATCTAGGCTACCTTTTTTTTTCTATGGGTGGGCGTCGCAAGATTTTCACGCCACTTTAAATTAAAATTAAAATTAAAAAAAAAAAAAAAAAAAAAAAATTAAATTTGGGTTTAAATTGACCCTAAATTTTGTTCTTTTTCGTTTTTTGGGGGGTAGTACTCCGAGAACTCTGGGGTCAGGTTTTTGACGTTTTTACTCGACTTAGAAATATCGGAGTAAACCCCTACTTTTCTCTGGAGTAAACAAACGACAGACCTTATGACGACAAAATACATGATACAACTCACATTAAAATGATTGAATGGGTTTTGTTTTGTTTTGAACTAGCTAGAGCCCAAAATCCCCCCCCACCTTTCCCCCAGTCTAGTTCTGCGTCAACCAAAAAAAACACCCGGAGCGTCCACAAAATGGGAAAAATGTTTTTTCACTGGTGTTGTTTTATTTTTTTTCCGTAACCCGCACTAAAAAAATGTCCAACATTTTGAACAAAAACAAACCCAAAGGAGTAAAACCCTCCAACCATTTAGTAAAAATTTTTAAAAATTTGCCTACTTTTTTTTTCAAAAAACGCACTTGGGGGGAAACAAATGTTTACTTGAGCATCAACCACCACAAACTTCATAAACCCTTCCAACCAATTGGGCACATT
Source organism: Sweltsa coloradensis (assembly GCA_024449915.1). Taxonomy (NCBI): domain Eukaryota; kingdom Metazoa; phylum Arthropoda; class Insecta; order Plecoptera; family Chloroperlidae; genus Sweltsa; species Sweltsa coloradensis. The sequence continues at coordinate 667,650 of JAMZAV010000367.1, forward strand.
TAGAAACTTTTCCTACCAAAACAAACATTCACAAACAGATTAGCCAACCATTTGTCACCAAAAGCAAACATTGTGGAAACATTTACAAACATTTCTGAACAAAAGAAAACCATTTCTTAAAACAAAATCAAACATTTGAAAACAAAACCAAACCATTCCAAACCAATCCAAACCATTATGCACACAAAAAAAATTGCGACCAGCGCTACCTGGTAGCTAAATATGTAAACGAAAAACTAAAATAATAAATTACTTTAATTGATATTACGGTTAATTACTGGTATTTTTCTTTATTTCTTACACCAGTCCGATTGCCTGTAGGTGATATACAACATGTATTAATTGCAAGTAATTATAAAGTTTCAAATTTGATGTCTCGAACTCGATCCAGCAGGGCGCCTCTCCATCTGTAAGCCAAGCCTCTAACGTTGCGCCACGAACGAAGCTTGAAAGTAGAGGGAAAAACCACCAATACAAACACCAACCAACACACCAACCAACAGAAAATCGACTTGACTAAATTGTAGTTATTGTGCACTTGCTCTGTGGGCTATCTGTATCGCGTTTCAACTACTTTGGATGTGTTTGAATAGTGTTCATTGTATTAAGTAATTGTGTTAATAGTATATTTTTAATGTGAATGCAGTAAATAATGCTACTCCCTGAAAGTTCTGTTTTTAAGTGCATGTTCGAAATTTGATCTTGCTGTTGATATAGACCGAGGCGAGTGCATCTGCACTAATAAAGTATGTGCTTTCCGATGCGATACTGGATGATACGTACATAAGATAACGGTACTAATTCTATTAATATACGCAACCAAACTGAAATGACTTCATTAGAGATCTTCATATCTTTTTTTCTTAGTTGGTAAAAAGCAAAACTACAGTTGCCATTTCATTAAACTGAATTGCAACTAAGGGGCGCCGACTCCGTGGGTGCTCAGGGGCTGAAGCACCCCTCGGATTGCTTGGCAATAAAAAAATTTGACAAATAAGCACTGATATCACATTGCTTTTCATTGAACAAGCAAAAAAATAAACTGCATTATTCATGAATTCTATAATTATGAATGACCATATTTTATATAAACATGGGAGGCAAATAATATATTTTTATTTAAGCCAATAAGATCTTGTTTTAATGGTTGGTACACTTGCAGGAGAGACTTTAACCCACAATATCACTTGCGGCGCAATATTACCTAACTCTAACCGGTTGAAGTGCCCAATTTTTTCACGTAGTCGTCGTCTTTGAAGGCGGTCACCCTTGCCACTTGCGGAGAAATATGCACCCAACAAGTTCTGACTTTAAAAAAAAAGCTTTTAATGTTATACTTCACTACCAAAGACAATAAAAGTGATAACCTCAAACTTGCAATCTATTTTTTTTAATCAAATATTGTATTTATTTATTTAATGTTTTATTAAGTTATGATGACAGGTTGTTGTTTGTTCAATTTGGTTTGCAAAGGTAGGCACTAAACAGTGAAGATTTAATTTTTAATAGTCACCAATTACTACCAACACAAACCAATGCAAACCTTTTCGAAATCGAATGTTGGTTTGCTTTGGTATATTTTGGTTATGTTTGGTGATATGAATATACACGTAACAATTACTAACCAAAACAAACAAACCAACACAAACCAACACTGTACTGAAACTTTGGTTTGAGTTGGTAAACAGTGGTAACTAAAATAGTTTCTTTTGGTCTGCTTTGGTAAGATAATGTGACTAAAAGGTTATGTCCATGTCTTCCAATTTTGGTGATGTGATTTCGTTGGTGATGTTCGGTTTGCAATGGTTTACTCTTGGTGATGTAAAATAGGCCTTGGTTACAAGATATGACTACTTTGTGACTAGAATGTTTGAAATATTTTTAGTACGGGAAGATTCAAAGTTTTCACAATTACTTTTCTACGGTCAGCACTCAGCATGCGTCACATTCATATTGGTATATACCTATACTTAAATTTAACAAAATTCACTAGATTAATTTGTGGCTATAGGAAATGATAATTTCACTTATTAGTATTTCAATGCTTCTGATTGGTGGTTGCCATGGCGAATGCATTTATTCCTAGAAACAAAATAGTCGGCCATAACCGGGAGGACGGGGCAGGTCGTATCAAGGCCTATGGCCCTAGATACGTAATAACATAAATGCCTGATTCATAAAGCTCGTTTAATGTTAAGTATATATTACATAATTTGAAATGAGTCTTGCATAACACCACTAATAAAATGTGTTATTGCGCTCCCTCGTCGGTGATGTTACGCTGCTCATTGTCGGCGACAACACAATATAAACGAGGAGACATTCCCGGCAAATAATTGAGGAAATCCGTTGTACTTTACTCATTGAAAACAAGCGCAAACAATTACGCCGTGCAGTAAATGACGCAACAAGCAAAAAAGTGGGTGGTTCTGAAGCAGGTTGTGGGGGACACATCCAACACTGAGGAAATGGCTCGAAGGCCCCCACACATTATATTTGATAAATTCGTATTTACAGTCTATATACCCTCTTAGTCACAACCGATTTTTTAAGCGGAGCAAACCAACTATGTGCAGACTTCAGCGACAATTTGTAATTACATATCCTTATTTACCCCACTATTAAATTCTATATCAAATTTCATAGTCTAAATCTAAGTAGATAAGAGGGGGCGCTGAGCTTGGCCCAACTCAAATGCGCGCACTCAGGTGTTGATGATTTCTGCTGAACCGTTGATCATTACCAAATCACACTTGGTTGCAAAAATTGGACATAAAGATACATTGCGAGCCATAAGTAAAAAACGCGAAAAATGGGAAATCCAAAACATGGATTTCAATTCAGGAAATTACCAAACCGTTTATCTTACGAATTACCAAATTAACCAGGGCGTTCATATTTATCTAAATGTTGATATCAAGTAAGCAAATTTGCGTTAAAAATCTGTTTACTTCGAATAAATTCACGATGTTCACTAAAATTGAGTAAATGACGGGATTTCGCGTTTTTTTTTATACAAAACTAATTAATTACTTAAGGAATATGCGTACTTGCTCTCATAGATTAATTCTTTATTAACGTTGGTGTGAAACATGATAGCGATATTATGAACCGTTCACCCGGAAAACCCAAAAAAACTCGTCTCCGCGCCAGCCTCAGCGACTCCTTAAAAGACTAATTTTAAATAAATAAGCTCCAAAATTGGGTGGCATTATCGTTATTACTATGTTGGCAGGCCTATACTTATATCAATTACATCTGTATTTATTTTGTGTGGTTTTAAATTCTTTAATTTATCAACAGCTCAAATCGTCCAAGGAAAGCGTTATGATAAAAAAGCGAGCAAAGCGAGCGTTTCCATTTGACTCTGCCGGAAAAAATAGTCACTGGTTTTGTTTTGTTTTTGTTTGTTTGTTTTTTGTTTGTTTGTTTGTTTGTTTTTTTGTTTTTTTTGTATGATTGTATGTCTCGCCATAACGTTCGAACTGCCAAAAAGTTACAAAGTTACATTAAAGTTAATAGAAAGTTTTTTTTTAAAAACTAAACGGCGACAAAATCTGAGGTGGCCAAATCATTTAGAATGTCCGTCCGATCACGAATATGTTAATTCTACTTTGATCCGATAAGTAGGCCTAGTGTAGATGGAAATTACATTTTAACAAAAGTAACGTTACCATGGCAACAAAAAGTCGCACGAATTTTCTGGCCACTATGCACTGCCACCTAGAAGAAATCAAAATACTATCGAGGAAGCAGTGTATTATTTGAATTACCAAAGAGTTTCAATAGTTTTCACAAGGAAATGATGTCAAGGTCCTCTAGATGGCGGTGGATTTTATCCACAAAGAAAAGGTTTACCCACGGATTTACCCAAATACCTTTGGCAATAATAAATGATATTGGAAACATGGTCCCGTGGACAGCGAACGTCGCAAATTTTAAAATTTAAAAAAAAATGTGCAATGTGGGTCTAGCTAGCTATAGCACGTGCTCGCTTATCAACGCGTCCAACTGAGCGTTTCATAGTTTAATACTGTTAGCCGAAGAATTATTTCATAAGTTTTGTTCAAGCCTGAAGTTAAGTTAGAATTTCATTTATCGCATCTAGTTACGAATAACTGTATTAATTGCGCTGGGCTGTGACTTTTCCGCCATTGTTAAATACTACAAACGGAATCTGTTTACTATAAACTACCACTAGGTTGATTTATTTACACACCTACTTGAAGTACACATTTAGCGTTTCCGCGCATGGGTTATGCATATATAGCACCTTAAGCACGTAGCGAATTAATATGCAAATGGTGGATCTTCAAGCATGGACCACTATACAGCTACGCATAACCGTAGAACACGCGGGCGTCAAGTAACGGACTCAAACAAAGAGAATGAGGAATTCGTCTTCAAACATCGCGCAAGATTGATTTTTCTTGCGAGCTGAGATTGGGCAAAATCAATTGTTAACGCGTTCATCCTTCCGCGATTAATTTGACGTCCCACAAGTTGCACCATTCATCTTCAGAGAATGCGCCTGATTGGTTTCAACCTTTCTGTAATTACTTGTTTTGTTATGTTTTCATCCTCTAAACGGTTGGTGTAATTAATTATCTCACAAACACTTGTGTCACAATTAATTAAAACACGCCTGCGCACAATTCAAAGAACGAATTCGTTGAAATTTGCGTCACCAAATGGGTTTGAAAGACAAATGTGACGTAATTTGTGAGTGTCATAGTAACTATGGATAGATAAGCTGTCACTTTCGCGTAAATGTTTCTTAATTGTGTAAACAAGTGAAGGACTTGGAGAAATTGTCGTGGTTTTCTTCGCGAAGTCTGTCAGTCCCCACTGACCTCGTGACATTTACTGAAAATGCGTCTGCGGCTGAAACTTTACAGCTTCACACACCGTTAAACTAAAACATAACTTCAGCCTCTCCTTTGTTATCAACACCTGGGATGTTCGTCAATATTATTGAGAGATCTCATTGGACCAGAGCGCATTCACTTTCGAGGTATAAAACAGTTTACAGCCGAAAGATAAAATGTAAATGCATATTTCGACAGAAATGACTTCAACAGGCAGAATCATTTTTGCATGGCAGGCTTGGGGGTGTCCGACAATTTGCACGTACGTCATAGAAACAAATGAAGACTTATGTATTATGATTCGTTTGCACATACTTTTAAAATTGCATGACATACGACTGGATTAATTTCTTAAACGCAATCTAGCCGGTAGTATATACGTTCTATTTCAAAATCATATTTCGAAATATTTCATTAAATTCCCTTTGATCAACTTGATTTTGTGTGCATATAATCAGAATGGTGATGCCAATCTTCGAAAGTTATTTGTTTTCCAATTTTGGTCGGTGTATGGGAAAGAATAATAGAAATAATATGGTGATTTTCCTCCATGTGTAATTCGAAAAATGCGAACAATATAGTCATAGATGTTCTATAGGCGTGTGTTTGAAGATCATGCAAAGAGTCATACCAATCAGAGGCGTTACGTCTCCACAGGAATGTGCAATAAATGTAATGACAATTTAATCTCCTGCAACTGTTTTCAGATATTGCGTCAGCGACATTGAAAGAATGTAATATAGAAAAAAACTAAAAGTATAGTCTACTTTCTATTTGCAGACTTCAAATGGTCGTACGGTGCTTTTGTATGGACAAGTTTACGCCGAAGACGGACACCGGCTGTGAATTAAAATACACTTTTACCTTCAAAGTACGGTACGTTATACTTAATTTCATTGCGGAAGTACGGCGGTGGAATTGATCTTATTAAAGGCTTTTGCTCTGTATTCATTATAGCGTGTGAATTTGTGTAAAGTAATCCGATTTGTGTGAAAGTGAGTAGCATGTTTTCGCGAATGTATTACAGTTGATTGATTTCAATGAGTTGTTTCAACTGAGATTAGTGGATTCTGGGCGGGGGAGATTTCGAGGCGAGAAACAGGCATGGAAGTACAAAAACCCAGTCCAAAAATACTCGTATGGGACAGTGTAGATATTAGATAATATCGATATTCTGTTCTCTCTTTAAACGTAATAAAAAATACTAAAATTTAAACGTGGCAATAAATAACCGTTTATTATTAATATAGCATAATAAACCTTGATTGGGCATGAAGTGACGACACAACGTTTTGATACGGTGCACATCTGTGGGCAACTCAGAGAACTATGCGCTAAAATTCGGACAATCATTCATGTGTCACTCGTTGTGTCTCATATTTGAAACAATATGTTGCCATACATGTTCACGCTATTGTGTGGAAATAATTCCGCAACATTGACAAAATCTATTGAATTTGAAACCATTCGTAATGAGAATAAATATACAATAACGGAATAAAACCCCAATTTTCGAAGATGCTAATAAAAACAAGCAAGCAAAATTTGCATCCTACGTGTGTCATTTGTCATTGTTTGTCCGAAACTGAAATAATTGTTCCACTGATATCAGACAGGTAACGTCAGTGCAGAAATCTGAAAATAGATTCCAGGCTAACGTTATTATTGAAATCATTTTGCAATCATTATAGGTATGATCTGCAAGGTACAGTTAAATGACCATTATCATTGAACAACGTCATACGTTCTATCGCGACATTGACCGACTCTCATATAAACAAACAAACAAACAACATGACAACAACAAACATGAGCTTGAACATATATGATAAAAACAAGGATCTTGGGTAAAACCGCGTCGAAAATAAGATGAACCAGGTCACAACCTGGGCGTCCACCGGCGTTTCGTCTGTAGTACGTCAGACATTCTCAAGGTTGACTGTGACTACGGAGGTTGGAGTTACAGTGGCTGGCAAGCACGCAGCGCCCGCCTTATAAAGCCTCGGCTGAAGGTGCGGGGCGGCGAGGTCATATCGTGAAAAGCTCCTGGGCGGCGATGTCATATCGAAAAAATACAGATGGTGGCAATTGAGAAACAAAATAGCACAGCTTACTGTAGTGAAACCTTTAATTAGTCCGGCTTCTTGTCATAGCGCCTGATTGGTTGTCTTTTGAAATGTTATTCGTGCTTAGAATTATGGAATCTGAAATTTGCCCCATATCTGAGGGATTTGGCTGAATAGGTCTACGGACTACATGGCGAGGCATGAGTGCAGGTTTCCAAGCAAGAGGGAGACTCTGGCTATCGTCTCTTCTGTTCAGGTTTTACGCCGTTTCTCAATTTCCACAAATTCACGGATAATACGTGGCTTGAGCTATTGTACCTGCTGTTGTGCAACAGCTCAAGCCACGTATTAGCAGATCTTTGAGATGACCTCAGAAGGCGTTTATACGTTGTTTTGGTCTACTGTGCCTAAATCACTCCCTTCCTTATGGAATCGATTCACGTCCTTCATTAGGATTACCCCACAAATCCTCCCTTGAACAATTTCAAAATACACATCAATTATATTTTGATAGAACGTTCTGTAGCTAACGGTTGTTTCTAACATGGTGTAACAGATGGACACACCTTCTGACAGTAGCTTCATGCATGTATTGTTTTGAAGCACGCCAATACAATCCGGCTCGCGTCATTAAATCTGTTTAAATTTAGTGCTCGTCCCTGGTCTGCCTAGGTCTAATGAATGCGTCCTTGCGGGTCACAGCTTCGCGTTCGACCTCAATTCGATGGCTGGGAGAGACAATATGTGCTAGATAGCGCCACGCGGACTAGGGGCTTCGCGGCGCACAACCCTGGCTGTGCACATGCGCCCGCCCGAGCGCGAAGCAGTCAGATTATATTATTTTACATTAAAGTATCTATTAGTAGTTATCTAATATTTCGAACGGCAATACCACTAAATTGATTAATTTCTCCATGTTGGTAGTCGGGAAACACTCATATAGGTGGAATTGTAAATATTTAATACTATCCAGATATTACTAAGTTCATCCAGACCGGTCGTCCACCATCCCGATTGGAATAGATTATGTAATTTATTGAATGTATAAAATTAAATTGATCTAGTTTCACATGAATGTTGTTGGAGTTGAAGAGTGTTGGAAATTATGAGGGAATGTCCAGGGGAAATTTAAGAGCATTCAAAATTCGCCTTATTGACTAAAAAAAGTTAAAACCTTGGGGAAACTTATCAGTCAGGATTGCATTTACGAGTATCAAACTGGCAACCTCCCGAATCAAAAGCTCATGCTTTACTAATGAATGAGCTACCTCTATCGGCGGCGGAACAGTATACAGATGGAGGTAGCTCATGCGTTACGCGTGACACGAATTCGGCAAGACGCCAATTAAGTCGCCAATTTCTCTCAGTCTAGGAGAATGCTGGGATCGAGTCATTTAAAACAGCTTTTGAAAATTCCCTTCCAAATATCTTTACACTATAATCTATTAATCAATTAGTCATCTCATGAATGAGTGGCGAGTTGTCCATCTACAGTGTATACAGGTATTATAAGAAAAATGTTTGTAGGATCATTATCTCAATTTACATTATGGGATAAGAGTATTAATCGTTGCAATAAAATAAGTAACTATATACATTATATGCCACGATGCTACGAATATAACCTTGAAGTATGACAAATAGTTTTTCAAACATCTCCATTTGCATAGTTAACAAGCACTAACTTAATTTTAAAGTGAAATTACATTAATCAACAGTTAAAGGCTCATAGATAATATCACGATCGATGTAAATTAGCCTACCATGTTTATGCTTCTTGCAGAAATGTGTCGACAGTCGACACCATTACTTCTCACTTCGTAGCAAACAAGTTTTTTTTCAAAGGTCAGGCATAATATTAGGAAAGACGTATAGCAACTATATTGGCGTCGTAAGTTTAACAATCAATAGGCTGATAATATCATCGATTGGTAGATATGACGCAGGTTACATAATCAGTTCTGTATTGCATCAATTTAAGGGTTTGAATTCGAAGAAACCAGTCACTAAAAGCATGTTCATGATAAGGTAAAGATTTAAAACCAATCACAAATCGGATTACTAATGAATGTGATAACTTTTAAATATGATACATAAACTTGTAACGATTGTAAATTGTTGTCATGACGTGAATTGAATGATCACACCTAGAATTATGTGAATCCATTCGCAATTCTAATCATTCATCTGAATTCGATGATGGACACTAGGATATGATCGTAAATTTTTAGATATGCCCTATTTTTTAATTGGTTCATTCTTGTATTTATGTACATGTTTTTAATTTAAAAATTTAAATTGGAAAATTATTTAGAAATTTGTAGGCGATGAAAGTATAAATTTACAGACAAAGTTTTGGTCATGTATAGAAACATGTTAATATCGTCAAGAAAAGTTACGCTAAGTTTAATTTGTAATTAAAATGCTTACGTATATAGTTTGATCGTAAACCAGCTTCATGTCGGATGGGGAGTGTTGGGGGGGGGGGGGGTTGTGTGCTTATATATGCATCAAAAGTACACGTTGTTAATCAATTTTTATTGTTGACTCATTTCACGTCGCAAAAATTGTCAACGTGACAAACCTATAAGTTTCCCGTTGCCACACACAAACACCGATGTTTGCACAGCCTCCCGCGCTCGCTTGCACCAACCCAACACGCCACTCCAACTAATCCACTTGATAATAGAAACAGAATCGATAACTAACATGGCAAACCTTACAAGAACATAACTCTCACTCGCTTCGAACAGACAGAGGGATATTGCAAAGATTCGTCAACTATAATTTCGCTCGAAACATAATAGCAAAATTAATTATTTTACCAGTATAGCCTAATCCTATGTTGTAAAATATGTTGTAATATGTTGTAATGGCTGATTTTCAGTGGGGAAATATTCCAAGGCTCCAAGTCGGTCCTTCCCCGCCCCTAAGTCACCGTTTATATTTTATTGTATAAACCGGGTTTGAACACGGGATCTTTTGTATTAGTAGAAGATTATTCTTGAACATTTTAATTTTTAATATTGCAAAACGAAATCCCGAACCCTTACCGGATATTGAACCTTGGTCCTCGCTTGTCGCTGTGAATTTTAAATAATATTTTTATTTTGTGATTTCTGGACGTTTTACATTGTTATAATCAATTCCACAACTAAAAATTACAAATTTTGATGCCTCAAAATAAATAAAATTTTAGGGATGCATAACAAAAATTACCTCTTGTAATCGGCATTATCGAGGCTTGTAATTCCTTACTGTTCCTTCGGTGAGTGGTTTGTCTGAATGGTAGGCGTGGTTTTGGGCTATGATGCCCGGGCATTGAACCAGCGACCACCCTACCTGGCGGCCTCCCAACAACACATCTAGGACACTGCAACACATTTCCCAATTTTTCGCTGGCAATTTAATTAGCCCCTTATTGCAGCTTTTGCAAGGAAACTCTCGTCGGCGATACAGGAAGGTAATTCGCAACGCTAGTGAATAATTGTAACATCACTGCAACCTAATTACACCCAGAGTTACGTGAAATACCATTGTGAAATGTTTTTCTCTCTCCTGTTCCAAATTACTTTGAAAGAGAATTGTTGAATAATAATGTGTGAGATTGTTCTAATTGACTTTTTATTTGATTTAAAGTGCCATGTTGTAGTGAAATGATATCTAGTAGACAGCCAACACAAAGCCTGAAGCTGTCTCATTTACATAATTTAGCCGACATCGTAGAGTTAGGAGGTGTGGTCGTCGGATCTGGTGGATTTAGACCTACATGCAGAGTACACAGAGAAGCCCTATGGAAATGTCCACTGATTGTATCTGACTCTGAGGTGGTTTTATTGATCAGATTGGTGTAGAATCGTAATCCTAGACGCGGAAGAGGCGATAGTTAGATTAGTTACGTCTTACGTGGGGCGGCCTCCCATGCAGAAGCTCGATGTGCGACTCTGACATTCACGTCCTGCCGCGCAGACAGTCGGAGTGTCAGAGAAAGTCGCGGGAGAAACTCCAGCTACTAAAGGGCAACCGACACATGTTACTCGGGATGGCAGATAAGAACTTTCAGTCGGGACAAATTATGTGAAAGGGATGGAAAACCTAGGCATGTGCAATAAATTAAAACTACGGTTATACAATATTTTATTGGCACGTCGATTTAATTACCTTTCAAAGTGGCATGCTTCATCACTTCCTTATTTACGTCGTGCTATGGAACGCAAAGAATGTGATCTTTCTGGGAAGTGGATTCTACAATAGCGAATACGTTGTGTTTATTTGGGGTTATTTCATATGCAGTGAACCTAATACGAGTGAACAGACGCCTGTGGACAATTACTGTAATAATTTGACCTAGTTACCAGTTTTATGCATTACGTAATTAACTTGGCTTTTTTGTGTTATCTGTCACTGAGCAGTACTTAGCCCACATTGCCATGCCCCTACTTCGTTAGGCACCAATCTTGTTAATTTTATTCATACCATATCAAGGTTCGTAAGAACAAACTCATACATTACCATCCTGACAAAAAACTCTGAGTTTGCTTCAGACATGTTTATCCCGACTCTCTTCCTAACATTCATACACTTCCGAGACCAGATACTACCTTGTGTTATCTGTCACTGAGCAGTACTTATAGCCCACATTGCCATTGCCCCTACTTCGTTAGGCACCAATCTTGTTAATGTTATTCATACCATATCAAGGTTCGTAAGAACAAACTCATACATTACCATCCTGACAAAAAACTCTGTTTGATTCAGACATGTTATCCCGACTCTCTTCCTAACATTCATATACTTCCGAGACCAGATACTACCTTGTGTTGTGCATAGCATATTGGGTAAATTGGGAGACCCGAGTTCGATTAGGTCAGGATATGTATTTCATTTTAAAACTTTACAACATTCACGGAAACACAAGTTTTAACAACATCATTAATTTCTTTTGTCAACCAGCTGAGACGTTTTTTTTTTAAATTTGATTGATTCTCATAGAGTAATTTTTGTTTGCTTCAACTCCACAACCAAAATATTCTACTAGTTGCAGTCCGCGGATGGCTCATTACGATTGTGGCGCGAGCCTGAAGCGTGACACTTGGTCGACGATAGTCTCTAATCCAGTATAAGGTATGTTTTTTTGTACTTGTCAGCTCTCATTACTCATCGTCTCGAAAGTCTTTTAATACTGTAGTATTATGTTGTCTACGCGGCGAGCACAACTTTTAATTACATTATGTTAATAGTGTGAATTTAACTTCTTATCTGGTTGAACGTTTAATTCCAGTTCCAGACTGTTAATACCAGGTACCTTGCTGTCAGGTATAAAAATGTTTGTAAATGCCAACATGGAAACTCTCTAAACATTAATCGGAAAAAAAAATTTGGGGTATCGTTTAATTGCGGTTATCGTCTCGGTGCAAACATTGGTATCATAACATAGTGGGAAAAGCAAAGGAATTAAATAGTCAGTTAGTACGAGGTATGAATAATTACAATTGAACGGATCAGTGATCATGTAATATGGAATTAGGCAACAAATCCTATAAGGATATACGAACAATACGAAACATTAATTGAATCAGTTGTTCAAGAAAGGGCAGTTGTCCACTTTTGGACGAAAAATAGTTTGGTATGAAAAGCAACTCTTCATACATAGACCACCCGTTTTGACAAGAAACGGCATTGGTCCCTATAGTGCATGTGCTGCAGAAATGAGTCGACCTATTTCGTTTGTTCAAGAAAGGGCATTAGTCCATGGACTTGTGCCTTTTCTTGAAAAAATGAGTTGTCACAATAAAATATATTGTCGCGAGAGTGTACAGAAGGCAGTGACAATCGAGGCTTAGACCTTCAAGAATACGAACATGTCCACACAACAGACAGAAACGTCCAAGACACAAACTTAAACAGTACTTAAAACCATTAAAAGTCTTATCCATAATAGTATGCAACATTTCCATATTTTCAAAAAGGGTATTAGTCCAAAAAGCTTATGATCTCATTAAAAAGGTATTTTTCTATTTTATCTTACTATTTAAATACTAACTAGTACTCAAATGTGTTGTAACACTATTCTATTATAAAAATTACAGTATTTTTATCAAAGAAAAGTACGCAACATTCTCATTTGTTCAAGAAAGGGCATAAGTACACAAGGTTTATGCCCTCATTTGAAGACCCTAACATTTTTTTTATTCTTTATTTTCCATTTCATAATGTCAAGTACTCAAACTTATTATTGACATGCTTAAATTGTATTTTATATTAATAATTAATAACAATGGAGACAGTTTTTTGTTGGTTACTCAAAACTATTCTTTGAGGACTCGTGCCCTTTCTTGAACAACTGATTCAATTCATAATTGTTTTTTACGATTGGAAGCTATACCGAACGGGAGATGGATAACTCTGATGGGTCGCCTCTCCTGTCCATATATTATACTCATTGCTCATCACAATTAAAATAACTCATTGCCGGACTATATACTTACGCCAAACAAGTAGAAATAATTTTAACAATAGTGTAAACCGGACTAACGTCTTCTCTCTTCTGCAATTAGAATATTAATCAGCTCACTTATTATCTCCGTGCACTGAACTCCATGTCTATGTCTTACAAATTACATTCGTCGTTCATTCAAAAATACAAAAATCGGATTGAAAATTCTGCAGTGCCCAGCTAGATAATTTTTGTGTGCTGGAAAGTAAGCTAAAGTTACAAATTACAATAACAATCAATATCGTACTATATACACGAACACATTAATTAAACGTTATTAAACACCCCGAGCGCGGATAAGGGATTTCTTGTGAATTGATTAATTGTTTGTTGTTTAATATGTAGTTATAAAAAAGTAAAATGTAAGTAATAATCATTATGTGTATATTCGGTAATCAAAATTTGATTAGACAAATGAAACTTGGGCAGACAGTCAAGGAAATGTATCAAATAGGTATTATACCAAATACGTCCTTCACACTACAGCCCCTCACTAGAGTGGCCTTAGAGCAGTACTTGGGCAACTTTCCGTGTGCATGTCGGCGCAACGAGGGTGGACCGTACAACGACGTGCGTGCTTGCTAGGTACGGCCTCGTAACTGTCCGCCCATATTTTCTGGGTCACTTTCGGCCCACGCAGCTACCGATAATAATATCAGAAAGAATCGCAAAAAACCGGTGGCAATAAGGCATTTTCATCGTAATGCCCATCAATATTGCTTGTGAATTACGGAGGTAGGCCCTATACTGGCGATAGCATTCATTACCGCGCCGAGTAATGAATGCTAAATGCACCAGTTGGCAGCTACGGTGTACCACATACTTCAGTGAAGAGTGACATAATGTGACACTCACGCCATTGTTTAGTCTGAGGTGGATAGATTGGTTATGACGTGAAAAAAATATACAGTTTACATGCCAAGAATACAGATGTACAATTTGTTTCGTAGAAAGCCATTGAAATATTTAACAAATCAACGTTGTTCCGTTCACTTGTCACAAAGGTAATATTTTGTGGATGTTGACAGGTTTGTACTTGTCAGATTTTTTATAATGTTGTTGTTAAATGCTTATTATTTAAAACTAGAAACATGAAATGATTTGTCAAAGTCAAATTTTATCGTCAATGTGTAACTTTACATGTCGCAAACTGTAACCTTGATTCAGAGTAAAAAGCGACGTGGATTTTTTAATGGGTGTTATTTTGTGTAATTTTAAATTATTAAATAGCGCACTGCACCGCAGTCATGTAGGCTTTTGTTTTTTATACTTCGCATCGTAAATAAGAACTGTATCGTATACATTTATACCCAACTAGATTCTCTGACAAAAAAAAATCGAATGAACAAGTAGTATAATATAGGAAGTCCAAAAATTTGACGATACTAAAATAAATGTTCAGTATTGAGCTCGGCTTGGCGGGGGGAAGGGGAGGAGGCTGTTTAACTATAGAGACACTTCCGACGTCGAGTAAAAGTCCCCCCACCAACAAACACGGGGCCAAGAGACGAACGGTCACTGGCCTATAGCTTCCGGTACAAAACCTCATGGCTCGACGTCGTTAGTTTTTTGGAGTCAATAGTCTGTGTGACTGATAAAGTATTCTCGTTTTTATGTTGTCACACTTGGTAAATTAAACGATTTTCAAATTCAGCAGTGGCAGACTGCGTGATTGTGTGAGAGATGCAGTCCCCCACAGACCCGAGCATCTCTTTCTCCCATAATGCATTGCGCGAGATATAAATGACGCTGGCGATAATGCATGACTATCGAAACACACATAACAAAAACTTGTAGAAATACAGCCAAACCTTACACACTCAAAAGGAATGAGATCTAAAAAAAGGGCCAAGCTCATCTACCCTTCCACATAAACGTACAGTGTCCCATAACAGCATCCTCGAAAAGCTTGGCAAAATAGAATTTGCGATTATTAATTTAACGTAATAGTTTATCCAAGTTCTTTTTTTCTAATTAATTTAAATGTAATAACATGCAAATTCTATTTTGCCAAGCTTTTCGAGGATGCTGTTATGGGACACTGTACGTTTTTGTGGAAGGGTAGATGAGCTTGGCCCTTTTTTAGATCTCATTCCTTTTGAGTGTGTAAGGTTTGGCTGTATTTCTACAAGTTTTTGTTATGTGTGTGATCTCATTACTTTTTCAAGTTCCATTACAAAATTATTTGCTAAAATATAATATTTTTATCAAAGTTGATTTAAATTCTATGGTATTAGCAGTAACAATATAGGATGTAAAATATCTAGACCCGGATTCATGTACATCCTGGGTATAGGTGGTATAACCATGGTATAACGACGGTATAAGGACTGGACCCCAATTCTTGAGTTCGTGGGAGATGAGTTGAAAACGCAATTTGAAAACGAAGTCGTTTTCGTTTTCGAAGGAATTGGTATTCTTGAACGGTATCGTGGAAAACGTCATGGGTTGTGAGTTGAAAGCATTGATATTGGTTGAAAGAGTATCACGAAATCCAAACACTTTAAAAAGATTTGCGTATAGCAAAGAGCTCGAAAAAGTTCTATATTTATTCTAGATGGCAGTGCCTTCATAAACGCGGGCCAATCGAAAGACAAGTTGTATGAAATGATTTGATTGTTGCAATTATGTAAACAAACAGTTGAGCAAGTTCATTTTAGAACAATGTTGTGCTGGCATAGGGTTGGCTAGGCTTGTCAAACATGTAATGTAAGTATGAATTTTACTAGTCCTATAGCCAAATGGAACTTTAGACCTACACTTTTGCATTATAAATAATTTTCCACATCTGGGCCTAGGCCAGGGACGGTTTCTGATTTGTTTTATGAGAGTATAATGACACCTTTTCTCGTTCCACACAAAGAAGAAAAATTTTAAATGTCCGCTATTTGTTTACGTATCGCACTTTCCCGCCTAACTCTGCTTATACCGTCAACAAGTGTCAAGTAACTATGGTTACTTGTTGATTGTATGCCAAGTGTTTAAGGCTTATTTTAAAACCTTTATGGAAGCCTTCCAACAAACTTTTTCAAACTTTTTTTTATTAAAAGGACTATAGTCTATAACCTTAATGTCCATGTAAAATATGAACATTGTAGTCCCACCCGTTCTGGTCAGAATCGCGGGCCGACGTATTAGAGTTAGCAGTACGTAGAGACAGTAGCAGTAGCTAACTCCTTAAAGTGATTTTGAGCATGTTTCAAGCCTTTTTTCACCAAAAGAATAATCGACCCCAATAAAATTTGGCATGTGTTGTTCAGGTACCTAAATCCCCTCGATTGTGTAGTTTTTTCAAGTCACATCACTGTTACATGACGGTGGGTAACACACTCGGAAATCACCCAACTCTGCTTGGTGTCTAAGGTGCTTGAGGTGTACGCACCGAGGCTTGGCTGCGGCGCCCTAACGGGCACCTAGAATTCCAGCTTTCTTTTCAATAGTTAATAATAACCGCCCGTTTTGGCTCGAGCTTCTGATCTCGGGACCTGAGACAAATCTGATTCGGGAGGTCACGAAGATCGAATCCTGACTGAACGTTTTTTCCGATGTATTTTCATTCACAACTGTCAAGAGGGGCATGCATGCACCCTAAAACAGGTTTCCCTACAACTAGGGATGAACTTCTTAATGTAAATCTTCTAAAATTGCATAAAATTGGCATATACCTAAGTCGTACAAGTATATGACCTACGTAGAAAAGCGCTATCAACCTTAGGATGATAAAATAATTATATGTTATAATGATTGTGATGATAGCCTATGATGTGTATTGTAGTCTAGCAATAAATTTAAATAACATTATATAGCTGTCCACGGACGTTTAAAAATCCATTATTTATGTGTGACTGAATACAATGTAAATGTTGGTAATGAGTTTCCCTTTAGTCTTGGCCTTTAGAAACGTTTTGCATCATTCAATTTCCCAGAACATGTGGAGTCAAGTTAAAAGTAAATCACAAAATAACTCCTTCCCAAGTCTGGATACATCATTAGAGGTACGTGAAAATACCGTTATCCAGTTCTATTTTATTTTATTTCACATCTATTTTTAATAATTATAATTTTTATAACTAAATTAATTCAGTTGATATTAATTCGAACATGATGACATAATTTCTAAATAATAAAAAAACAAGAAAATTTTCATACACATATAGCTTTTGAAGGTGACTAAAAATAGATGCTACAAAACGCTATAAGACGACACTATAAACTGCTATACGTTCACGTACCTCTAATCATTATGTTCACGTGAAATTCGATCTCGTGATTATCATTATGACTTATGAGAGTAGTTTTAGAAGCATACGTATTGTCATACCTAAAAAAATGTCTTGAATTTACAATGTCCCCCACTGAAAATCATTTATGTGACCTGTGTGTGTGTGGTAGACTCTAAATACGATTTTTTTTCTAATATAATAAAAAGTGTATTATTGTGTATCTCTACATTTAGAATACACTCATTCAAAGTTTGACGCCAAACACCAACTTAGAATTTATGCAAGCCACAAAACATATACCACAAATTGAACTTAATTTTTCAATTTCAATATTAATCAGTTGGTGTCAACATTCAAACATACAACACGCTCATACAAACAGTCCATACTGTTGACTTGCTTTCGATATATCTTTGACATTTTTGTTTGCAGCGTAAGTTTACGAGATAATAATTACACATATCATGCACCAGTGCAATGCGTGATTTATATTTTTTATTATACACATTCTTCATATTTTATCTTTACCGAAATGGATAGACGGTTAGTAAAAAATAAAAAATGAATTTTTATGTTATTTTCTTTCACATTGCCGTCGTTGGGTGTTCTACATCAAATGTCACACTTGCAATCGAATTATTAAAATACCGTGTTGCTATTTGTTATCTGTCTGTCAGCTAAACTAAACTAGTTTAAAACAAACGATTGTATTTGTAAATATATTATTTTACAATAATAACAAGTTGTGAAAAGTAAAGATTTGTATGCATTTGGTTCCAAGTTTTAGAGACTTATCATATTTTTAACTTCGAACAAACTTTAAAGTTACATTGCGCATAATTAATTTATCTGAAAGCTTTACTATTGAATACAATAATTATATGGATGTTTCATGTAGGCCCTAGCACGATATTATCAAAGTTCATTACTTACATTATTCGACATAATGGTTGCATGCTTTATTTAATATATTTAGCAGCACGTGTGATATATATATATTGCTAATATAATAGCGTTTCTCGTGTTTTGTACATAAAATAGTGCGTTTAGTGAGAGATGACACTGTATTCGTGTTAAAAATACTACAATAAACTACAATATACTCTACAATAAAACTGAACCGAATAGTACGACGCAAAAAAAAAAACGTTCACAGATATATTCAGGGCTTTGTTACTCGGTGGGTGACCTATTTCATGTACTAGTATTATATTAAGTCGAATTCAATCAATGTGCATGGAGAGATCTGTACCCTCGTTCTATTTCCATGATCGCGCATCCGCCACGACGATGATATTAAATCAACATAAATGGCAAAGTATTTAACTTGTCAGCCTGCACACATGGGAATCAGTTGTCTACATCAGGTTATTTGAATTATCAATGGCAGGGAATATTGGCAATTATCTAGCTCTCCGTGCATGTGAATAACTGAAGCGTCAAATCATCCCCATTATAACGATTCCATGCACTTCGAAACACTAACTAGATCATTAAATAATAATATGGGAATAGTATTCGATAGATTTGTATAATTTCCGCACACGATTGAGGGCAAACGACAGCATGTACACAACGTTTCTCGTTTCAGATCTAAGAACAAGTTAATATTAATCGTGACCGCTACATTATCATGAGCAACTTTTCAAACGTGTTAGAAACTAAAGCAATCATTGAAGGAGTTGAATCTCACAGTTTTAACCACATGGTAGGCTAATTAATAAAGTGATTACAGCCATATATAACTTTTTAATTGGTAGCACATTATCATGTACTTGCTGCATGTTTATTGTGTAATAGCTTCTGGTTTGAAAGCAGTAATGGCAACGTGTAGTGACCAAGTCGCCCGTACTGGGGATATGCCTGTCTTGATATAGGGTAATATGCGGTCACAATTAGATCTCGCCCTGGGAAAGTTTTACAAAAAATAAAACTCCAACAATCGTGTGAATAGAAAGTCACTATTGGCAGCAGTATTATAGTATAGTTAAAATAGAATATATACCAATTTAAATCCAATCCTTGATGATAGTAGCGATTGAATGTAATGTATTTTAATTTCTCGTACAGGAAACCTGATCTGGGTTCATGCATGGCTTTCTTCAAACTTCGGAAGAGACTTTCAGTCAGAATTCCCTGTGGAGGGATTCGAACACATGACCTCCCGAATCAGAGTCACGCGCTTTACGCTTGAGCCACCATATAAGAGACTGCTAAGGGCAGTATTGTTGCCCGAAAATATCAATACATACAATACACCATATAAGTATGTGCAATTGCAGACACATGCCACTATGTTTACATAACTTCTGACTTCTAACAGCAAATATTATGTTCCTTACGTCTCAGTTTATGAAAATGTGATGCACTTGGAGACTTTGAGCGGCTAGAAAAAGATACAGCAGACATAATTTACATACTCCAAGCCTTCGGGATACTAGCTGGTTTCAAACGCTTTGGATGCGCTAAGACATTCATTATAACACAAGATTTCAATTACAACTTTAGATTATCTACAAGACAATTTTGATGTGGATGAGTAAGGGGATGAATTTTATTAATATTGCTCGGAAAAAATATATAACTTTTTGTTACAAATTTTTTAATTAGCAGCATATTATATTTATTTTGTAGTCAATACTTGGTTTTATCGTAATATTGTACTGCATTAGCATAATAAGACTGATTATAAAAACACATTGTGTTTGCCTAATAAATTTAAACATGTAGGCCTATATAGTTATCAATAGTCAATACATAAATCTTGAATCTTGAATGAAGATCATGAACCATGGTTTACCAGATCAACGCCTATAATCGACCACGGCCATGCACTAACTTGAATCTTGAATGAAGATCATGAACCATGGTTTACCAGATCAACGCCTATAATCGACCACAGCCATGCACTAAACGCCGTGATAATCAGGTATGAACAGAGAAGTAAACCGAGGCAACAAGGTAATTTAAAACACTCATTTCCGCACAATTGTTGACCTCTTTTCAGGTTACTTCAGGGCAGTGCGACTATAATCATAATTAAATTGTGGATGTTTTGCATAAATTATGTTACATGCTTTTCAAATATACCTATTATTCATTTAACGTTCAACCTTAGTATGCACGTTACACCCCGAGTACGTGGTGTCTGCATAAAGACATACGTCTTGACAATATGTAATTTAGATAACGAAATTACCTCCAATTTAAAGATATAATTACTAGTATAGTACGACGGGCAGAGCTACCATGGATCACTTTTACCCCTGGACATAGACGGATTGCAAATTGCAAGACTTCTCTTTTAGAGTGTACTGTATACCACTCGTGGAACCGTGGTGACTGATGATGAATGAAAAGACGAATACGAGAATCTATCTAAGCCTTAAGCTTTAATCCCACTGCGAGGCATGGCTGGATTGTTTTGTTGCTGTAATTATCGGTTTGCATTTCAACAGGAATCACCTGTCACTCGTCAGTCTTCACTCGCTCATCAACGAGCAGGTGTCACTGCCATTTAACCAGACTTCTCATTAGACTAGCTAGGCTTCACACGTCTCTCATACACACTTGTTGTAATGTATTAATTAGTTAACCACTAATTGCTTAAAAATGCACGATTGCGCAGTATGTTGTAAGAAAATGTATTTATATTTTATTGTAACTTTATTCATAGTCATACAGTGACATAAATGTAACGGGATATTGTGATGTGAAATCGAAGTAGGAAGCGAACCTGAAGTCAGTATACGTAATTGTGTCCTAAATCCATTATAAACCCATTTGTATAAGTAGTACCATAAAAAATACACGGTCTTTAATATTAATGAGGAAAAAGTAAATATCAACGATAATAAAACTGGAAATATCATAATTAATAAGCAAAGGTATGTCGTTTGAGCAACTCACTAAGATGTGTTTTGTACTTATAGGCTACGCTGGACCGCTGTGGTCAACCGATACACATTGGTCAACAATACATGTATAGATTAAAGTTATTATTATTTTCAATGTTTGGCACAACGCAAACTTGTATAATGAGCTTTGAAAGTTACCCTGTTTAAAAGCTCGACTTAATAAATGGCGAAGAAAATTCACCGGCAGGGTGAGTTTGTTCTCTGTACGAAAAGAGTTCCAATAAATCACACTTGTGTGGGCTCGAGCTGGTCTGAGCATAACTCCTTGCGTAGTTCGGTAAATCGTTGATTGAATAACATTCGTTAAAAAATATAAGATCGTTTAATTGAGGTATGTAATAATGCACATCTACAGTTATAATATTTTAGCCACGAAAACAAATTATTCTCCTCTTCGTTCATCACGAAGAACACACATTTTGTTAAAATCACACAATAAGTTTTAACAAGTACGCTGTGTGGGTGGTGGAGGGGCATATGCATTTCACTCATTTGTTTGTTTTGCCGTACTTATTCCTACTCACACAAGATGAAACGAATACCCCAAGATGATAAATTGCATGCCCTCCGCTAATATTTAACTACAATATAGTTATTATTTACTACAATTCAGAAATTAAAAAAGTCCGCCCCAAACCGGGAATCAAACCACGGATCTCCCACTTTCCATTTTTTTTTTAAATTTCTGAATTGTAGTAAATAATAACAATTACACCTACGGGAGTGTTTCCCGACTAAACAAATCGAGATACAATATAGTTAAGCGAGCGAAGCGAGCGTTTTCCATTTGACTCTGCCGGAAAAATTAGTCACTGGTTTTGTTTTTTTGATTTTTTGTTTGTTTCGTTTGTTTGTTTGTTTTTTGTTTGTATGTCTCGCCATAACGTTCGAACGGAGGCTCGGATCGAGTTGAAATTTTGACCATCCGCAAGCTTCGTTCTCGATTGAATGCCATTAGTTTTGTGGCAAAATCGTTCAAAAAGTTAAAAAAGTTACATTAAAGTTAATCGAAAGTTTTTTTTTTAATCTAACCGGCGACAAAATCTGAGATAGCCAAATCATTAGAAATGTCCGTCCGGTCACGAATATGTTAATTTATTTTGATCGATAAGTAGTGTAGATGGAAATACTTTTATAACAAAAGTAACGTTGCCATGGCAACGAAAAGAGGCGCGAAGTTTCTAATGCACTGCCACCTAGAAGGTAATCACAATACTTCGAGAAAGCAGTCTATTATTTGTCACCAAAGAGTTTAAATATTTTTCCCAAGGAGTCAAGGTCCTCTAGATGGCGGTGGATTTTATCCACAAAGTAAAGGTTTACCACGGTTTACCCAAATACCTTGGCACAAAATAAATAATACTGGAAACGCGAACGTCGTATTTTTTTTTTTTTTTTTTTTTATAAAAATGTGCAATGGGGGTCTAGCTATAGCACGTGCTCGCTTATCAACGCGTCCAAACTGAGCGTTTCCTAAGTTATTGAAAATAGTGTGACAAGGTGTGCATTTCATTTCCCTTCGTGCCTGCTCGGATCGTCGAGATCATCTTCGGGAGCGTGAGAGCTAGGCGCACGACCTCACCCGAGCGCGCCGCCAACATCCGGGGATCCCCCGGCCTACTCGGCGCATGCGCACGCGTCACGAGTCTAATTGAAACCCAGCACGACCGGAGTTTTGTCACGATCAAGGAGACCCGTGATTTGATTTATTTGTCTCCTCTCCCACAAGACATAATCCCTGGACGAAGTCGTATTAGAGAAAGATAAACTAGAGTGTAACGTCCGTTGGGTGTTACGGGTTTATATTATAGAGATGTTGAAACTTTCAGGACTAAGACCCAGAACTTATTAAGGTGAAAAACTGGGTCACAATTTTTATACTTAATTAATTTTTATGAGGTTGATAAGCATGTTTCAAAAAGTATTTCGTAGGTAGTTTTGACCGCTGTGGAATACACTTTAGGTTATCTGGTGCGGTGCGACTCTATAAACAGCTAAGAAGGGTCTGTCTAAGAGTTGTTACTGAGAGGTTTATTCAACTTTGACTAACGACAACTTGAAAAAAACTTCCCGACAGGATTGCCAGTGACTGGTACCAAATCGACGACATCCCGAATTCGAGTTCTGCGATTAAGGCTATTGTACCACCTCTGGCCGATAATTTGAAAGTCGAAGAAACATGTCTGAAAAGTTTGCTGAATGAAAGAAGGCCTTTAAAATAACAGAAAAAAAATGTGAATTTTTTTGGGCGGGACATAACCTCACTTTTGGAAATTATATTTAGATTTTTGGACAAAAGTGTAATATACAAATCTAGTTCAAAATTAAATTTTGAGAATCGGTTTTCTGGAGATAGTTTCTAAACACCTTTAGCTATAACTTGACTATAGCTAAAATAGTTTTCTAAAAATAACAGTTGGTGTACAGTACAGATTTTTTTGTCAAACGGTACAAAACTGGAAAAAAAATCGTATTTGTACCGTTTGACAAAAAAAATCGTACACCAGCTGTTATTTTAAGAAAACTATTTTAGCTATAGTCAAGTTATAGCTAAAGGTGTTTAGAAACTATCTCCAGAAAACCGATTCTCAAAATTTAATTTTGAACTAGACTTGTATATTACACTTTTGTCCAAAAATCTAAATATAATTTCCAAATGTGAGGTTATGTCCCGCCCCAAAAAATTCACAATTTTTTTTTCTGTTATTTTAAAGGCCTTCTTTCATTCAGCAAACTTTTCAGACATGTTTCTTCGACTTTCAAATTATCGGCCAGAGGTGGTAGCCTTAGGTTATCTGATGCGGTGCACTATAAAAAGCTAAAAAGGGCTGTCTAAGAGATGTTAATGAGAGGTTTATTCAACTTTGACTAACGACAACTTGAAAAACTTCCCGACAGGATTGCCAGTGACTGGTACCAAATCGATGACATCCCGAATTCGAGTTCTGCGATTAAGCGACGTTTTACCTCTTTACAATAAAATTAATCGCACAACGAGGAAAAACCAGTTAAACGAAGTTTTGAGGCAAGATGCAGACCAGAGTGAATCGCTTCACTTGTTATATCACGTGGCCGACGCTCTGCCCACTGGATGGGATTGTTACAATGACAGTACTAGTAAAAGTGAAGTCTAAATTGTATTTTATTTCCCAGAAATTAGAAGTTACGCTCTGGCAACTTCGTGTTCAAGAGTCAACGCTACCAAGCAATCAGTGAGCGGACGGCGACCCCGTGAATGCGCGAAACATAACACAACAGTTATAACTTATAAGAACAAATAATTATAATTATATATATATATATATATATATATTTTCTTATATTATAATTATATTTACAATAATTATAATTTTGTGTGGCTCGTTGGTCTTGTGGTTAGCCTACCTGCTTCTAATGCAGAAGGTTCAGGATTCGATTCCCGCTAAAGTAAGAAGTTTTTAACTTCTGATTTGGACTTAAATCCATCAGTTCTTGTCCTAGGAATTTGTAAACGGTGACTTTTGAGCCGTCCTAGCAACGAGCACATAATAAATCTAAAGTTGTTCTGAATCGGCCTTGTTGATTCTGGCGTTGATCCGCGGGTGTTCGCACTGTCCATACCACTGATTGCTATATTTCCTATTAAAAAATATTGATCTTTGGTTGGTTATCGCTCACTCGTCGATTGCGTTGGGGCCTACAAGGTTGGCTTGGTCGCTTTGGTTTACTGTCCCCCACTGAAAATCAGTTATGCGACTGACTTGGGTAGACTCTAAATACGTATTTATTTATTTTATTTATTTATAACATATGCAATAAAAGAAACATAAAATGACAACAAAAATTAACAATATTAAGTACAACATTTGTCGTAGCAGGAGATCGAACTAAAAACCTCGACTCTAGCTCTAAGCGAAAAAAACCTTCAGTACGTTTAGCATTGCTTTCTGTTGTATATTGTTGGTCGTTCTGATATTATTATGGTTCCTGACAAATGACAAGGGCATTCTTCTATTAAAAAATCATGTTTGCAAAAGTTTACATCAATGATGTTATTCAACAACATACATCGTCAATCTTAAAACAAATACGGGTACGGTATAGTCCCAAAAATAGGGACCGAAGAACAGATTAGGAGGAGAATGCAAATAAAACCTCATCCAGCATTGAAATATCTTGATGGAGGTGTCGAGTACGTAAAAATGCCCCTAAAAAGGCTAGCCACGTCAACAACAACCTGGTATATCATCCTTGTCGGTGTGCAATGCCATAATAAAAAAAACATGTCATTCGGTGGACGTGTTCATTATTAAGCGTGAGTGTGACAAACTCGCAGATGGTTTGAACATAAAAGTGATGCATGTAGTCAATGATAGTTACATAAGAAATTGGTACAGAGGTATGGCACGTTAAATATGCGGCAATTGCTATGAATCAATTAACATCAGGTCGAAATTATTACACTTTTAAGCATAATCCGGTTCAGAAAATATGGATAATGTTATTGATTGACGCCAGTGCAACGTTGCAAAGAGAAGGAAATAATGAGTTCGATCCCTAGTCCGGGAAAATTTTACGAAAATTGCTATCAACGGCAACACAATTGCATTGGTACAAATTATATTATATACTTTCAATTGAGTGAAAATTATCGAAACGCGAAAACTTTTCCAAATAGCGCAAACTGACACTGAACCTAAAAGAACAAATCATTGTGATTTGTGACCTCTCGTCAACGCCCTCAAAGGCCGGACCATGCACAATCAAGGAAGCGCGACCCACATTGTGAGCGCGTTTGGCCTCGTTACTTGGGTATCGTTGAAATGCGCCATGAATAATGAATACTGATCGATTTCCAGATTGTCTGATAGTGTGAAGAGATTTCAGTTCATAACTTTCACAACACACGGAGAAAATAAACGCTCCTGAACGAAGTACACGCTGTAAAGCAAGTTATGCGGATGTTTGAAGTAAGTGTAAATCAATTCGTGCTTGTAGATCGCATTAGTTCGAGAATCTGAATTCTGAAGCTCTGCTGTGAACCGACCAGAGTTGCATAACGTCGTTACATACGCGTGCTAAGGCGTGAAAACAGTCTTTAACTTATTGTAACGTACGGGTCCCCAAAATAGATATGTTTAAAAATAGGTTAAGTTGTCAAAGAAAAACAGACAAGCAAAATTAATTAATCTCTTGGTTTAGGTGCTGAGAACATGCAAATTATCAGTTTTAAAAGGGCTCCGGCTAGTACCGCCTCTCTGACCCCAAGGTTCACAAAAAATTAAGTAAGACGTGTCACACGCTCAACTGGACGGATGGACAAAACGTGATGCATATGCACATGTATAATATTATGCAAAATATCGAGGAGAGAAAATTATGTTAATGATTAACTTTTTACATTTACCTGTGTGTATAGTATATAGACCATAATCTTAAATTTTCTGACAATTGTTTTAATGCTTCTGCCTAGTTCTCATATTAAAAGTTGAAAGCAAAAATTGAATGGCACTGGGTCCTGGCTTCATGTTAATTCATAGACAAAGCATATTTCATGATGGATTACGAACGTTCTCTGGACTTTTGAGAATGTATTCTGCCAACGTAAAGAACATAAAGTTAGTTTCAGTTAGAATGCCGGCCGAGAGATCGCAGCACTGCCGCCCTCGGACTTTCGCCACCGGCTAGAGAGACAATAATAACACAACACGTGACCACTCTCTACAAACAACAACAACAACAACGACGACGACGACGACGACGACGACGACGACGACAACAACGACAACAACATAACTCACACAACTTATTATATATTTCAATTAGTTGGATGATTTTAAGATTCGTGCGAGAATTGCGGCACATTGAGAAAATGCAAGATCATCACTCGGCACACTAACAATACCAACAAGAGAACGACAATCAACTTTTAAATTAATTTATCACTTACCTATTCGTTTGACTACTTTTACTCAGTGATGGTAAAAACTTTCTTTGTGACTAAAGAATACTCCGTGACGGTAATTTTTTTTGTGATTTAGAATAATAGTATATTGTAATCATGAAATATCACAAAGTGTGTGGCATGCGTTCTGTTCTCTTTCCTATTTCTTTGGAAGTCTTACGAGCAATATCCATACGCACTACGCAGACCATACCTCTGAAATGAGTAGTTTTTATTATCAGTTACATATGTAATAATTTTAAAATAGATTAATATAGCACAGTGAACGACGTGAAGCTAAATCCGGCCGATGTTTGAAGGTTCCTTAACTCCATCGTATCTTCGAGGAAACTGAAAATGTTATTTCGTGTGAAAGAGAAAACGAAGTTTGCTAAAGTAAATATTTGCTTGTCATTTCTTTAAGCAGCCAGACTCCCTAAAAAGCACGTTAACGTTGCTCAAACTCGCGCGGAGTGGAGGAGTATAAATAAGCATTTGATTGTGTTATTTGAAGGAAACTGGAAACACAATTCCAGATGCTAATATAAAAGGACAAACAAAACTTAAATACAAAAATGTCTAGTAAATGTTTGGGAGTAACACATTTTGTATATTGATGCACTTAATATTGCTACGGCGTATCAGTAATTTTTACATTCGTCAGCAATATGGTGAATATAGACCCACATACAAACATGTTAAATATTGGTTATACATAGCTATTACAATCCATTTCTCCAAGAAATTTGAAAGATTACACTACTTTTATGCTTTTGTTTGTGTTGTTGTTTCATATTTTTAATATCCACGATAAATATCCATGGAGTCAATGAGATTCATATTATTTTTTGTGTTTGCATTCTCCTTATGATTTTGAAACATTTGTATCAGTTGACAATGTGCGTAATTCTTAAAGTGACCTGATTGTGATAAATACATAAAATAAAATCCCTGGTGTGCAAATGATTTAAAAAATTGCGTTTGTCGTTTTCTGTTTACCTGTCTGTACCTGTGTTTGTATAAAGACGAATTTTGTGCTAATATTAAATAATATCTACCTGAAACTTTGACGATAAATTGTGATTTACATAAAGATAAATTGTGTACTGAGTTTTAAGTTGTAACCCCATCGACTCTGCCCAGCTGTATGCGATGTGAATAACCATTTAAACTTGCCTTGAGATGAGGCTAGGCTGATATTGATTGGATGTAATTAATCAGAGCTGACAGGGAACTGTCTGCCTTTCTTTCTAATTAAGATATAAATTCTGTTTCAAGCTTTTAGGTTGCGTCACAGTTTGTACGAAGCGGTTACAGGAAAGTATAGTGCTCTCTTTGACAGCAGCGTTCGACAGCGGAGTTCTTAATCTAATCTTAAGTAATTAGGTAATAAATTGAGAAATTGTAATTGCACGTACTGCGAACCGTGCAATACAAACTAGCAACTTCCGTGTAGTCTAGCGTCTGTGCAAATACTCTAAAAAGGTTTCGTACTTTTTGTGCTTTCTAATTCATTTATGCATAGCTTGCATTCTTAACATTTCAAAAATAAAATCGTTTATACAAATGCAACTTTCTTTACAACTACCATTGGTGTTCTTTGATTGATTGATAGAACAAATCTGCAATCTATTTTATTCCTAAAGTAACGAAGGCAAGACGCACGTGAGACAAGGAATTGAAAATTTAAATTTTGGCTAACATAAGGAAAACATTGGGAAAACTGTCAGTCCCAGCCTCGTTTGCAGAAGAATTGTTTGACACATTCCTCCAATCTTTTCACTCTATCGCTGACCGCAAATTAATGCAATTCTTGCATTTTCACCCTGTTCTATCTATGCATGCAGTATCCCGAATAAAATATCCCTACCAGAAAATTAGCATCATTCAATATTATATAATTAAATATTCCTATCATTAAGTATTAACATCAAAAAAACTGCGTAGTTGAGGATCATTATCATAGTAAGGCGGAAGGCATTATTACTTTCGTCTTTGAATGTACCTTTCACAAATCATTTTGATATGAGCTTCTATTTTCATCGACTTCTGGATTCTGGCTAATGGCCAGGAATTGTGTAAGTGCTAAGGTAGAGCTATAAAAACACCTCTGATGATGGCCGGCATGGCACAGTGAACTTGAAAAGAGCCATGTGGCCCACGCGCCGTTTCCCTCATGTTCTAATGATATTTATAGTCTAGGGAGTCTGGTTTTGGGTCAATACTCAATGGAGAAATAATCTGGGAGAACGAAATACTAAGTTTGATGGTGGGTCAAGGTCAATTGACGGGTCAGTGTGAAGTATTTTCGGAAGTCAAAACACATTTTCGAGGATCTTATTTACCAAGCTCTTTGAAGAATTAGTGGGTTATACACTGTAGAGTGCGATATATTGAGTTTTCATTTAATTATCTTTTCGAATTTAAATTTATAGAAAGCCACCAAGCACATGGAGTTTTAATACTACAATTATTTTCAATGCTTAGTTCAAAGAAGTTTTTGTGGGAACGTTAAAGAAAATGAAAAAGAAACTAAGGGAAGGGAACGAATATTTTTTAAATATCAGTAAAAATCACCGATCACACGATCATACCATCATAGTATTGTATAATTTACTCATAGACACCAATCATGTTGCCATTTTGCAGTAGGGTTGGAATAATCAAAAATAAATGTTAGACCATGTTGTGAAATTTTTGACATTTTCGACTCATAATAAATTGGTATTATATGCCGTCAAAACAACATTGTATGTTTGCAATAGTCAAACGATTTTCAGGATTACCAAGACATCAGGAATGGAGATTTTCAGGATTTCATTCATTGAAACCTAGATTTAAAAAATACTACCTTTGATGGTATTCAGGTTAATCCTCGAAATTAATTTCCTAAGACGGATGCCTATCACTGAAAAAAAGGTTAAATCATAAATGTAAAGGAACGATTCTCTTACTAAAATACTTCCTGCTGGTATAAGAAACATTTAAATTATATAGGTCCAGTTCACGACACTAAAATGTAGAACCACAGATAATTAATTAATGCTAATTCTCCTGGGTCAGAACAGAGAGATGGAAGGGCAGACACTTAAATGATTCTAGGGTTGAGTTCACGACACTCCTTTATTGATGTTCTCGATTTTATCACAAATTGATGACGAAGGTTATATAATTAACAGCCCGCCCAGAACACGTTCCTGCTCACTCACCAGTATAATTTGTTTACGTTTTTTGTGTACTAAACTTTTAACACCCATGCGTTGTGTTTGAGCACGTGTGTAAGATATAAAAACACAATGTGTGGCACATATAGGGTCTAGCTAGACGTAAAGCCCAATTTACCGCTTTCAACGCTTTGTAAGACTATGAAAATAAGGGCGTAGTTCGCGGTTAGGAAAATGCTTTTTTCGTTATTCCAATCTCGTTATATTAGGCTTTGGTATCACTCACTGATTCATGAATAATTGTCTAATTTAAGTCTGGTTAATCATATGATGACCCTGATACTTATAATTGATTACGAAATGTGCAAAGATCGAGAATTATTAATTCCAAACATACATTATACATAACGAGAAAGATACGTATATTTTACGTAACAGTATTGTCGACGAAATCAACTTGAAAATTATAATAATCAATTCTTAAGGGTAGGAGATGAAAAAATCCACAATTGGCAAGTTATTGCTGTAGAAAATAAGCTATGTATATAATTTTAGTAATGGCTATTTGATTGATCTAAAAAAAGTCTAAATAAGATTTTTTTCAAAGAATGAAAGTGTGGCATTTTCATTAGATTGCAAAAACTCTGCCTAAATCATCTGGCATTTTCACCGCCTTCTTCAGTCCGAAAATCTACGCCGCCGCATGCTATTGTAGAAGAGCAAAGTCGATAAAGAAGTTTCCCCGTAACTTCTTCTGCATCGACTGTGGTATAGGTCCGTCGTCCGGGCGGTGGAGGGTGGCTGTGGAAACCACATCACAAACTGGCTCTATTCAGATGGTTGTCTGAACTATACGGGTAGCTGGAGCGGCTTCTCGTTTCATATGTATAAGACGTTACCTTGGCGATAAGCTGTAACAACTCAATCACGAACTGGCGCAGCCTAAGGGCGCCCCCCCCCCCCCCCCCCCCCACAAACTAAAAACTAGAAGTTCGCGAGGAGAGCACGTCAAAGCCCGGTCCACGGGCTAGGATGATACAGCACTTTCAACTTGCTTGGATCAGATGCAAATCACACCAGAAAACTTGTTTTTAATTAAGACGATCGCAGCATCCCATTAAAAGGTTCACTATTAATCACGTGATTGATATTGTTTTACATGTGTTTCCACGTATCGTGTTCAAGCTGCTCGCTACTAGCCGATACCAGTTACTGTTTTAGTAGTTTTAGGCGAGGCAGAGTATAAATTATGAGCACACACGCCTTGGTCAGTCGAATTGTAGAGTGTAGACCATTCAGTTGACACGACTCTTAACTAAATAAAACACAAGTTTTTAAAAAACAAGTTTTTTATTTGAACTTGTGCTCTGTAGAAATTTGTCCTCTATAATCCATATTATTGTACTTATATTTTTAGTTTTGCTTTCAAAATTGTAACACTATGGTTCTATTTCTGGTTTTTGGCTACGGTATGGTCGCTTCACTCGGACTGTCCGACCGCTCTTCGGCGCTTCTGGGTGGATGGTGCCACAGAGTAGTCGGGCAGTGGCCGCGAGTATAGCGAGCACGCCACTACCGCACTTCCAAACTCGTCGTCATAGTTCATAATTGATGTGATTCTTACATATAAATCAAGCGGTCTCGTCTGGTAGAGCGGGAGTAGAGTGGAGGGCTCGACCACTGCCCGACCACTCAGTGGCTCCACTCAGCAGCGCTACAGAGAGGTTGGAAACGACGGAAAGTGGTCCGGAATCGATCGATATGATTTAAGCGTACGTCTTATGGGAATATCACTAGGAAAACGCCTCAGTCCCGCCGCGTTGATGGATGAGCTTTTTTGTAAGTTTTTAGTTTGCGTAGGACCACTTTTCCTTTGCAAGTGCTTTTTGAATGCATTGTAGTTGATTGTTGTCAAGTTTCTATTGTTACTTGTTAATTGTTATTATAAAACCCCCAAAAATCATACTAAAACTCTTATTTCTATGGATTCTAGCTAACTTTTTCAACTTTTTCTTTCAAAAGGTACTACATCACCATAACCTTAATGTCCATGTGAAATATGAACGTTGTAGCCCCACCCGTTTGGTCAGAATCGGCCCAAATGTCACGAAAATATCGCACTAAAAATCGAAAAAAATCGTAAAAGTACGATATTTATGAGAAATATTTCTTCGATTGTACCCAAAAACAATACACCTCTAAGTTTAGAGATTTCGAAGGTCCCCTCCAATTTTCATCAAAATCGCTTAAGCCGTTTGCCCGGAATCGTGCTAACAAACAGACAAAAAAACAAAAACATTTGAGCTAAATGTTTTGGGGGGTCAGTGAAATTGAAGTCTTCGCTTCGCTCATCCAAAAGCAATTATACACAATACACAAAAACTAGAACTAATGCATACATTGGGTCTGTTCCTAATTCCTATTCTTTCTTCTATCGTACATTTTTATTTTGAGCCCCGATGACGTATAGTTGACCAGAGTTTATAGGTGAAGCCATATAACCTGGATGTTGAGTGCGTCGTTAATAAGAAACAGCCTACGTGACATACCTCGGCTGAAACCCTTGTGCATAGCATGGGATTCTCGGCGACGAATAAGATTCAGGAAGTGGATCTGTATTGAGTCTATTTAGCAGTATATGTAATATCTTTGTTAAATACGGATAAAGCTGACACAAACATAAATAATTAATAATTGTACCTAGCTACGAAATACAGAAAGAGAGAGAAACATAAAATAGGCATATACATAAGGCCACGTATAACTTAACCTTGTCAGACAATCGTAACCACTTTTTTTGGGAAATTATGTGCAGCCATTTTGAGAATAACTGTGGCTATAACAGCATGCGCTTTTTGTCTTGTATGTAATATGAAAACAATTTTGTCAGGCATTCTTGCTTATAGTCATGATTTCATAGAAGTTATACAACGTATGTGGGATTCGAACGGTCCGAACCCAGGTTATCCGGTTTGAAGCTGCCGGGGTTCATGTAACGAACTGAACAGTAGAAGCTGTAAGTAGTCCGAGGATCCAGAGATTCTGGGTTCGATTCGATTTCCGTTTGGGCAAACTATACAACGAAATTGACTATTTTATACATATCCGAAAAGCTGGCTATCGATACAAAATGTGTACAATCACCAAACTATACACCTATAGAATACGGAAGAATACTTCAGGAAAAATGTATATACAAAAATTATACAGAAGAATACAGGGTAAAAACTGCAACGCACTCACCCTCACCCAATCTTATCTTCAGAAGATGATCCAGATTCTAAATATCCGTGGTTACAGTTTGGCCACAGAAGAGAAAAGACTTCTACGGAAGGAAGGAGTTCGGCTTCCTCCCCGTCGACAAAATTTGAAGAGCGTGAATTAAAAAGAATTCGACCAAAGATTCGAAAGAAGCAATACTTTAATTTTGTATTTCTTTGTAATTTCTTTTAAACTTTTGTATTTGTAATTTTAATTTAATTTTGAAAAAAATTATAAAATATGTGAGCATTATTGAATGTAAGTCATCGTGCTCAACAGCACGATCGTATCAACACAAGTCACCTCATGTCTTGTATATCCTAACTAATTGCGCAGAGTCGACTCGGACATCCGTAGTTCAATCCCCAGTTGAGGGAAACTTGTATTAAATTTGCTGTGTATTACCTTTGAGTATATAACGGATGGTTATATACTCAATGGTACAATGTAACAATATTAGGTGTAATGTTTACAGAGACGTAGAGTGTTAAGGAAGAGTTAACAATGGAGACACACTCATAGGATGGAAAATCTGACAGTGTGTGATTGTATGACAGGCGATGTTTTAAATACATCCTCAACCGTTAGAAGTAATTCACGCAATACACGGATGACTATTTCGGAAGGTATCCGGTCAAAGGTTATTTGCATGGTTTAAAGATCTTTTTTTTTCAGGTCCTTAACGTGTCAGAAGGTGCAAATGCTGAGTCCTATAAACTATCTTGCATTCCATTATACCCACGATCTCCATAAAAGTTATTTTATCACCGACTCACTTCCACAACACACCAATTCACACACGACTCAAAGTTGAGGTCAACACGTGAGGTCAAAACACGTTTTGCACGTGGAACTAAGTGCGGAAATAGGCCTAGTGTGTGGCATAGTAAATACTATTGTACTCCTCTTGAGCCGCAATCATCATAATAATATTGATTGCCGAGGGGATAGCTTCTATACTCAGAGTGAACAATTCATGAGGGAATGCTCGAGTTGAAACGTTTCCGGAACAATTACCTTCATGATCAATATTATATCGCATGCGATTATTCCAATTGAAAGGTTTGCAATCGAGGATGTAAACACACCATTTGATGTTATTGGTAATAAGTACATCTTCTCGTCTCGATTAGACATTGGGGAAATTAACATGCATAATATTAATTTCCATAAAATTTTCATGGACCTCGAAGCAAAACTCATCATCAACTGTTTTGAAATCTGAGAAGTAGAGACCCGAATTGGTCTACTCGTAACAGAGGCACTGAAGATTAGAACAAACTTTGAATAAGCGGACGCCCACAGCAGTTTCAGAAACCCAACTAGAAGTAAACTTTTAGTTTATATTAAATAAACTTATTTAGAGCCTCCCTCTCTGTTGCCTACTTGTTTTCACCCACTACAGGCCTGCGTGTTGTAGGGTGTTCAGAGTCAACTTTGCTGATGCTGCTTCATCGTTTTGAATTGTAGTCAATGAACGGGAACGGATCCCATACCAATTTATAATACCGAATGCTGATTAGGCTTCTATCAACAATATTTTAGCTAATAGGGTAACATTGCTAACATAAAAGATTGTTTACAAAGTCAAGTATGGTTATCGTCACAATAAATTATGATACAATGGAATCATCACACAAAATATGCACAATGCTGTGCAATACTCAGTAAGGATTGCCCGTTGAAAACATTGTGAGAAGCTTTAATTAAGGTTGTTTTGCTTTTAAAACAGATCTTGAATGCGTTGCGCGCGGCCTCGGCGGGCCAATAAGCGATCGGTGTTTTAAATTGGGGACCGGTGATTGGCTGCAATCCACCCGCCGGTGACGTCAGCATTGTCTTAGTTGCTTCGTCTTTTTTTTTATCAACACAAGACTTCAGTTTAACAAACTGTTCACATCAAGGGATTTGGTCAGCAAAAATAAATATTCATCAAATTATAATTCTAACTCTTCAAATAAATTGAATGGTAGTGCCAAAGAAAAAGTGGTTAATTGGGAATGAAGAGGCAATTACATTTGGCACCGAATAACTGATTGAGTCGACCGTGTGTGTCAAGTTGGTTGATTGGATTGGAGTTGACCGTAAAGTGTAGAGCATTCTCGGGAAGGGTTTGTGGTCGTCGCACCCTTCATGGGACACAAATCACTCTCACTCTCAAGTTCTAGTCATTAATTTCACAGAGTATATAACTTTATATTTATATGTACGAATTGTGATCCACTGCAACCACAACAATAATATAATGAAATGTTATGTAGGCCTAATAACATGAAAATAAGTCTGGGTCTTAGGGTTAACTTAAGGGGTTAAATATATATACTTGCAAATCCCTTCGTTTTTAACAATTTATTGGGGGACAAAAATAAGTCTAACCGAACGCAGAACGCTCAGCTCACTGCTCATAATACTTTATGTTATTCGAATGCGCGGTGGTTGGCATTGGCAAGAACATTAATAAATGGCGCGAAGTAACAGATAAAATGTAAAAAAAAATTTAAATTAATTAAATGAACTATTTATAGTCAAAAAACGAAAATAACATCCATGTGGACAAAACGAACCAAATGAAATTACGTAATCAGATTAAAACGTTGTAAAATATTGTCGCTAAAAATATTGTATTGCGCCATTTCCTCGCGTATACCTGTCAATGACATTGATTAAGCAGCATTTGCAATTGGAACAGGCATAGTCATTCGAGAATATTTGCTGGATAGATTGATGTTTTGGTTCTGTTACTGAAGCAAGTCAGTCCCAAGTCAATTGTGTTCGATATTTGATATTCAACCCACGGCCCATATCCCCATTCAAGCTCAATGAATAAAGGAATCAATCAATCAACCCAATCATTCAAGAATTTGTTTGTAATCACTCACGTTTGGTGAAACTATTTACACTTATTGTAACGATGGCATAGACGAATGATAGCCTACTTTCAAGAAGGCGGTTCTAAAACCTAAAAACTTTCACACGTAGAAAACGTCAGGTCATTTTTTCAGGTGTTGATTACGTTCGCCAAAAACAACAGTGACACACGCCAAACTTCTTGTATCTCACTTGAGAGCTGTTGAATGTGAAAATGTCGTGCGTTTAGTTAATATAGACTTGGACGGCGAAGTCAGGGAGGCACGAGAGGTATCCATAGTCGATGTTGAGAGCAGACACCCATCCGATTCCGTTTCGGTGGCGCTGTCAAATTACATTAGCAGCCAAACAAGAAGCCAATGTTTTGCATGCGAGAAGCGTGGGTGCGTGATCCGCGCAGAGGCGCCTGATTGATAACTTGGTTAGCTATGGATTCCTCTGATGGAATCGCGAGCAGTTTGCTTTGCGCGCAACTAGCTTGTAAAGGCGCCGGCTGTAACAATCTGCTAACACGCTAGCTCAACTGGTTTGAGCCTCTAGGCCACGTTGTACCATTCAACTCACGACTACAAGTACTAGCGTGC
The DNA here is from genome assembly GCA_024449915.1 of Sweltsa coloradensis. Lineage (NCBI taxonomy): Eukaryota > Metazoa > Arthropoda > Insecta > Plecoptera > Chloroperlidae > Sweltsa > Sweltsa coloradensis. The sequence continues at coordinate 705,020 of JAMZAV010000367.1, forward strand.
TCAAACTAAGTCGATATCAAGTAGTAACAATTAGATGTACACATGCGTTACACGCACATGCTTATTCGGCCAGTGGCGGATCTAGGACATAATCATGGGGGGCGATCGCCCCACCGCTCCCCCCTGTATCAGCCACTGTATTCGGCAGGTTGTCGGTTCGATATCTGACATCTCAAGGGAAATGTTCAGAAGGTGTTTGGAGGATGTGGATTTAGATTTCGATTTGGATGAAAATGATTTAAAAAAATAAAACGATGAAACATGAGTTTGAATCAAGGGATATAAGGCTTGATACCCAAATTATTAATTTTAGGTACTTGCCACCATGTATGCTACATATTTGCAAGGTTGAACCAAACATGATAAAGGTGTGCCTGTTTGGCGCACTTTTAAAAAAAAAACGGTGAAATCTAGGATTGAAACAACAAATAAACCGCATACCGTTCACTTTTAAACTACCTTTACAACTTAAACATTTAGTTGAGACACCTGCTGAAGATCGTTTCTAAAATTTAATATGAGTAGGAATTTCCTAAAAATGATAATTTATTAGCGCGTATCGAATGTACATCTACACAAAGGATAGCATAAATATATTATGTAGATAGAAACGTTATCATACAGATTAGCATGGGTTTTCGAGGAGACCTACCAGTCGATATATCACCCCCCCCCCCCCACACACTATATGAATTGGCGCGTACACATGTCGCTTCCTATACTCAGTATCATGCCAGCTCTTTTAGATCTAATCCTATGGCTACTTCCTTCAAACACTTTTGACACATGAAATATTATTGACGTCATTGAAAGCCACACGTTACTCGTGTACGCAAAGCGCAAAAATGTTTTTTCGCCAATTTCTTAGGGGAAAAATATGAAAACGGGGTACCCACTATACATTGTCCCATTGAGGGTCTAAAACGGATCACAAATTTAACTCAAATTCACTCTTAGGAGAAACGCGCAAGAAGAGAAACTGCACAATTTATAGCCGTGAACACTCCGTGAGTTCTTATGGAGGTTCCCTATATGGCCACAAAATCGACGCCATAATAAAATCAAGTAAAAGCTAAATGGAAGAACCAGTTTGCATTATTTATGCTCCACCATCACCAAATGACCTTTTGATTGATCGCAAACTGAAAGGGGAATAAACAAATCAAGTTTCTAAGAGGAACTAAACAACTCTTCAACTGTCAGTTACCTCAGATTCCATACCTATTATAATGTAAAAAGCCACTCAAGAGTCATACGTGTACTACACAGAGTTCGACCGTTTTGATTTAAGAAAGTTCAATTTTCTATTTCTACTGATCGGTAAAAAATGAACACCATACACAATAATCAAATTCTCCATATGAGGTTTCCCTTAAATTGCTCAGATTATAAAAAATATGACAAGTCCATTCAAAACGTCCGCTTCATTTTTTTTCCCCCGAAAACAGCTTTTCTAAAAAAAAAAAAAAAAAAAAAAAAAAAATAAATAAAAAAAGCACCTTCTCACTGAGACTTCGGTGCCCTTATGGCAAACAAAGCATAATCATTATCATATTAATTTTCATCCACTAAAATTCGCACTTATAACCTTAGGTAATATTAAGTTTATTAATAATGTTTGTTAACTGTAATTAGCACCAGCTTGCTAAAAAATTAGAAAACAAAGGCACCTTTAGCGTGCACAAAATTGCAATTTTTGTTTTCGATGATGAAGCAACAATTTTAAATAATAACGAATTAAATAATAGTTGAAATCATTTCATAGTATTCCCTACAAAAAAATTGTTGTGTATTTTTCTGTTCATTCTGGCAAAACCAGTAAATGAGGTTTTGACAACAAGCACTCATTTTAAAACCAACACTCTATTGTATTCCTTTTTTGGGTGTATATTATTTCATGGATACAATAAACTTCATCTCACGCTTCCTTTTCGCGTCTGTAGTTTAGCAAATAGTAAATATTAAGAAACATTACGTATATATTCACTTTTTGTAAAACTAATGGTTATCAAATTACTTCTGATCGATTGATTTGTATTGCTTAACGTCTCATATTAATGCACAAAGGGACTATTCAAAACGATGAGTGGTGATACATGAGGATGAAGTATGAACAGAATGGAGGAGGGGAAACCAGGGGTACCGGCAGAAACCTACTTCTTTCGAAAAGTCCCAAGGGGGGACAACCGCTTTTTGTCCCATCCGAAAGGAAGGTGTAACCTTGACGTCATAGGTTTTACCGGATGCCGAGCAGACGTCGAGGAGAACGAAGCCGTTACATGCTCCAAACCCCTCCACTTGCTCTAACCAGCGGTATACGATTCAGGGTCGAGAGTTCACCCACTCTCCCGCTGACCCCTGGGAATCGTCTAATGCTAAGCGACCGCGGCTAAACCGCTCTAATTACTTCTGGAAATAACGAATCGATTCCAGCTTCAAATCCTCTCATGGACATGTGAGATATGGTGCGGGAACACATTCACTGCCTTGGCATCGTAGGCAAAATAAGGAAAGAAAATAAAATATCACCATCTCAAAATACAAAACGATAGCTCCGTTTTGGGCATCCCTGTATCTTCAACGAATACATAAACTAAAAGATGGCTAAGGTCCAAAGAATCCACTAAGCGCCTGTATTTTTAATTGTAACAACCTACAGCGACTAACACCAATTACGCCAGGACCTCGTACATGCCAATTACCGGCTAAATGCGATAAAGGCATCATCACTCGCGACCTTAATGTCTGTCTTTGCTGGTTCACTAAGGCTGTTATTACAATAAATAATTTCTTCACTTAATGCAGATCCCCCTGACCTTATACATTTAAAAGCAGAGAAAAGGGGAAATTTCCCCGTGAGTCAAAATTTCCTGGGGTTTGGGTCGACCAGTGGTGAAGGGCCCTCTGTTATCTGAGCTATGTCCGTCCGACGGTCCGAGTCGCATAAGCTGCATTCTCCATTAGTGTGCCGTACGCTACGTGGCATCTCGCAAGTCGCAACACTTTGGTTAAGATCAAGGTTTCTTCTTGAACTTTTGATTTGTGTTATTCAAATGCTCGCGCGACTTCTGTGTCGACGTCCCCCTCGTTCCTGCTGAGTAAATATTTGCAGATATCTCCCAAGAACGTAAACGCCGTCGTACGATGGTTTCAAGACATGTGTGTTTAGTATAATAGGCACACATCACGCAAATAGGGGACAAGACACTCCTGCCCCCCCACTCCCCCCTTGCTCCCCATCACACACCCAGAACCAGAAAGTGTGACATGTTGTAGTCTGAGAAAACCTGTCACGGCTAGCTAACCATCCCCTTTTAAATTTATTGACTTTCTTGTCAGAAAACCTTTTTTGTATTCGGAACGAAACACGATGAAAGAACGTGTGAAGAAGAAAACAGTATTTGTTTTTATCGGAAACTCAATCTTCTTCACCTATAGACAGATAAGAAGTATACCATTTTATCGATCTGTTTTTGCTTATCTGCATGTACTTTGCCTCACATTTGAAAGGATCTATTCATTTATTCATTATTTTAACGCGTTTCCAAGCAAAGATAGATGGCAGCACAAAACGCAACATGTCGGACCGATCGGTGATAGAGGCGAGCGGTTTCGGCGGGCGCGTATATTCAGTTAGGTTAACTTATTTTTTTTTACATTTTTGATCATTTTCGAAAACATTGTTTATTGTGTCATATCTTTCCCCGTATTTTTTTTATAAAATTTGTAAGTTTTTTTGGGGTCGGCTTTTTTTTTAAACGGGAATTAAATGGGGTTTTAAATTACAACAAATAATAGAGATTATTTGAATTTAGTGAAAAGATCAAAACCCCACCGTTGAAATTTAAATACCAACAAGAGAGAGCGGGAATTTTAAAAAAAAAAAAGGCGGCCCGGCCCCGGCCCCCAGGGCCCCACCCCAAACGGTCCGGCCCGGGGGCCCGGCCCGACTTTTAAAAAATTACTGCGGCCCGGCCCCAACCTGGCCCGAAAGATAATCATCCAGGCCCGGCCCGGCCCGAAAGTTGGCCCGAAAGTCGACCCGAAAGCCCGGCCGGCCCGGCCCGAAAGTCGGCCCGAAAGCCCGGCCCGAAAGTCTGGATTTTGGACTCGTCTAGCAAATGGGCCGCCTTTGCCAACAGTATGATAGTATTTCTAGTTCTGCGTATACCGTTATACCTAGATCTGGGTGGGCATTGGGCAGTGTAGACCTAAAGCAAATTGCCCATATGGCATGTTTATGAATTGTGTGTGTATATTTATCGACATGAGTGATGCCGCCAATAAGGGACGCAGATGTAGTTGTAGGCCTACATATTTATGTGAGAGCACGTTCTATTTTGTGTTTATTCGGGACTAGAGACCAGGCGAGTAAGTATACTGTTATTTCAAATCATATTGGACAGTGAAAAGCAAAGTGCCGAGTGACATTTTTCACAAATTATTAATATTTATGACTTAAGTCTATGAGTATTGAGCTTGTATTGAAATCGATGGGATCACGGGAGAAAATGCCGCCACCGCCAGGCGACAAATTATTTAAGGGCGCAGATGTAAGTTGTAAAAACACAGCCTGTCTCCTTCGTCATAGTCTGTCCATCTTCTTGTCGAAGCACGTTCGATATTGTGTTTCGGGAGTATTGTATCGCAAATCATGTTGTGGGGGTGTGGTGATGTCCACTCCAAACCCTTCTGTCCACATCGACGTCGAAGCTCATTATAGTCTAAGCAAAGGTTGGATTCTAGGAGATGAAACTTTAACTATAATATTATAATAATAAGACTGTGAAAACGCATTGTTTTTGTCTGTCTGCTGTATCTTTCTTTCTTTCTTTCTTTCTTTAACGTTTATCCTATTCAGTTAAAAAAATGATTCACAAATCAACTTCTCAATGCTTCGGCTCGGCCCGAAGCCCGAAACCGAAACTATCCCGAGCCGGAGCCGAAGCATTGAGAAGTCGGGCCGGGCCAAAACACCAATCTCTATTTCCTAAGTTAAATATGGTGCCCGGCCCGAAGCCTGGCCCGAAAGCCCGAAAGCCCGAAACGGCCCGAAAGCCCGAACTGGCCGAAAGCCCGAAACGGCCCAGCCCGGCCCGAAATTTTAATGCTTCGGGCCGGGCCGGGCCGAAGCCCGAAAATAACAAAAACATCCGGCCCGGCCCGGCCCGAAAGTCGGGCCGGGCCGGGCCAAAATTCCCATCTCTACAAACAAGTGTATCAAATAATGTTGAATGATGAAGATCGATGATATTTTGCCAAGAAAATGTTGCCCACCATTACTTGATATCTAAAAATCAAAAGAGCTTCTAGCAAATTATAGCCCTACACTGTTTTGCACGTTTTCTACATCGTTTTACAATGTAAACGCAATCGGAGTAGGCCTATATATATATATATATATTTATCTGCTACACACTTAGGACTACTGTTTTTTTTTAAATATACATTTTATTAAAAGTAGGCCTATTGAATAGCTGATGGCCTATTTTTATTATTGTTTTGTATGTCAATAATGCCATGACGCGTCATTCTGCAGACAGCTTTAAAATCATTATACTAATTATTCTTTTGTTATAATATAAATCGTATTTATTATGATATTATGTATAATATTATGTAATAAATGAACAATGACGGTAAACGGTATATGTAGGCCTACATTAATTATGTAAGGTAGAAAAGGAGTTGGGATTAGTGCATAAGCCCTAATACAATTATTATTATTTTTGTTAGGTATTGTTTTGTTATTATTATGACTATTTATATTAAATTATCATAATAAAACTTAAGAAGTATATCTCAATTAAAAGTGCCATAAAGCGAGCGATATTGTATGTGTGTGTTTACTATGAGTTGTGAACATTCTTGACGGTTTGAATTTGATTAAGTATTTATCGATCTCTGTTAGTCTATATTTGGTATATAGCCTATTATAAACCAATGATTTATTATGATATTGCAATAAGAGAATTGTTATATGGATGCAAATGCCATCCTTTTTGTCTCATGGGTGCATAGAGCGCAGGTTTGAATATAGTAATATTATTCAGGTGGACATGGTCTCGAATCCCGCATATTGGGGAGCGATTTTATCATTTTGGTGCACCCCCATGCTTTTGATTATCATCAATTAACAACATTTTGGGAGAGCAACGACAATGTACCTGTGATTGTACATATTTATAAGTGACAAACACGGAATGACGTGTGTTCTTCAGGTAAGCACATAGCGCGCTCCTCCGACTATCACTGATCGGACAGTTGCAGTTTTCGCCACCAGGTAGCAACCCCTTTGCTTGGAAACGCGTCTTCGACAAGCAAACAAAATGTCCAACCAGAGAGAGAGACCGTTTGATATTGTGGTAACCCTTTCCGGCCCAGCTGTACCATATGAACCCATAACGTTTTCAAATTTTAATCTGGTAAATAATAGTTTTTTTTTCAATTTAACCTCATTTTTTTACCCATTCCAATGGGACAAAAAGTGAATTTTTAGAGAAGATTGTAAATACACATCTGCAAAAGAGGCTAAAAATGGAGGACAAATCGGTTTAACCCGGAAATGTAATAATCAATAAGCTATTATTCGAAATACAAAAATTCAAAATATGCAAAAATTCAGGAAAAATCTAGTTTTAGGATGCATTTCAAATTTGAATTTTTACTTAAAATGAAGCTTAGTTCAAATTCCAAAGTTTCTTTAAAATTATGATAAAAAATATCACAAAAATACTAAAATTCTTAGTAAAAATTGCGAAACAAGAATTATTTGATAAAAATTACCTAATATACACTTTTTTAAAGGCAATTTTGAAATTTGAACATAGCATATACCATCTTTTGAAACAAACTCGAACAAGCAGTTTCCATGATTTGAAAACGATCAACCAAAAAGAACGATTTGAAATTTTATACCAAAATTCAAGAAATGCACCGACTTTGCACTTTCTTGTTTACTAGTTTCTAGTCACTATCCAATATACGAATAGAATCAATAGAATACAAAAGAGGATTTAAACAGTTTATTAGCTATTAAGTAACAAGATTTATGCCTTGCACACACTCAAGCCACTAGAGGTCGTGTTATCTCCAGTTGGCACCATAATGGGGAATTGGGTCTGATAGTTTTTTATTTAAATCTGATTTCGGCTTGATAAAGCAAAATATGAATACCAGGAGATATGAATGTACTTGTATACTGTCGTGCTCCCCGTACCAACAACAAAATAAGTTGCTGTCATTACTTACATACTCACATCACATGTTCTGATTCAAATGTTGACTTGCACCTTGACGTCATACAACCACAAAAATAAATAACCTACCCATTATGATTGCTTTGTACATAACCAACTTAGTAAATAAACAGATGGAGCAACAACAACAGAGGTCAGATTTGTGGTTAAAATAATGATGAGTGCTTTAATGCTAGAAATACAGTTCAGGCAAACAGGTAAAGAAACCGTTTGAAAAGTTTCGTTCGTTGCAGAGAGAGAACGAAGGCACGAACGTCTTAGAATTCAAAAAAATAACTACATATTTAATGGCTCCTCCATTGGCAAGCTATTCTCGTCAGCAATAAAAGTAGAAACTTTCAAAGAACAACAATGACAAGAATATTAAACTATTTATACGAGACGAAATGAATAGAAAGACTTTCTCATAAAGAGCATGTTTTATTTGTTAAAACTAAATGCCTTCGTAGAAGCTAAACTACTCCATGTCTAGGTAAGGAAAAAATACCTTAATCTTGTAGGGTTGACTTTGAGTTAAGTAGTTAGGTGCCCGTTAGGGCGCCGCAGCCAAGCCGCGGTGCGCTACACACTCAGGCACCTTATACAGCCAGCAGAGTTAGGATGATTTCAAGGTGTTACCCAGCCGTCATGAAACGTGATGTGAACTTGAAAACTATCAAAAATCAAAAAAATTAGGTACCTGACAATATGCCAAATTTGGTTGGGATACGACAGGAGCATTCATTCTTGGTGAAAAAAATGGCTTACTGCTTCTGCTACTGCTACGGTCTAATTTGTCAGTTTCAATCGGCCAGCGATTCTGACCAAACGGGTGGGGATACAACGTTCATATTGTACATGGACATTAAGGTTATAGTGATATAGTGCCTTTAGAAAGAAAAAGTTGAAACAGTTTGCTGGAAGGCTTCCAAATAAAGGTTTTAATATAAGCCTTTTACAAGAATATAATCAACAAGTAACTATAGTTACTTGACAATGATCGCCTACATTGTTAAGCGAGCGAAGCGAGCGTTTCCATTTGACTCTGCCGGAAAAATTAGTCACTGGTTTTGTTTTTGTTTTTTTTTTTTTTTGTTTTTTTTTTGTTTGTTTGTTTGTATGTCTCGCCATAACGTTCGAACGGAGGCTCGGATCGAGTTGAAATTTTGACCATCCACAAGCTTCGTTCTCGATTGAATGCCATTAGTTTTGTGGCAAAATCGTTCAAAAAGTTAAAAAGTTACATTAAAGTTAATCGAAAGTTTTTTTTTCAAACTAAACGGAGACAAAATGTGAGGTGGCCAAATCATTTAGAATGTCCGTCCGTCCGGTCACGAATATGTTAATTTTATTTTGATCCGATAAGTAGTGTAGATGGAAATTACATTATAACAAACTACCGTTACCATGGCAACGGAAAGTCGAGCAGCTCTTTTGGCTCATGATAGCGGTCGAACGGAGGTTCGGATCGAGTTGAAATTTGGACCATCCGCAAGCTTCGATCTGGATTGAATGCCATTAGTTTTGTGGCAAAATCGTTCAAAAAGTTAAAAAGTTACATTAAAGTTAATCGAAAGTTTTTTTTCAAACTAAACGGCGACAAAATCTGAGGTGGCCAAATCATTTAGAATGTCCGTCCGGTCACGAATATGTTAATTTTATTTTGATCCGATAAGTAGTGTAGATGGAAATTACATTATAACAAAAGTAACGTTACCATGGCAACGAAACTCGCACGAGGTTCGCACTATGCACTGCCACCTAGAAGCAATCAAAATACTATCGAGGAAGCAGTGTATTATTTGTTACGTTTTCCCAAAGAAATGATGTCAAGGTCCTCTAGATGGCGGTGGATTTTATCCACAAATTAAAGGTTTACCCAAATAGGCCTACATTGGCAATAATAAATAATATTGGAAACATGGCCCCGTGGACAGCGAACGTCGCAAATTTTACAATTTTAATAAATTGCAATGTGGGTCTAGAGCTATATAGCACGTGCTCACTTATAAACGCGTCCAACAGAGCGTTTCCTAAAAGTAAGTCTTTGGACCACTAGATATTTTATATTCTATTGTTAATTGGTAATACCACAGCAATTAAATCGACTTTGATAAAATGATTATATTTTACAAATAATTTTGCAATGGAACTTAAAAAAGCAATGAGATCCCACACATAACAAAACTTGTAAAAATACAGCCAAACCTTACACACTTAAAAGAAATGAAATCTAAAAATGGGCCAAGCTAATCTACCCTTCCACATTTGCGCATTCTTAATTCATAAACATACAGTGTCCCGTAACATCCTTGAAAAGCTTGGCAAAATAGAATTTGTATGACCATTACGTTTAAATTAATTAGAAAAAAAGAATTTGGATGAACTATTACGTTTAAATTAATAGTTGCAAATTCTATTTTGCCAAGCTTTTCAAGGATGTTGTTACGGGACACTGTACGTTTATGAATTAAGAATGCGCAAATGTGGAAGGGTTGATGAGCTTGGCCCATTTTTTTTAGATCTCACTTCTTTTGAGTGTGTAAGGTTTGGCTGTATTTTTACAAGTTTTGTTATGTGTGGTGTATATTTGTTCTAACAAAGATTCAAAATGCTTCAAATGACCTTATATCATGCGCTACGAAGGATTCAGGACGAACATGGTCTATCCTAGCATATCAATGCATCAAACAATATTGCATTAGTAAAAAAAGTTCGATTAACCATAATTTAGAAAATGTATTAGGTTAACTTACTCCTCTTAAATACCGGAAGAGAAAGCATATTCATTCTTAGGTTACTGGAAATGTGTTGTTGGGCATTGAACCAAACGAAAGTTTATACATATAAAAATAAATACAACTAATTACAAATTGATCTTACTTTTAGAACTATATGAATACAACAACTAAAACAACTTATCAAAACACTAATAGACGTGTGTGACCCAAGGATTCTACTAATTACATTTTAGTAGATAACGTACGCATTATAATCCACTTATTGCATCAAATTAGCGTCCAAATCATAAATCGATACAAAAACAAACATTACCTTCGTAAAGCATGGAAGAGTCAGAGTGTCTTGTGTTCAATGTTAGCATGACGGGAGAGCGTTGTAAGTTCTTATGATTCACATACGAATACAAGCATTTGTTATCGATTTGGTCACCAAATATGGAGCTATTTCAATGTAATAATGTAAGTGCATTCTTTCCATAATTTGTGATTCGTGTAGGCGTCTCACCTGTGTTTTGATGAAAGGTTCAAGCTGAATTCATGTCATTTATTGAGCTAGTTTAGTGCTGGATCGAAGGCTCAAATAGTTAATGAAACAATGCCATGGGAGGATATAATTATTTCCGTTTGTAAGTCTTCTTTTTATTCCATTCCCACGTAACTTGGGTATGAATGTGCCACTTTTTATCCATATTTTTCAAAGGCTTAATTTCGTAAGGCATCAAGTGCATTGCTCTCAACTCGTTTAAATTAATTTCTTATTTGTCCAAAAATTATATTGCATTTCATAATCAAAAGTAAGTCTGCAAAACTTCGAACAATATTCATGTTCGTCAACTCGAACTAAGGTCGTCTTCGTAGGCAGGCTACGCTTGTGGTGTTTTATCGACATTGTGCTAAAACGTCGTGAAAAAAGGGCAAGCGGATGACGTGACGTAGGTATAACGAATGACAGGACATTGACAAAGTAACAGCGCTCGTCAACAACCTTCAAATAAGTCTGCTCTTTTTTGTCCGAATCGATATCTTCCCACCCAAAAAATCTTGACCTTAGCAAGTACTTTGATACAACTTGCAGCAGTCTTTGTCAAATCAAACCCTCACCTCTTCAAATTAAACTCAACGATTCATGACCATGATACACGATCGCAATCAAAAATTCATGTCCCAACTCATAATACAACGCGTTTCTCCAAAGGACCTCATTACCAATGTCTAACAATCTTCAATCATATACCCCCAGAAATTAAAAATATACAATCCCTAGACTCTTTTAAATATACATTGAAATCATTTCTTATAAAGCGTTGCTTCTACACCATCAATGAATACCTTCATCCAGCTGACGTTTAACTTAATCTTGTGCCCGAAAATATAAATACCCCACCCATAGCTTTACACTCAACTTTCCTTCACACTCCTGAAACTACTATGTATTTTCATGAATATAATTTAATATAAATAAACAATTCAATAAAAAAAATAAGTATTATGTATAGAAATAGAAGGAAAGATATTATGAAATTATGAAATGTATATTTTAATGTATATTTTTTATAAAATTGTTAACAATTATGTATTACTCTCCATAGGCTAGGCTATTCACTTTCTCTAAAAAGAGTTATACTTATGCAATGTATGAGTCAAGGTGAATAAAGTTATTGTTATTGTTATTGATCAACAAGCTCTCCCTCTGCGTTTTTGTAGAAATCGAATATCGATTAGGTGTTTGCGCTTTAATCTCGATTCTGTCATCGTTATATCAACTATAAAGAGGAAAGTTCACTATGCATTATCTGACAATTCCATGTAATTTTGTTCACATCATTATCATGTGGCCATGACCGCAAACTATAGTCGCCGTCGTCGTTGTTGTTGTCGTCGTCGCACTAACTACACGTACAAATTGACATACCTACCAAGAGTATTGCATAATAATTTTCTTGAGAGTTTTATAGATTATACTGGATCGTACTGGATTCAATAGGTTAATTGGACTTTTATCTTTAATTCAATTATTGTATAAATCGGTTTGAGTGTTACAACACAAATTGAATCTCAATTAAAATATAATTTCTTGTGGGAAACAGCCCAATGACTTAAGGTGTCTAAAATAGGCATATTTAAGTTAGGACTGGTGAATAAATCCGAGGGCTGTCCCATGGATTCGTATAACGATTGGGGAAAACCTCGGAAAGAACCTTCAGTCAGGATTTCCGGTCTTGACAGTATTCGAAACCGGAACCTCCCGATTCAGTCTCGCGCTGTATAATTGGGCCAATTCACGGTCGGTTGAATCTCAATTAACTTTTTGAATATGGACTAAATGTAATCCGAGGAATTGGGCAAAGAATTATTCTCCATACCAGACAGAAAGGAAACAATAATTTAGTAAACTAGGAAGCTTCGCAAACGCTTTTTCAGGCGCGTTGTTGGATGAGCGTAATTTTTTTAAACGAAAAAAGCGTAAAATTGCGATTTTCATGAGAAATTATTTTTCGATTGCGCTCAAATTTCACACCAATATATTAATTTATAAAATTAAGGTTCTGTATAAAAATCGTTACAATCGGATAAAGCATGTAGGTGTTATAAGTCGAAGAAAGTTTTTAAAAATCGAAAAAAAACGTAAAATTGCGATTTTCATGAGAAAAATTTTTTTGATTGCACTCAAAAACGTGGCAGTTCTTGGTTCAGAGATTTCGAAGGCCTCCATAAAATTTCATCGCAATTGGAGTATCGGTTTAGCCGGAATCGTGCTAACAGACACACAATAATACAAACAGAAAGAAAAAAAACATTCCGGATTTTTTTCTTCAGTGGATTGAAATGGAATTTTCGCTTCGCTCGCTACGCTCATCCAATTAAAGTAAGCCTGCTGCCACTTTTAAAGCCTTCGTCGTTTTCGAAAAAGGTAGATGAGATCGTAAATGAGCACCATGAAAATATGTAGGCCTACGACAGATATTTTCTACGATTTACCAAATAAAAGATCTCGATCTCGATTGCAACAATTGTATTTGGTTGGGGAGATGTTGCCTCTACATACGCACAACATACTTTTTCGAGTATATCTACTTATTTGGTTGGGGAGATGTTGCGTATACAGACGCATAACACACTTTTTCGAGTATATCTACTTATTTGGTTGGGGAGATGTTTCCTATACAGACGCATAACACACTTTTTCGAGTATATCTTCTTATTTGCTTGAGCTTAAATAATATTAAGCTCTGTGCGTGAACTAGGTCTAATTGAAATTTACTAACTTGGTTAATAAACTTTTATAGCCACATTTATAGATCCATTTGTCTTTTATTACACTGGCATAGAAGCTACCAAAAACCATTACAATAGACGATCGATAATATCCAGCTATACAGTCACGTACTATAGACTAGCTACCCAAGGCGCATAGAACTTTGCTGGCGATATTTCCAAACATTTTTAGATATTGTCCATTAAAAAGCTGAAACGTTTTCCAACGGTATGGTAGTGGTCATAATGAGATCATAACATGTCAGTCATCCCTTGTGTACTACAACGCGCTTTTAGACTCACATGACCAGATTCACGAGGAACTGAAATAGTCATTGGGATCGGACTCAGTGGCGGAAATGGGCGCCCATATGGCCCGCAACTGCAGGCGGGCCCAGGCCCGTTTAGGGGCCTCGTAAAAAAGAGTATTTCACGCTGTTTGGAAAATATTGTATTTTTTTGTTGCTAAAATAACCGTTTTTGTGAATCTAGTGGTTTGAAGGTGAAATCTAGCAAATATTTAGGAACTTCTAGTGTCCATAACACAATAACACACAAAAACTACATTATTTTGATATTGCATTCAGCTGTGGAACTTTATTCTAAAACCCACCGAACGCACTCTAAAAAACTGATTTTCAAAAATTTTTGCCGGCGGCGCTATTGCATGTTCCCCAACCTTATATAATACCCCAGGGATATTACATAGGCCCCCCGGGATGAAAAGCCTGAATACAACACTGCATGAACCTATGTATGTGTGTATCTGTTAGGGGGGCCGCCATAGAAATTTTGCGGGCGGGCCCATGAAACGAAGTTCCGCCACTGATCGGACTAAAGTGTTAATAGTTAATTTATTTACTATAGTTGCATAAATATGTGTTAACTTATAGGTTGTTAAACACATCTAATGTGATTCGGGCTATGCCTTTTTCTAACAACCTAATTGGATGAGCGTAGCGAGCGAAGTGAAGACTTCAATTTAACTATCTGTTTTTTTGTTTGTTTTCACTTACGTTACCCCAAGAAAAATAGCTCGGGTGTTTTGTTTTTTGTTAGTTTTTCTGTCTGTTTGTTCGCTCTCTACTGGGCAAACGGCATATGCGATCTTGATGAAAACTTGAGGGGACCTTCGAAATCTCTGAACTTAGACTTGCTACGTTTTTGGGTACAATCGAAGAAATATTTCTCATGAATATCGTACTTTTACGGGTTTTTTTTCGATTTTTAGTGCGATATTTTCGTCACATTTGGACCGATTCTGACCAAACGGGCGGGGCTACAACGTTCATATTTCACATGGACATTGAGGTTATGGTGATGTAGTACCTTGTGAAAGAAAAAGTTGAAAAAGTTAGCTAGAATCCATATAAATAATGGTTTTAATATGAGTTTATTTATTTTTAGTGCGATATTTTCGTCACATTTGGGCCAATTCTGACCAAACGGGTGGGGCTAGAATGTTCATATTTCACATGGACATTACGCTTATGGTAATGTATTGCGTTTTGAAAGAAAAAGTTGAAAAAATTATCCAGAAACCATGTAAATAAAGGTTTTAAATTACGTTTTTTGAGGAATTTAATAACAATTAACAAGTAACGATAGAAACTTGACAACAATCACCTACGATGCGTTCAAAAAGCACTTGATAAGTAAAGAGATCCCACGCAAACTAAAAACTTACAACAAAGCTCATCCATCAACGTGACGGGACTTTAGCGTTTTCCTAGTTAAAATTATAACTTTTCAACAAAGTAATAAAAACATTTAATAAGCTTACAATAATATTATACAAAACAATTATACGTGCAAGTGTGTGTCTGAATAAGTGTGATTTTGAAACGGTAAACTTTATAGCATACCAATCAGAAGTCGTAACTTCACTATGACAAACTGATGAGAAAGTCTTGGATTCCTTATTGAAATAATTATTTCTTGTGGAAACTGGGTCTTACTTTACATACGAGGAAACTCCACTGCAGAACGTCAACGACATAACAACGAAATCTGGTTGTCACTATAAGTTTCAACACCGTCAAAGGTTGACCAAAGAGCGTTACAAGCTGCTGTAGACGTGATGTAACGAGAATTGGCATTGATATGCACAATTAACTGAAAATTTCTGATGGTTTATTTTGAGTTAGATAAGACCACCCCAACTTCATATACAAAAATATATAGACGTAAGTGAACGATTGCACAGCTTGCAAGCCAAAACTATTTAAATCGACGATTTAAAAAAATAGTTAAAACAAAAATATTATACCTAAATAAACAATTTTGTGTAATCACGATTTTCATCAATCTTACCTTGACTTGATGTACATCGTTTTTATTCTCCACACTCGGTGGCATCTCTGGATGGTGACCCGCTCTGCGATAGCTTCCTCCATCTAAAACAACATAGTTACTCATTAGTCACAATCTGACTTAGGATTTGAATCTTTAAAATGATGTGCTTTTTGGGGAAAGTAAAAAGCTTAGTGCATGATTGTCGAAGATAAAAATAAAATGCAGTTCTCTATGTGCGCATACCAGTTGATTCGGTGCGTCCTAATAGTATTTGCTTGACTCTAGGCAAGACTATAAGTAAGTCCATTTAGCAATACTGTTAGCAGCAGCTGTTATGATGTTTAAAAGGAAATCTCGAGCGTTCGCTGCTTGTTCGATATTTCCTTTGAAGTAGAACATAAAAGCTACTGCAACCTTATGGGTGAATTGGCGTAAATATATCCTTGAGGGGAGAAACAAACGATTTTATAACAAGTATCAGAATTGTAATAAGGCGTACGTAATGTTAGCTAACAATTCTGAGATGATACTATTGATACAAGAAACATGTCACAAACATTGTTTTGTGAATTTGATGCAATAGATGGAGAAATCGCTATCAAACCAATTGGACGATTGAATACGTCACCAGATTTAACATAGGATCTTTCTTAACAAGACAATTTTGTATTAACTTAAACTTTGGAAAATTGGAAAGTAGAAAGTGGAAAGAAGGAAGTGTTGGTTGGGGTGGGGGAGGGCACATAGGCTGGAGTTTGAAGGGGGTATCAAGAGCAATGATTTACAAAATTCATGAGTGTATTAAGAAGCTTAAAAATTTCAGAAGGAGAAAGAGTAAAATAAATATATTTTACTAAAGTCTTATTGCTATTAATTTATAATACTTTAATTGTACGTGAGTGGCTTGAATAGAAAAATCTGAATTCGACATTCCATATTCATGGTCACCGCTTGCAGCATTATATTCATAAATGCACGAAGTATCATGATATTTCGATTGCGCGTTATATTCAGTTCCTTGACCTGATCTCAAACTAGGTTGTATATTTTAGGTTTAAATGTGAACTCGTGTGTCCCAAAGAGTAGAGTGGCAATAGGAATACCTTAATATAATATATGAATGTTAACAATATGAATGAATGAATATTTATACACGTACCGGTCTCTATGAAAATGTCAGTAAAACAAGATTATATCTCTTGTATGTATAAAGAGGAATCATTTTAACTGGACGACGATTCGACTGAGGACTTACCAAATCAATGGTCCGAATTCAAAACTGGAGACGAAATAAACGAAATCAACTTGAAATTGTATGAATAAATCTATATCTCACTTGGGAAGGATATGACGTTGAGGGACACATGGCAAGGTCATAGTATTTTTTTGTAAATTCTTATTTTCTGTACCGAACTAAATTATCAATAATTTTTAACCAGATTTTAATAATAAGGTTTCCTATTCCATACCAGCGATAAAGTTAATGTTTTAACGTTGGGATTGAGTGTCATAAAGTAGCTTTCGGCCATTCTCTTACAACAAAACAACCAATACATAATTTAGAATTCGCCGGTGACGAAGGATTTCTTTGATGGGCCGTGGTCTATTATCGTGGTCATGGTTTAAGGTCACAATCCATGGCCTGGTTTGATGAATACTCAATACTCATGTGTGGGTAATCTTGTCGATTGTCATATCAATCGTCTCGATTCTTCGTGTTGTCTTATTAAATCACAATACATTAGTCACAAATGCATTCATTATAATCACTAGTTTGATGATCATTAGCTTAGAATACAAACTGAGTGACTCTCTGTTTTCGTGTATTGATGTGAGATTTGATAGGGAAGTGGGATAATTTCGTCAAATGGAAGAATTTTTTATTTTATAGCAATTTTTACTTTTTCGTATGTCTACAGTAAAACAGTGTTTTATTTCTCAAAATATATTTACTGGAAACCTAAATTAAAATATTTAAGTATTAAAATAATATAGTTGATTCCCACTCCCGTAAGTACGACTTGATATCCCCATTGAACTCTTATAGCCTAAACCGATATGAATGTGAAATCGCCACCCAGGCGCAGGTATAAACATGCATATTACCTAGTATAGTCTACTTCTTTTTATTTCACAATATTTGAAATATTTGAAAACATTAACGTCATTTCTAAATCACTATGGTTACATTCTGTGGCATACGGTGGGTGTTACTTTTTATCCAAGCCCCAAACTCACAAAGTAATCAGCCTCAGTTTCGGCATCAACTCGCAACCCGCCCGCCATCTGCAGAACGTTCATCACATTAAAACGTTGTTATCTTCGTAATTAACGTTTATTGGTGTAATTTTTCAAACGAAGGACTCCAACTTACAAGATTAGAATCGCATCGAGATAATTAGAGTGCTCCAAGTAAGTGAAGAATTCTCTCCGCTCTCGTTAGGAGAGAACGAGCTAAGCCGAGGCCTGTAATTATCAATTACTCCGCATAATGCGAGCATCTCATCTTTTTTTTTCTCTCGTATCTGAGGAGGTATCGCATGTAAAGAGCCGGCGGAGAAACAAGAACATGGTTATCACTTACTCAACTAAGACGCTGGATATAGGTCAAAGAGGAGCTCAGTCCCACGTGTTCTGGAGGTTCAAGAAGGGATTGTACTGTGACGCAATGCTATGTAAAGTAGGATTTGTATAAGTCAAACGTTCTAGTTAATGAGAAACAGATGTAGCTTACAGCAGTGTTGTTCGTGTTTGTATGGTGTAGGTTGAGGGGTGAGGTAATGAATAATTTTAATTCAAATACCTTCTTCCGCTGGCCCTGTCTTGAAGTCTTGTCTTCTACGTTCCTTATCACTGTGTTCATATTATTGCTTTACTTGGCTGTCCAACACGTGTTTTTTTTTCCATCTTAGAATATAAATAATGAATACGGGATTCCGGGACGCACACAAATTTAAGTACCATATCATCACTGGCGAGCGGAGGGTGCCTGCTTATAGAGATATTGAACGACGCCGGTTTATCAGCAACGCATCGTTATAATATTCATACTTCAATAACCGATGCCAACAGCCAGTGATAACAGGCAGGTGATATTATGAGTGTGAAGGCAACCATGAATTAAGTATTTTATAGGGGTTGTTCTAGTTTCCAAGACAGTCCTGATTTTCAGGCACCTGTCCCGGTGTCGCGAAAGACACAATCCGGGATGTCTTAATGCACCAGTTTTTCATTCTAGGCCGTGATTATTGAGCGAGCGTAGCGAGCGTCTCCACTTTACTCTTACGGCTCGAATGTCTGTTTTTTTTTCTGTTACTGCTTCGATACAGGTCGCACCGTTTCTCTGATCGACCTGACATTTTTTACACATGTACATACCACCTAGGCGGGTTGATGTATAGTTTTTGAACAAAATCCGATCGTTGGTTATATTAAAAAAAAAAAAAAAATGTTCCGATCGTTATGAAATTTTGCAGGGTCAATAAGTACAACATTCTCTCCTATTTTCCAAATTTTCAGCTAAATCGGTCAAGACCTTAAAGACTTAAAAATGATGTTAACAAATGAAGGAGGCAGTGAAGATACAAAGATACACTTTAGAAGGCATGACGTGAATAATTATTAGTACAATGCAAAGATGTTGGAATAGTATATAGTGTACAATGTCAATATCCAGTTAGGCTTACACTGTGTGGTGGGCCTTATGGGAATATCGTACTCGGGTCATGTTGCACGTACCGGTGCTCGCTCAACAACGCGTCCAACTGAGCGTTTTCCTAGTTAATTTGTGTAGTCATTATTCCAATTTGTCTCCAAAAACCTTCATAATTTATTTGGTAAATATGAGTGTATAATGTCACTTTGGAGTTTAAACTTAGTTGCTAGTGCTTATTGGGCACCAAAACGACATGTAGATCGCAGCACTGGCGGCGCGCTACGTCACAACATGGCTGGCGTAATTGTGATTCCGGGCTGGAGCGTATATGGCGCTAACGTGTGTTAAGTCGCGCCGGTTATGACAATTCGGGGATTATTTCCGATCTGTTCACTCACATTTACTTTTCTCGCACACGCATTAAATAAGATGTATATTTTCATCTACGATTTGCATTTTTTAGGCTCTTTTACAACCACAAGTAGGCGTAATTGCGTGCGTAGGCCAACTATAGCCAAAATTGAACCTATGTTAGATATACCTTCCTATTCCTATATTCTTGAATGGGATAGGGGTGAAATGTAAAATGTTATATAATAATATCATCATAATAGTTGGGTATATTATTATGTTTGAGCATAAGAATATCCAGAAAATAATTCATTAGCAGATTATTATTTATTATATAGTAGTGTATTGTGTCCTACAGTCCTACTATAAGTAAAGTTGCCCGCCAAAATTGGTATTGGTCCAAGGAATTATTACCAAATTTGAATTTCGAATGTTAATTTTTTAAAGTGAAATGAGTCTGTTCATTGAATCAACAAATATTTCGCAACAAATTGTATTGATATAACACTGAACAGCTGAAGTGCAAGGTGCAATATTTAACATTTTCCCGCGGTAATGCAATTACAATAGAACAACTTGTAAAGTGTGCCTTATTTTTGGCGTGATAAAAACGCACTGCAGTGTAGTAATTTTGAGGTAGCCCATCACTTACAAAACGAATTGAATGTAGGCCTATGTAGGCCTGTATGTGTAACAATTGGGAACGGTGTGATAGCCTTTTGGCATAGACATGAATTAAAATTATTGTCTGATTTGTAAAACGCGATTTAATATGAGTGTCGGTGACGGGCAAAAAAAACAATTAGCATAATTATTAAAAAATGAACATAAGTAAATAAAATCTATCAAACACAACGGGAAAACTCAGTGGGTGACACCACACTGTCATCTGACTATATGTTTTCGGACTTTATCCCTGGACTTAAATGTAAGAATAATGTTTTTACTAAGAGTAGGCCCTACCGAAATTTAAATTGCGATCACGATTATTTAAAAGTTGTTATTTAAGTGTAAAGAGTTGTAGGCCCTTTTTGAAAGAGAAATGTAGGCCAATGCTTAACCATTCGAGACATAACCCTTGCGTCAGGTGTCCACTTTATGGTGCACTTACAGGCGCTATTCTTTCATTTAAAATGTGTTTTCTTGTGATAACCATAGCACAAATATTTCTTTGTTTTATTTCTAACTTTCTACATCCGTAAACAAAACGTATCACGCCGAAAACTCAACTTTTTAGTTACATATACACGTTCTTCCACGTTATTTGCCGCTGTGTCTACCTGAGTGATCACTACTGCTCGGGTTCTACGTTCCGCCAACAGGGCCGCGCTAGTGTGCTTTTTGGTGCCGAATAGTGTTCGTAGTGATTGATTGTTTAAAACACATTTTAATTATATAAGTTAGATAAAATCGGTTCGCGTAGATGAGCATGTTTTAAATGACAAGTTATACATAAGGTTATTGTTCCCGAAGCGACCCTTCCCTCGATTGAAAACGAGAAAATTAATTGAAAACATCTGCGGAAGAAAATTTTGCCTTGTTTTCAACAACTTTCCCATAAAGTATTTTAGTAAATTAAGCTTAGTGAATTACTTCACAAATATATATGTTTACCACATTAAGCTTTACACTACGAAAAACACTGATTGAACGTCATGAAACTGAGGAGAATTATTTTGTAATTAAATCAAATATAAACGCAACAAATTTCAAAACAATATCCAGATGTTTATTACCGTAAATTATACTAACGCCCATCTTTTCCTCCTCCGTTTCTACATTGTATATGAGGTGCGTGAACTTGCTCGTAAAAGTTATGTCCCAAGCATTGTTAGCGGAGGCAAAGAGATAGTAAACTACTATAGTAGCCATCACGCTGCCAACACTTTATATAAGCGCTGTCTTTATTATCCTACTTTATTGTAAAGGCTACTGAAAGAAAATATTATGTTAACTATTAAGCATCAGCAAGAAAATGATTCACTGCATTACTATTCTAATACAAACTTGCAATACAGTACTTCAAGATGTAAATAGGATTAATTCATTTGAATGCAGTAGACTTGCTGCTGGTGCCATTCACCATTGAGGCATTGAGAGTTGAAATAGTTGTTATAACGACATGAAAATGCTATGGGGATATTTTTAGATTTATATAGAGACATCGTGGCGTTACAGTGCAATAATAAGCATGGAGAATTACTGACAAGTTTATTAGACCCTGTGTTAGACAGAGGCGAAACTGGACTCGAGTTCCACATACATCATAACAGTTGACAGTCCCTATATCATTCCATTGCAATACGTATCAAGAATGTTGTTAAATAAATTTAAAAAAAAAATGTATTTAAAGTCTACCCACTCAGTTATGTAACTGATTTTCAGTGGGGGACAGTAAATCAAGGCGACCAAGCCAACCCTGTAGGTCCCGACGCAATCGACGAGTGAGCGATAACCAACCAAAGATCGATATTTTTAATGGGAAATAAAGCAATCAGTGGTATGGACAGTGCGAACACCCGCGGATCAACGCCAGAATCAACAAGGCCGATTTAGAACAACTCTGAATTTATTATGTGCTTCGTTGCTAGGACGGCTCCAAAGTCACCGTTTACAAACTCCTAAGACAAGAACTGATGGACTTAAGTTCAAATCAGAAGTAAAAAAACTTCTGGCTTTAACGGGAAATCGAACCCTAGACCTTCTGCATTGGAAGCAGGTACGCTAACCACAAGACCAACGAGCCACTTACACATGTACACATGTTCATGTTCTCAATGTTTATTTTACTAATTTTAAGTTGTGTTGTGACTGATTTGATTTGACTAAAAACGAGCTTTTGGTTACTTCCAAAATATCGAAATTTTTGGAGAAATTCCTCTATTTTGTCAATAATGGTGATAAACTAAAAAAGTGTTATTTATAGTAAACTTTAATTACAAAATTCGTATTATAATAAAGGGAAACGAAATACTTTTACTCTTTTAATCTTTTGAATGCAGTTTTCTCAATCATGACCACGATAATTATACCTCCTCTCATAACACAGGCGGTATTGCTAGGGTTTTGCCGTTCTGTGCACATCCAACCGAACGTCGATAAAGCCGATCATATTTTTGGCGACTAAACTGCGGATTAGGTTGAGCCTTGTCCTCGCTCCAATATGCCGGTATAAACAAACAGAGACTTCTCCAGGGACCCCAGACAGAACGAACCTGATGGGCTGGCATGATGGATTAGATTTCGATTCTTGTTCGAGATCAATAGATTGACTTATGTAACCCGGGCAGCTTTGCAGCAATACAAGCCTCCAATCCAAGGCGTCATTCAATCATCCAGTCAGTCAAGTTAATCAAGTGGATGAATGTTGTTGGTTGGCGTAAACAAGGCCAGGCTTGCAAAGCTCGAAAACATAACACCTTGTGAATCATGTTTTATAAAATATAACAAGTGGATATACTTATCTAAGTATGAATCACGTAAAGGTGTAACCTATCTTTAAGTCCGAGTGAGTGATTGGTTAGATGGAACAAATATGGTTGGCTAGTGTCTGTGTGTGGCATGAACATGAACACAGAATATGTGAAAATATTGAAAAGTTTGCTTATTTCTTTCATCTACACCCCAACAAAGAACATTTACCTCATTTAAATGATAGCTTTATGAATAAAGCAAACAGACAAAATTATTCTTTCTGAAAAAATATTTTGTGTGATAAAAAGTCAAAATTCTGATATTTACATTCTACGTTGGAGGGAGGGCGTGGGAGTAAAAGAGCCTGTATTTTTCTAGTGGGTTTTAAACATAAAGTGTATTTTAATTCCTTCGTATCAATATATTCCTCAGTATTTTGAATCCTCACCTTCGTATTAAAAGCTTACCCAGAGGAAATAGCAGCAAGTGCTGGGTGCAACTTGCAAGCTTATCCTGACAATCAGCCACCCTAGTCGCCCAGAGTGCAACCGCTAATCTCATTTCACCAACACAAAGCCAGACGCGCTGACTACGTGCATGGTATGTGTGAGGGAGGGGTGAATGTGTTGCTACTTGATGGATCACGGCATCGCATACCATCAAACAGTGTTGACACAGATCACATTTGCAAAGCTTATTAAAATTTGTTCGTCATCAATTTTTCACAGTTGCAAAAGGGAATGAAAGTGTATTTTGAGAGCGATTTCGGATCATGTCACTTATTATTGCAAATTCAAAAGTATAATGATGGTGCCGTGATGGACATAGAGTGATCAATATTTTACTCTGCTTTTTAAAAAGGACGTCAGAAATGATTGCACCTCTTGGTTCTTTGAAGCACGAGTGGAGTTCCGTCTCCATTATCGTTTGCCATGTATTTTATTTTTCATTGTTTTTTGTTAAAGTAAAAAGAAGTAAATAGAACGTCGACATAGCTCCGGTGTCTCGTGAATATTATCAACGATTTGCAGCTTCACATTTTATTAAAATATAACTACATGATGAGTGTCGAGCGACGAGCAAACGGAAGAGCGTGATGGTGGGGGGGGGGGGGGGGGTATTTCTCTTGGCTGCTAATAATAATGTATGAAAAGCTTTTGTATCATTATATACATTTTTCATTAATTGAAATTAGAGTCGTATTGTGACTGCCTTCGTGTACTTAAAATAACATAATAGTGAAAATATTTTTTTTGGTTTGAATGATTTTCCAAGACGAAGCCTCACAAAACTTGTGTTATTATCAACATCGTGGAAAAATTGCTGTAACAAAACGCTATTATTTTTTCCTTTGAGCCAAAGTTTAAATTGTTGACGTGGATATGTATATTTTGTATTTTGTATTAGAAATGGCATTGATTACTAATGGTGCACATACTAAAATTTGCTGTTGAATAAGGCACAGTACATTTATTTTTAATACATTTCATACATAGATTATAGCAAATACCAATGATCTTACCAAATTCTGGTAGAAAAAAATACGTAACATAAAAAAAAAATATATATCAAGTTAAAAATAAGACAACTATAAAATTATTTAAAACAAATTCCCATGATTTTCTCTTGCATAATAGCGACTACGTGAAAGTCTCAAGATAAACACAAAAAGTCAAAAAAGTTTGTTGATTAATGTAATTATGCACAATGGCCCACTCTTGCATTGGAATAATCCTTAGCAATGCGTATGACACAACGCCTGTACTATAATGATAATATTTTAATTTTTAGATAAGCAATTTTTCCTCATTCGAATACTTGGAATATTCATTGCCCAAAGCAAAGATAATATAATACTAATAATTGGATCTTGTAAAAGACTTTAAATATAATAAATCACCATTTATATTTTATTTTAATTGTTTTTGTCTAACGTGACCCAAATAAAATGCAACCTAGCCCAGCACTGCATCGACTTCAGTAATAACCTACATACGAATAATCAACATATACCACACAATGCTGTGAAGGTTTTCAATTGCTCTATATAGCGTTGCTTTTTTTCTAGAAATATTGCAAAATACAGGTTGTTTCAGCTTTGCTACAAGTTACATCACACCACAACTACTGAATCTTGTCATTGTTCGAAACGTTCTGTCCATCTTTTTAGGGAACAGATTGTAGAGCATACATTATGCTTGTATGAGGACGAATATATGAACCATACTATTTGTCAGTCAAAAATTCCGTCAAAAAAGAACCATTCAATTGTTTGTTTTTTGTTTTTTTTACTTAATATTTATTATTTATTCTTCATAAATTATGTATGAATTAACACAAAAAAATCACTGTAGCTTTGTCATATTTTTCTGAATGGCACAACATAGTGTTTTGGGGAAGGACTTTGGGATAATATGTGAGAGCGCATAATGTAGATCAGTATTTCTTTTACCCGTCGTTCCCACCAAAAATGGAAAAAATAAAAATTGTATTTGTGTTCCTTCTTCGATAATCTGTAGTTAAGGGGAATCAACCGCGTTTTTCTAATTCCTCAAATATGCAACAAAGTCAAAATATAGTGAATGGCATTGAAACATGGCTCTATTAGAAAATTAAAACTGTTTTTGTCTGTCACACGGCAGACATCGCATTTTCAAAATATTTCAAACTTCAGTTCGCCCTATAGCACACCATTCAACGTAGTAGGTATAGTTGTTTTAGTGACATTCATTTTCAACTTGTGTTCTGACTGAGAGAAAAACGTTTTTTTTACAACTTTCTTTCCTGCGAATTTTTTCGTTTGGCGATACAAATCGGGACAAAATACGGGCAAACTAAAAAAATAGCAGAAAGACTATTATTGTAAAAAATCTTTTTTCTCTCAGTCATCAGCTTTTTGAACACAAGTTAAAAATTAATGTTACAAAAACACAACTACCTACGTTGAATGTTGTGCTAGAGCGAACTGAAGTTTGAAATTATTTTGAAGAGGCAATAGTTGCCGTGTGACCGATCAGTTTTTTTTAGTTTTGATTTTCTAATAGAGCCAAGTTTCAATGTCATTCACTATATTTTGATTGTGTTGCATTTTTGAGAAAATAGAAAGACGTGGTTGATACCCCTTAAAGGGGCTAAAAACCCCAGAAATTATTTTTTACCACGTGATCTATAGCACAATACTACACTAAAATGACCGTTTAAAAAATTATATCTTGTAACTGTGATTTAACACGAATTTTTTAATTTTTTTGATCCAGAAATTTGCGAAAAATGGTGTTTTGGGAAATTTCTTGAATCGGCTTTAACCTGCTTCTTTTTGGTCCACATATATACTAGAGCATAGTACCAATCTAAAATGCCCCTTTATAACATCGTGTCTTGAAACTGTGCCCAAATATACCCTCAAACACGCAAAAATATGAATTCCAAAATCACACCCCATCTTGGTAATCAGCATATTTTGACCGAACTACTTGCCCAAATTACAAAACAAAATAAAGAGAATTTACAGAAAAGGCTGAAGAGTACGTCAATAATGGCCAATATTTTTTTGGATCAAAATCCTCCAAGGTCACGGGGCATAAAGATCGTCCCCATGTTATTTCTTATGGGAGATTTTTGCCGATGGGACCTAGCTCGAAAAATGTCATGTTTGACAATTTTTTGGGAGGTCATGGTGGCCCCAATAATTTTTCTGTTAATTGCTAAATTCATTACTAGTTGGCCTGAATGAAATATATTTTTTGAGTTTAGCGGTTAAATACCCCTTTAAGTAACTTTGCCTTACACGTGCTTGTTGTATTGTAGTATAGCCAGTATACAAGTACAATAATGATGGGCACATGACTGATTGGTTAGGTTTCCCCTTTACCAAGTCGCCCAGTCCACATCTAGTTTACAATCAGAATTTAATTCTGCCTAACAAACATTCACAATAATTATATTCTACGGTCCTATCCAGAAACACGTTCCCAAATTTTTAATGACTCACGAAAGGTACAAAATGTGAGAATAATCGGTAGGGTGTGTCCACTGTCCAATGACTCAATCCCAGGTTTCTGTAACGTATCATCTTATCTCATACACTTATTGTATTTTTGTATTCACATTATAGACACTGAGAACCAACCAACCTAATTGAATTGAATTCTATACTTCCCTTGTTGCTCGGTCATCCAATACTGCTCCACAGATAACAGATTGTGACTGTACTCATTGTCCAAGATGAAATTGTATATCTTACTCGGGCACCCACGTCTTGTTACATGAGCCCACGCTGCGCCTTGGGGTATCCTTGACGATAAGTTTGGGGGGGGGGGGAACAATGATAATAGGCGTATTTACACGGGATTTCATAATACAGGATACGTTTGATATTATTGGACATTCCTTCATCGTCTTCTATTATGCAATGCCCGAACAATTATGTGTTGGAATACGGCTAAAAGTATAGCTTCCTTCTAAGAATTAATTTTGTAATTAGTCGACATTCTTTGATTTTTTAATTTTAGGGAGCAACATGAATGCTTGACTTTTTTAAATTAGCTTGTAAATCGTTACTCTCCCCCCCCCCCCCTCCCCCCTTCCGTTCCATCATCTTACTTCCTTATTCCTCTAACACGGAATACAGATGTTCAAACCTAAAAACATAAATGTGTTAATTCTCACACATAGAGTAGCCCTGTCTAGTGCCTACATATCTTTTTCGTCGTGTCATTACGTATGATACCAATATGTGCAAAGGCCAAACCAACTTTAGTTTGATTCGGAAATTCTGTATATCTTCAAAGCAAAATATGCTAACGAATAGCCCTACACAAGACGAAAATCCACCATATATCACAACTTTGTCCCTTTTCAGATGCGACTCGCCATGTTTGCTGATTGGTGTGGGGATATAGGATACAATAATACCGACAACTATTTTCCGACTAACTGCCAGAATTTGCCTTTTGCCAGGAGAAATCTCGATAAAAACTATCATTGAAACACCGACTACCGATTTAGTCTCTCGCATGTTTCGCATGAGCATTTTTGGCTCTTTGCAAACGAGCTGATATACTCCAGAAAACGGTAACATTTTCACGCACTTATTGCACCTTCGAGGAAAATTCGCTGTGAATTTATTGTCGTTTTTGATGATATGATATTGACAACATACTTTGAAAGTTCAGCGGCTATAGAAAATTTTTCTTGTTCCTCAACTGCAACGCTTGAGAAACATCTCAAGTTTCACTTTCAATGTTGGCAACTATCGTTTCAAATAAATGCACACCCATTCTGTGTGCTATAGCGTGACATGAACTGCCACCGGTGAAATTCCATCAACTCAAGATACTTGCTGGCCACAGAGATTGTTAGTTTTCTGAATAAATGCACATCTGTTTGCTATAGTGTAACATGAACTGCCATCAACTCAAGATAATTGAGCTGGCCAGAGAAATTGTTAGTGTTCTGACTAACAAAGCTTATAAGACGTGGGATTATACCTAGAGACTTTCAAACTTTGCAGCGTATGTAAACAGAGAAATTTACATTGGTGAAGATGTTGATAAGGAAGAAAGTAAGTAGAACGAGAAACCTGTGGTGGTTGCCCGTATGTACAAATTCGAAACCAACTACTTGGTTGATATTTGCTATTTCAATTAATACCTATCTCTGGTTGGACATTATGCGCTGGTCGACTGTTTCTGTGCCAACGGGGTTTTAAATAAAATCTCCTTGGGTGAAAATCGGTTGTGAGTATTATACAGTACAGTGAAAATACGAATTCGCCTTGATTTTACAATGGTTTAAGAAGTAAACAATAACAAAAAAAAACATTCAAAACGGAATAAACAACTAGAAAACTATTAAATTTGTTAATTATTTTAAGACATGCCCAAAGTTTGTGAATATAAAATAATAACGGTCATGGCATTGGATTGTATATATCCTCGTACTAATCTTTTCGTGTCTAAGACTCAGAAACAAACTGACAGTTGAATGGTAGAAAATGTTGACCAACTGGAAATACATGAACGTCTTCTGACTTGTAACACCATTGTATCCACAATTAGGTAAACAACCGAGATCCTTGAAATGCTATCTTGTTGAAGAATGTAGACGTATAGAGCAACTTCATACTGCTGACAACACTGCATTAGATCGTATCCAAAGTGGGATCGTAAGGTTGGCGTTGGTATAGGCCTATGCAGCAAATAAAAGTAGTTTTGAATACTAGGGAAACGCCAAAGTCGTTGTTAAACGAGTGAGTGAGTGAGCCAAGTGTTGAGTACCCGGGGACATCGACATCCCCTTTCCTCCCCTATACCTAAAGATCTAGCCCAGTATGAGGAATGATACCGGGTACTCAACACATGGCTCACTCACTCGTTTAACAACGACTTTGGCGTTTCCCTAGATATTTAAATTGAACATTTGAAATGCGAATCGTGTTCAAAACGTATTAGCGTGAAACATTAACAAATTTCCAAGATAAAACAAAATCACCTAAGTTTTATTTCCCATTTAACACCCCTCAAAAATAATATGTGGGTGTAAAAACATAAAAAAAAGTTCGAGCTAACGGGTATCGAACCTCAACCCTCCGTGTGGTAGACTAAATGCTTACCAATAGGCCATGCAAGCCACGTAGATGTGGTCCCGATAGCTGCTACTAAACAAATGCTATCGATATTTTAAAAATCACATTTTTATTTATTGTAGGATTAAATCGCAATGGATCTAGTTGATTTTGTTAGCAGTTCTCAATAATTTCGTACCGGATGTCTGTTTAAAATTTCAGCCCAATCTGTTCAGCGGTTCGGCTGATTTTCGACGTACAGACAGACAGACAGATAGACAGACAGAATCACAGAATGAAAACCGTTCGAGTTGAATGGAGACACTCGGTCGCTCTGCTCCCTCGTTTAAAAATTTATTAGATCAGAAAAATAACGACTAATGTATGTAGCCTATTTTTTAGTCGTTTCCCTGATCATACTAGGGAAACGCCAAAAGTCGTTGTTAAACGAGTGAGTGAGCGCCATGTGTATAGTACGCGGTATCATTCCCCATAGATCCAGCCTTGGGTATATGGATGGGAGGAAATTGGATGTTCCTGGGTACTCAACACTTGGCTCGCTCACTCGTTTAACAACGACTTTGGCGTTTCCCTAGTTATTTAAATTGAACATTCAAAATGCGAATCGTGTTCGAAACGTATTAGCGTGAAACATTAAGAAATTTCCAAGATAAAACAAAATCATCTAATTTTTATTTCCTATTTAACACCCCTCAAATATAATATGTGGGTGTAAAAATATAAAAAAGTTGTAACCAATGAGCCTCGAACCGCAACCCTCCGTGCGGTAGGCTAAATGCTTACCTCTAAGCCATGCCAGCGACATAGAATTAGTCCCGCTAGCTGCTACTAAACAAATGCTATCGATATTTTAAAAAATCACATTTTTATTTATTGAAGGCTTAAATCGCAATGGATCGAGCTGATTTTGTTAACAGTTCTCAGTAAACTCGTACCGGATGTCGGTTTCAAATTTCAGCGCAATCTGTTCAGCGGTTCGGCTGATTTTCGACGTACAGACAGACAGACAGAATCACAGAATGAGGGCCGTTAAAGTTGAATGGAGACACTCAGTCGCTCCGCTCCCTCGTTTAATTATATTATATTACCCAATTACCGTTTGAAACTGCGTGTATAAAGAAACAAAAGACGTCAAACCATAATTTAAGAAAACAATCACGTAAATGTTCACCAAGCCTATAGCCGAATGAAACGAAGATAAATTATGTTCATTGTAATTAGGCATTGTTGAAAAGGAAACATCGGTGTTTAAATCGAATATTCGTAGTTCGTACTGCGTTGATTAAATGACCGAAAAGTACAAAACATCAATGTGTTAGCTATTTTTCGTATCCCTTAAACTTTTCGCATTTTGGTGACTACTTTTTACGTTATCGGGGCCTTTGCAAGACGATGAGATATCGAGTTCCTAATTCTGGAAAAAAGAAACTATATTTACTCATTCATTTTCTTTCTAGCGAAGATGGTGTAGACTGGAAGCTGAGCGAACTGGACGTGCTTGGCGTGGTGAACTGGTGATAGTGCTCTTTGCAATGTTGAATGCCAGGAGGGTGCCAGTGCCGGGTGCTGCTGGTGGGATACTCACATCGAGCACACGACACGTGGCTGCCTGGGAGTCGTCAAACTTTGGGCCAAAACGCTAAACAATGCTTAGTGGAAGCGCAGGTAAGTCGTTTTTGTTTACTTCTTTTTATAAGTTCGAGTAAAGTAGAACCATTCAAATCATTGATAAAAATAGTGAATGCAATAAAACAAAAGAGTTACGTTGAAACTTTTTTATAAGAAGCTCGACTGACTTTTATATTATGTTAATTGTGATCTTAAATATTAATCTAATTGTAATATTATTCAATAGTAGGCCTGCATAGGTGAGGTAATAAATACTTACAGCAAACTTTATTCTGAATGATAAGCTGAATATCCGTATGTTAAAATAAACTCAAAAGGAGCTTCCAAACGAATTTTATAAATGTAAAATGTTCGTGCCATAAACGTGTTCTGATGGCTCATTGAAAAAAACGCATTGTTTTTAATTAGCTGTTTCCATAATACTTGTCTGGGGCATAAATTCATGAAAGTTCCGAGATTTTCAAGTTGCTCCTATCATCAGCCACTCGTTGTGTAGAATGTAATGCCAGAAACCACTGTCAATACAAAACAACCCAAAGTAAATACCAGCAAGAAATGACACATCCATTAGAAGTTATCCGTAGCTCAGTCATTGAGTTCATGGGAATATAGGTCACGAACACAAGCTGATAAATAAATAGATTGGTGCTTAGCTCCACTTTTGAACGGTGATTAAGTTTGGTTGTTACTAGAATTTCAAGAGCGTCCTCATCGTTTCTTGTTGTTAAATATGCACACAGATTTAACACCAGCTTTGACGTGTAAAAAAAGTTTGGTCGTTATTATAATCAGTACGGTGGTTCCTTTGACTTGTTAATTTCTTTGTCTCTTAATTCTAGCTTTTTGTCCTTACAATTGCTAGCCCTCAGGCTAAAAACATTAGCTTTCCAAATACGATCGCCTACACCAGAGAAAAACGGCCCACACACGAAACCAGTCCCGGGAGTGAAGCAATGTTATTACTGAACGTATGTGAAATCTATAAATATATGTGCATAAAGCTTTGTTTGGGACATTTGCAGGATTGATGTTTTCAGGGCGAAGAGGGGTTGAAATCCCTTTCACCCCCTGTTTGCAGGCCACCCGCTTGGCGCCCGGGCGGGATCGATAGAAGGGTGAGGGTGAGAGGCGCACGCGCAATACCACTGTACTTTACCATGTAACCCTCCATTGCACTAACAATAACAGATAAAACTAAAAAATAAGGGTTCTGGGGTAAAGTACACCCTTGCTGTCACACCCCCTGCAATCACGAATACATGCGACGATTTTCCTGCAACAAAACGTTTGGATCCAAGCACCACCCTCCTCCTCCTCCTCCCACCCATTCAAACTAAGCGTGACAAGGTTTTCTTGTGCTGTCAAACAAATAGCATTGTTGAGATTGTATTTGTAGCTAATCGAGATAGTGACAGATTATGTTGATGGTTGATGATGAGGAAACCGGGAGGTTTCACTTGGCGTCTTTCGCGAAGACGTCTACAATAGGTACAGTTACTTCCCTTTAGAGGATAATGATGAAAAAAATACACTCCATTGATCTTGATTACTGGAGATTCATTAAACATGGTCTAGAGTAGAAAAGAAGTAGTACTCAAGTAGAACTCGTAAAGAACTTTATTTTGCATGGCTCTAGGATAACACTTCATTGCATTCAGAGTTGCGACTTCAATTCCAGCAATCGCCAATCCTAACTGAAGTTTGAGTCCAATGTTTATGTCAGTGAATGCATGGGATTGAGACCTTGAATATCCTTTCAAACTATCAAAAGAATACCCCATGTTCACCCACCTGAAGTTGCAACAAAATATTATTGGTTGGAGCAGTGCAGCAAACATTTTTTTAAAATCTCAAGTGAAAAACAATCTAAACTTTCCAAAAATAATCATCGGCGAAAAACGTACAAGATCTGAAAATATACGAGTTGTAAGTATTAAAAAAAAAACTCATTAGAACACTCGAATATAAAATCAAAGTTTACTTCTTGAAACTTGTGTTTTCTATCTCCCTCGTCCTTGCAGGTTAGCCACCCGCGAAACTGTGAAGTTTTCCCGAGGGGAGACGAGACGAGACGGGCTGACTGGGGCGAAGCTGTTTTACAATTCAACAAGATCATACCCTCAGCTTTTCATTCCTGACTTTGCCTCCCTCGTCTTACGAAGTTTTGCCAAAGAGCTTCAAGCGACACCGCACTCGCCCACCAAAGCTAGGTGGGTTCTAAAGTCAAAACTCAACCTTGCTCTAGCGCCAGAAACAGATTCAAACTCACGAGGTACTATAAGATTTTTCATTTGAAACATTGGCGAAATGCAAACGTTTTGTCGCCAGAGTGAACCTTACATCCAGAGAGATTCTTGGATGTATTTACTTTGTCAGGTGTGTTCAAATTAATATATGCTTCCCGCATGCACATCCGGTGACAATTTGTCTGATCTCAGAGGTAGGGCGAAAACATTTGTGTGGGTTCGAGTCCAGTAGATGGTTCCGAGTTTTATACTTTCATAAATTCTCAAGTTGTTCTGAACTAACCTTGTTGATACTGCCGTCGTCCGCAGGTGAGTCGTGCCCAGCTAATAAAACCCCATTTTATATTTCAAATTCCAGTTTCGGATTGATCATCATCGTCGTCGATGGCGTCATGTGCCGATTGGGATGGCTCGGTCCACTTTAAAGCTGCAAGCGCACTTGACCGGCCAGCTCAGCTCAGCCCTGTCACTCACATTCCTCGACGAATAGAAATCGGCGTACTTCGCGACTCGCACCCACCGAAAATCAATTTTGAAATTTAGAATTTAGAATTTTGACTTTGTGGGTTTCGACTTGAAATACGAAATTATTGATTTTAATAAAGCAATTCTTCTGTAAATGTTATTATATAATATGGCTGTAGTAGTTTATTGTATTTTACCTATCCCATGACGGGACAGCTCGGCCAGTGTGGTTATGGACACGTTCATACCCCATTAAACTTATTGACTTGTGAAACTCATCTACATATACTTATTATGCTCAGATTGGAATTGAATTTAGAAAATAACCATATTATCAACTTATCAATTGCACAAGAAATGTTAAAAGTATAAATACGTTTTCTTGCCGGCCCTTGATTTACGTCTGTCCACGGATGTACCTAGTATCTCGTCAAATTGTGAATTGCATGATGATGATAATGTATAATATATATGATTGGATATTTGTGTGTGAAATATCCTTGGATTGGATGTTGATACGTTGTGTGTTAACAGGAAAAGTAGAATAAGAAGATAATACATTCGTCTCTATGAGGTGACGCAGTTCCAACAAGGCCAAGGCAACGAGTCAAGGGCAAATGTATACAGAAAGCTTTGAATTGACATTTGTCATTGTTTGAAGGGATTTATTACAGTACTAATGAATAGTTTTCTTGGTTATTTGTTTGCACTTCCTTCATTTCCTTTTGAAATCAGAAACCATATGCACTGGTGTGCTAAGTAACATGTTTCACCAGCGTTAAAAGCCAAGAGAGATCCAGTTTACAAGCAATGATTGCACTTTTAGGCAGAATACTATATTATTTTCGATATTACGAAACGTAATGATTCGTTCAAAGATTCATTGAATTCTAGGACAAAACACAATCAAAATGTGGAAAGATGATAAAATACAACAATACCTCCTTCAAATTGATCACTATACACTGTGTTTATTACCAGAGTTGAAACGGTTCAATTAATTCGAATTATAAAAGTTAGTTCGAACTAGTGTTATTGATAAACACTGCAATATAGTTAAAACGGTTTAACTTTAGCCCACAGCAATAAATAGTTCGGTTTAAATTTCCGTGATTAAACGTATCGTATTACGGGAACCGTTTTAGTTAAACCGAACTAAATGACGCAGTGATTTTGTCCTTGCATGGATTCAAGGAATCTTGAATAGAACATTGAACCAAATGGACAAATATATGATCAATGTGAAGGAGGTATTGTTGTATTTTATCATATTTGCACATGATTGTGTTTTGTCCTTCGATTCAAGGAACCGTCTAATTCAGGCTTAGAGTCCTTGTCAAGTATTTCAAGTATCAGTCAGTGGCGACCTCTACGCCATGTTCCAAGAGCACGATACCAATGACGCCTGGGTGTTTGTTTCTAAGCTCACTCAGTCGCACTGGCTAAATATTCCCTGTTGCGTTTATAATACGATATAGGGGCCTTACTTATGTCGTAATTTCTCATATTACCATATACAGGAATTACATACTTCCGAGTAAACGTAGTTTTTTTTATGAAAAACATGGTAAGGGAATGCACCTTATAGAATAACTCGAAGACTTTTTGCCAAGCTCGGGGCAACTTTTTTACAATGTTAAATGCACATTTAATTTAAAAACCGCTCGATCGTCAAATCCAGCTAATTTCACATACAGAACGTACCGCTTTTTTACCTTTAATTTTCATCCAAAAATTTGCATTTTTGAAATGCTGTTCACAAAGGATGAGCGCGTGTCTCGATTAAAGCCGATTTTGACATTTCAAATAATTGTCTCTTACCCAAAATTGGGAAATTACTATACAAATGAACTGTTTGGTGTCATATTTACGGTCAGTTAATAAGAAAAGTGAGCAGTATTTGGAAAATGTGCCTTGATACCAACTATTACACATTCTTACTTAACATTTTTGTGCAAACCACAACCCGATAGGACAAATGACAGAGCTTCCAAGTGATCCTGATTTTACCTCTGCGTTCTGCGTCAAAACCGGATTTTCTCGAATTTTGTAATTATTTTGTGTTTTACTGAAGTGTTTATTTGGTACACCACAGTCGGCCCAGGAATAGGTGAATGAATTCTTACTGCAGAACACTTGTAAGCTGAGCTTCCGAGATACCGTGTATTTGTGAAGGACAAGCAAACACAAGTCAACTAATCTGCTTCTTGTGTGTGACGCGTGTAACACTGGTGCTAGTTTCACACTCGCCGTTTTAATTGGATTATAGTCGAGGGTGACTTATTGGATGCATATAATATAATACCCAGAAGATACGAAGTATATGCGTCGTTGGGCGTAGTAACTGTAGTAGGCTTAGCATACACCAATAAGGCGTGGAAGCCTGCACCTTGTTGGCTTAGATAAGATGGGATTAGTAATTAGTACCCTCCATTTCTGGCACTGCAAGGTGTCATAGCTACAAGGTGGCAGAATGGAAGAAACCACACCCTGATCCTCTGGTAAGCACAACTTGGTATCGTAAGATCGGTGAAAGTTTATTGAACTTTTAAGCTCATCAAAGGCGAATTGAATTGTGGTCGGTAAATATGAGTATGAGGGGCCAGTATTGGGCCCAAAAGTTATTAAAAAATTCAGATAATTTCTAGATTTGGAATGTGCATTTTTACCAGATTTATTAATTCGCATATTTTTTGTTATTCGAGAAGAGGATTCAAGCTTCAAAGCTAAGAGTATAATCTACCTGCATGTATAAGCACCCTTTATGAGCCACCTTAAGACAAAATAATGGTGACATAATAGTCGTATTTGGCAGTTCCCAAAGGAATTACATATTTTTTGTTTCGTTCCTCAAAAGAATCACAAGCATTCAGCCATTCGAACCAGAGGTCGCAAGGATACAAATCTAATTGTACAGCCACTCTATAAATAAAAATTAATCAGCCTCAAGTATGAGATTGATTGATTGATTGATTGATTGATTGATTGATTGATTGATTGATTGATTGATTGATTGATTAAGGTCTTTATTTTAAGGCGGGATTAAGGCTAGTGAAACCTAGAGAGAGAATTAAAACAACGAAATTATTTACAACTTGATGCCGCCTCGGCGCCTGGTCCCGACGAAGAATGATGTCCACTGGAGAGGCCCTGGCAACCATGTAAGAGTATAGGCAAGTTAGGGATCAAATATATTTTATTAACTCGGTGTTTATTATTTATTTATTTATTATTTGTCTCTGTAATTTGTACACATTATACAAAAATTACAGAATGAAACAGGAAAGCAGGCCTATTGTGGCCCATTCACCGCAGTGATCCTGTTCCATTCTACACATTAATAAAATAATAAAATAACATAAATTCTCTTATAAAAGGACGATAATGATAATGGTGAAATGGATGATACAGTTTATTAATATGATAGTTAAAAATGAAATGAACTGATGTTTAATGCCGGTATCAAAGATCCATTTGTCTTAGCGGTGGTCGTCAACTATAGGTCAATCAGGCAACCATTTGTCATCTTAAGTGATCTTGAATTGCCCTTTTAAACGCCTTATCAGAGATCCGTGACTCACGAATGTCCAAAGGCAGGGAGTTCCAAACACTGGCAGCTCTCTGGTAGAATGACCTTTGATAAGCCAGTGTTCGCGCAAAAGGAGGGCGCAGCAGCACTCCACTCTTGGCACCCCTACCCAAGAAAACATACCGGTTGTCCAGCTGAAGGCGCTTCAAAGGGTCAACATCAGCTTGTTTGCATAATCCCTTTGCCAGTAGTAGAATATCCATCTGTTTAATAACATTACTGATAAGAGGAAAATCACATTTTCCGCGACGTTCTTCAGCATTGAGAGACTTATCAAAACCCAGTATCAATTTTGTAGCCCGGTTTTGTATACGTTCCAGAGTGCACATATTTATTTCCGTCGACGGATGCCATGCTGGAATTGCATATAGTAGTGTAGGACGAACTACAGTCAGGTATAATGTCCTTAGAACTTTTGGCTTGCATTCTTTAAGGTTACTGTACAGAAAACCTAGTAATTTAGACGTTTTTGATCTTATGGTTTGCACATGGAAGTTCCATTTGAGATCAGCAGTGATGTTTAGTCCCAGAAGCTTCAGTCTGTCTGTGTTGTCAATTGGATTCCCCTGTACATGGTACCTAGAGTTCGCAGTTAAAGCGGATTTAGACATTCTAAAGCAAACGCTTTTCTTTACGTTCAAATTCATGCTGTTCAGGCGGCACCAAAGTGATATATTATCCAGGTCCTGTTGTAATATTTCAATATCTTCAGCAGTCATAATGGATCTGTACAGTGTAAAGTCATCTGCATATTGGTAGCAACTAGACTGTACGCATGCTGGAAGGTCAAGCATAAATATTACAAAGAATAAGGGACCGACAACTGATCCCTGTGGAACCCCAGATGTCACTGCCACTGGCCTCGATGTTGCCCCACTATGAACTACACTCTGCGTCCTTCCAGTTAGGAAGGAATCGCACCACTGTAGAAGGTTTCCAACAATGCCGTAGTGTTCAAGCTTCTTAAGTAATCTTGCATGTGGGACAGAATCAAACGCCTTGCTCCAGTCTAATGATATTACATCTATTTGTTTAGTCGAAATTTTGTCCATCATGTGCTGCCAGTCCTCAATCAATTCTGTTAGCATGGTTACGCAAGACCTTCTGGGA
Source organism: Sweltsa coloradensis (assembly GCA_024449915.1). Classification (NCBI taxonomy): domain Eukaryota; kingdom Metazoa; phylum Arthropoda; class Insecta; order Plecoptera; family Chloroperlidae; genus Sweltsa; species Sweltsa coloradensis. The sequence continues at coordinate 743,594 of JAMZAV010000367.1, forward strand.
AGAAATCCATGCTGTTGGTTGTTGATTAGTCCGTGTTCATAGAAGTGCTTAAGGATGTAAAACGAAGTAACCTGTTCTAGCATTTTACACAGAACCGATGTTAAAGCAATAGGTCTATAGTTGTTTACGTCCTCCTTCGTCCCGGCCTTGTATATAGGAACAACGTTAGCACGCTTCCAGTCAGCCGGGATTTGCCCTGTGGAAAGTGACAGGTTGTAGAGACAAGCTAACGACGGTGCAACAGCAACTGCACACTCCTTTAAAATTCTTGTGGGTATGCCATCCGGCCCAGACGCAGCTCCTGCACGAAGTTTCTTAATCTTAAGTAGAACAATGTCCTCAGTGACCATAATATCTCCGAGGGTCAGGGGAGGTGATGGGGCGTTGATGCCGAACGATCCAGATGTGGGTGGAGGCGTAAAATTAGATTTAAATTTTGCACTAAAAGCTTCTGCTATGTCTTTAGGGTCACGAAGCAATTTGTCTCCTGCCCTGAAAAATTCCGGAACCGTACTTCCACTTTTCCCACGAATAAATTTCCAGACATTCTTGGGATTATTTGATGTGCCTAGTTTCCACATGTAACTGCGATGAGATTGACGTGTAAGACGCTTTACATTCTTCTTAGCTTTGCAAAATTTCTCTAAATTGCTATCACTTGGGCTCTCTTTCCAACGCTTGTATAGTTTGTCACGTTTCTTGATGAGGTTAACAATCGAATTTGTGATCCAGGCTGGTCGCTGCTTACCACTGATAGTGACTTTGGGAATAGCTCTGTCGACATTTAGCCATAAGGTTGTCTTCCATTGATGCCAAAACAGTTCGATGTCATTGTTAACCGCTAACACTGGTAGGTTGTTAAACAATAGTCCTCGTAGTTGATCCCAATTAGCCCTAGTGTAGTTGTATGCTTTCTTAGAGATAGTTTTTATCTTAGGTTTTTCCATTTTAAGTGAGGTGAGAATAGCCTCATGATCACTCACTCCTGGAATCACCTGCACACTGTTGACAATGTGTGTCTCGTTGCATAACACTAGGTCTAGAAGAGACTGTTTTGTGGCGGTGATCCTGGTTGGCTCCTGCACTAGCTGATTTAAAAGAGAGTCATCAAATGCCGTCAGATACTCTTCTGCTATTTTGCTATTGGCACGATTTATTGCATTGATGCATTTATGCATGTTGATACTTAGTCATGAAGTTAAGTCCATTAATCCATACATGTTAGCAGCTGAAAGTAAGTATGCATGCGCGTAAGTCCAAACTGCTGATGAAATCATAGTGCTGGAACTTTAATTAAAGCTGACAGCTGCCAACAGATAGCTTGTGCATAATTAAATAAACTATGTTTCATATGGCGAATCTGTAAAAAAAATACGATCATGCACTAATTACAATCATGGTTTAGACCATTTAGTATTTGGGCCATTTTTAGAATTCACTCACTATTTTGAGTACTACCGTCACCGTGCTTGTTACCGTAGTGATAATTAGGTATGTGCAAATTTCATCATCGGTATAATATGCTTACATGTAATACAAAATGTTCATAAGCGAAGGCTAGGCTGAATTTTGTTGTTGTCAACACGTAAACGAGGGCGGGTTTACAGCTATCTCAGTTGGCAGCTTACGTTCGCAGTGGCCTCCCTGATAGGCGCAAGCCCAAGGTTTATGGCACCGAAGGACGTGAGTTCAAAGCTTGGGCCGTGCGTGTTCTTGTATATATTCCTCACTAGGTGACGCGAATAACTGCAAATTATGAGTGAAGCAACATTTAAGTGAAGAGAGCAATAAAACTTTCAGCCGTCGTATCAAACACCATCAGCTTCAAGGAGAAATATTATGGGCATTCCATATAACTTTACTGTAATAGCTATTCCAACACTCCTCTTCAATGAGAATTTGTGATAACTTTATAGCTTTATGGGTAAAAAGAGCAGTGGAATGCCAGCAATATTGCTGCCAACACAGATGAATATTTTGCTATATTATATATTATACATTTTATTGGACAATTCTTCGAAGATACCACACACTACGCAGTGCAATTGATTGGGAATACCTACGAGTACAACTCTCCGAGGAGATACATAAAACCATCCCTTACGATGCAAATTATATTGGCTTTCATTTGACGGCACGTATACAAAATTGACGGCAAGAATCAAACGAAGCCGGTATTCCAAAGGGACTGTTTGCATATTGATTCTGCTTCAACACCTAGCAGAGCTTTAACTTTCACAATCATATTATTTATGCAAGTTCAATCGATATTATGGATGGGTAGGGTGATAAGTTTGTCTACTATCGCATCCTATAACGCCTTGCATACCCCTATACCACAGCAGCTGCGAACGTTGAATCATGCAATTACTGGTACCACGGTCTAATAATATGTCCTCCAGACAATTCCGTGGGGGCCGCTGAATAGCGTAGACTGGAATAACGTAGACTCCCTCGTGTATAGTGGTCTTCCAGGAATACACGCGTCAAAATAGAATGGAACACTTGAACTGTAATATGAGTCTACGTTATTCCGGTCTACGTTAGGTTCCAGTCTACGTTATTCCGGTCTACGTTATTCCGGTTCCGGTCTACGTTAATCCAGTCTACGTTATTCCGGTCTACGTTAATCGGGTAATCCAGTCTACGCTATTCCGGTCTACGTTATTCCGGTCTACGTTATTCCGGTCTACGTTAATCCAGTGGATTAGAGTCGACGTTGCAGTATTATATTTTGAGTAGTAAGAATATGAAGAGCAGATAGATTAAATTAATATATCATAATCACTACCACTGCCATAATATGCTTAAAACCAATTTACAATAGTATGTTCAAGAAACTCTTCTGAGATATCCCCAATTAATTAAAAAAGTTATGGCTGAAAGAATTCCTGTAACTTTTTTAGTATCTGAATAATTAGATTTCAAAAAATTAATTAAGTAGGTATCAATGTCGATCAATGTAACGTTTCTAACCTTGATAGTTCAGTCGTATTTGGAAAAAATGAACGTGTTGATTGTGGATATTTTTTGCGATTCTTAGTAGATTAGAGAAGATAATAAGATTACATTACATCTTGTTTTATGGTTTTTGAATATATTTGTTTCAATATGCAGTATATATATATATATATATATATATATATATATATATATATGTTGTAATTGTCTTCCGGGACATTCCGCCGCTTGTATGAGTTTGCTGCTACAGACCTTTGTCTGTAGCCTGGCACTCGACGTTTCGCCAGAATCGCATCTGGCATGATCACGAGTCACTCACTAGTACGTCTTCCTTCTTCAAGAACACGCACTCGACTGACAGTCTCCAACCCGAGACACACCATTGAAGGAGCGTTGAACGGTGTTCATTGCATTTCTATGTGATAATTTGCATGCATGCGGAATGCATGCGGAAATTAAGAGCTCTAAAGTAACACTTTTTCGAAACATTGTTTTTAAATAATTTAAATTAAATAAATTGATTTTTACGATTTCGGACTTTGTTGAAAAGTCTCAAATCGGCTATTTTCGTTAATTATTTCTGGCAGACTAACAAAAAATATTGAAAATCTACGACTATAGGGCCGTATATGTATGCTTTCCTTACATCTATGCAAAGTTGCAAATACGCCGTATGTTTCCTGGCCGAGCGAATAGACCTATATTTGCCAACTGCCAAATATGTCCCATTCCGTCTTAAGTGAAATAAAATTTGCAGGAGCAAAGCGCCTGGCTACCTTTTTCTGTGTGCCTGATCGGTCAAATATTTTTTTCTGGAGGATAGTACATTTATTAATCGACTTCATATCTCCAGGCAAATTAACTTCACAGTCAGCAAAACTGGAAAGGTTAGGGAATTTGAATAAAAATATAATGTAGACAGCAATTTACAGAGACGCTGATTAAATGTACGTTTCTTCGGAATTTTACATATCGTTTTGCATATGATTTTTCAATTCATTATTCTTTACCAATATGCATCTATCTATGCATCGCCAACGTCCCTGCCCACCTGTAAAATAGGCAGTCCCTCCCCCCCCCCCCCTCCTCTAATCCTGAGATAACAGCGCGTGCGGCCGTAATGTAAATTACACGCCGTAATGTAAATTCAAAACGTTGCAAATATTAATTGGCAGCTAATCCCGATTGGCATGTGAGAAGATGTTATGCAATGTTGTACTCTTCGATTAAAAATGTTTTGTAGTGTTTGAAGTTAGATACTTACAATGTCAATGTGCATTATAAATTTGAATAATATTGGTAAATTATTCATAATTTTTATAGCTGCAAATTTTTTGATATTCAATTCTAAAGACACATTCTTTTATCCGTCATTTCATTTGTGTATATTATTTTCGACTTGCCTTTGTACTCACATATTATATTGTTCTATACTAGAAAAACGCCGAAAGTCATTGTCAGACGAGGGAGTGATCCGCAGCATTATTTTGTGTTGCATTGGACTTGATTGATGTTTAAAATTAAACAATATGGAATTTCACACAACTCTCAATTTAACGTAGTATTTTACTTAATTCATGAAACGCCATAATAAAACATATTTAAAAACTGCGTAAAATATAACAAAAACACAACTCGTACGTAGTACTCGACAAGATTGCAAGGTCTATTGAATCTGTGTATCATAATATGCCAAGTAGAGATTCAGTATACCTTGGGACACGGCCAAAAGCTTTTCGCTACGAGATTTAGAAAACCTTGATTAACAATAAACAGTCGATAAAAATCGGAAAGAAATCCACCGCCATACATGAAAATTATTGGACGAGTGAGCGCTGCGAACGTAGTCCTCTAAGGCAAGTTTGGCGGCACTTTATTGTAATTATGTCTGTCGTCTGTCAGTCTGTTCGTTCGTTGCGCAGGGGCCAAATTTCTGATCCGATTTGACGAAATTTTAAAACACACATTCAAAATAACATTTGTGGGTGCAGTTAACATTTTCAGCAAATTCTGTCAGGAATCCAACATAAAAAAATTAAAAAATTAAAAATATTACTTTATTTTTTAAATTAAAAGTTCGCTTTGAAAAAATACATTTTCTCCACAATGTTACCACAATGAATGTTGATAACTGACAAAATTTGAAAATTTAATGTTGACCCTGCCAACTTTCAAAAAATAAATTACTGAAATTGTTTTAATTTTACAGGGCTTTACTAAATTGTATTTGATTTGAGGAGCATAAAAGATGGATGCAGGATATATACAGCCGAAATGGGGTGCATAAATAGACCTTTCTAAAAAATATTTGGGAATCTTGATAGGTTTAATAGTTTGGCGTTGGCGATGTGATAAGTTTCGCTTATTTTATTTGCCCCGCCAACTTAAAGAAAATAAATTACTGCCGAATATCAAGTTTTTCATAGCTTCACTAAATTGGATTTGATTTGAGGAGCATAAAAGATGGGTGCAGAACATATGCAGCCGAAATAGGGTGCATGAATGGACCTTTCTAAAACATATTTTGGATTCTTGATAGCTTTTTATACTTCGGCATTGGTGATGTGACATGTTTTGCTAATTTTTTTCGTTTCGGACGTAACAATGTGATACGCGTCCGCGGGAATAGCGATCACAGACAATCTCGACTTAAACACATCTAGGGGCCTACGCAGTGGCAAGGTGGTCTAATGGCGCCGTGGCTCATACGATTTAGGCGCAGGTCTGAAGCGGTTGACACCAGAGAGACGCGGGTTCGTATCCCGCATAAGGCGTGGGTTTTTGTAATTGTCTTTCACCCTCATCTATCACCACTCATCGTCTCGAATAGCCTTAGTGCATTAATATGAGACGTTAAGCAACAAAAATCATCATCATCAACACTCAAAACAATGGGCTCTCACTCGTCCAACAACGACTTTCGGCGTTTTCTTAGTTAGACGAGGAGCGGTGTGACGAAGTATATCAACTCAACTCAAACGGGATTTTCTCTGTATTTGTGTCTGTGTGTATGTCTGTCTGTTTGTCGAACAGAGGTCACAAATTACTGCACAGATTGCGCTGAAATTGTAAACTACATCCATCAGTACCTTTCTAGGTGCTGTTAACAAATTCAGCCAAATCCGTTTCAATCACAGCCATAAATAAATAGTAATCTAAATCAATGTGAAGAAATTGATCAACAAATTTAAAATTATTTCTTTGTTTTATTCGAAGACGGAAGCCATTGTCGTTAATATTTTTTGATCAATTTCTACACATTGATTTAGATTATTATATATTTAAGGCTGTAATTGCAACGGAGTTGGCTGAATTTGTTAACACCTAAAAAGATGCTAATGGATGTATGTTTAAAATTTCAGCGCGATCTCTGCAGTATTGTGACCTCTGTTCGACAAACAGGCAGACAGGTCTATGAGGTATCCCTGTTGAAATACGTGCCACCCGCGAATCACGAGAGGCGAAAGGGTTGCATACCTGTTTAGGGGTTTCGCGCCTCTCGCAACAAGGTCAACCGAACTAACGGAAACAACCAGTTGCAACTTCGAAATTAGCGGACAACATCGAATAATTTACGTCCAATGATTTGATTCACTAAATAATGTTCCATTCCAGAATATTATGGGATGAATAGTTCAGGGCAAAATACAAAATGTACCCAAAATGGACGAAAGTAAGTGCAATTTTTATTTTATTATTTTATTTTATTGTTACCCATTTTTTTAAATAATGAATATTAATAATGATTGTTTTGTGTTTTGATCGATCTGTTGCTTGTGAATGCAATGAGAATTGTGGATTAATAAATTATGTTATAAAGTATTTTGTAACTTTTGACAACAATTAGCAATTGCAAATCATTGTACACCAGAAAACTTAATGTTTTATGATTTTGTAAAAATACTTAATGCTATTTCAACGAACTCTGTAGGCCTAATCCTTAAGCTTTTGTGTATTTATTATTCAAATTTTGTATGACAAGTAAATATAAAACCGTTTCATTATAATTATAGCATTGTTCACAAGTTAAACCAAATCTTGTTTTTAATAGGGATGCACGCGAATCAACATTTTTTGATAATCGATATCCAATTAATTAATTACTACTCAAAAAATAATACTGCAACGTCGACTCTAATCCACTGGATCCACGTCGACTCCGCGCTCGAGGCTAATTTCCTGGAATAACGTAGACCGGAATAACGTAGACTGGAATAACGTAGACCGGAATAACGTAGACTGGATTAACGTAGACCGGAATAACGTAGACCGGAATAACGTAGACCGGAATAGCGTAGACTGGATTACCCGATTAACGTAGACCGGAATGACGTAGACCGGAATAACGTAGACCGGAATAACGTAGACCGGATTAACGTAGACTTACAGTTCAAGTGTTCCATTTTATTTTGACGCGTGCATCCCTGGAAGACCACTACACACGAGGGAGTCTACGTTATTCCAGTCTACGCTATTCAGGCGCCCCATTCCGTGGGCACTGAACTGCCGTTGTGTTTAGGATATGTACTATAATGTGTGCCTCGATAATCTATCAACTTCAGCAAACTCACTGTCGGCATGAAAACATAAAAAAAAATTAATTTAGTATACAAACTTTATTGATCGCAATTCTAATGTTTGCAACCAATAGGTGTAGCTTTGCTCTTGCCATCAAAACAAACTGGCCAACTGCGAAATCCCGACTGATAACGTTTTGACAGTTTCCTTTATTAAAACGAAGACTGACGCCTTATAAGGACTTACTCTCAATCAACTATCATTTCCCTACCTGATTACCGCTGGACTGCATGCAGTTTTCTTTTCATTCAGATATTTCATTAATCCACTGCGTTTGACGAAATTACGATACTCTGTTGTTTATTTTATGTACATACTTACAGGTATATACTAATATCACAAAACTGACAATAACCTGTGATTAAAATTATCATAGTTCAATGATTTTACGATCATTGTTCAAAGATAGGATTGGATGAAGATCTTTTCTCGGCGCTTTTTGTTTAGATTTATTAGAATGGATATGTAGAGAGTTCTTATCATTGTTGTTTGTCGATGACAGTGAGAGTTCGGACGAATTGTACAATGTACATACTGGCAACATGGTTACATGAACCTTTCAGAGTTTTGATGACTTGCTTGGTATGTACTAAAAGTGTGGCAGACACACGAAGCCATATGAGTGCCATGAAACAGTAGAAAATAAACTGCAAGTTGGCCAATTGAAGGTGTGGGGTGTATACGTGCTTATTGTAGCGAATATGATAAGAGCCAGTAAATTTCATGATCGCAGCAAGATGATAACTTTCATATTCAACAACTTATATCTAAATCAGATTCTGTATAGATGACTGTCGTTTTCTCTTTCGTTTTACTGACACTGAAATATTCGTTAGAAATTAGAATAACATTAAATTATTGGACTATTTAATTTATTAACATAGTGTGCGCAATGCAATAACTTAATTCATAAGAGGTTATATAATAACGCCTTAAAATGTCAAATTGCTACGATAAAACATTCTTAAGGTCATTTGTGTCTTGTTTCAATTTTATATCACAAGGATTGAATTAATAATATTCGCAAATGGATCATAATTCTTCCCATACAGCCTTGAGTTACTGTTAATCTGTCTGAAGACTGAAGGTCACACACACACATTGTGTCTTGAGCAATATTTCAGTTTTTTACGTGATATCAGGCCTGTAGATTGGATCAAGTTATCTTGTATTCATGCGAGTTTTATAATGTTAATTAACCTCCTAGCGACCTAATTCGTGTGTAAAACACCGCTACCTTTCAGTGAAACATACTTGAATGTAGGTAGGTTCCAAGGCTTGAGCTTGAGGACCGCCCTTTATGTTTATACAGCCTATCGTGTTGTAAATTAAACGACTTGAAAGAAACCGGGATATAAAGAACCTTGTTTTCAGTGCCGTAGAAGTCAAGGAGAGATGAAGAAAATACGAATTAATATGTGCATGCTGAACTAATGTGCCCTTTTGAGTTAACAATCACTTTCAAATCTGATGTTAATTACCATTAAAACAAATTAGCCTCCGGTTAAAGTACCCTAATTACGAGGTAGGTAGTACACATAATTGATATATTGAGTCATATATTTCAAATGTTGCTGCAAGCTACAAATCAAAATCAAAAGTGATGCCAATCATTTCTTTACATCAATGATACATTGATTCTTCTCAACCAAGAAATAAATCAGCAAACGTGGGCCACGTGTCATTATATGCGACCTTGTCGTGGAACGATTCGTTATATTGTAGTTGTACGGAATTATTTCAACTAAAAGAGTGAGATATGTTACATTAAATCTGCATATAACAGATAATGCAAAGCTGCATTGAAATAGTTTGTGGCCAAAAGCAGTTCCAATTGTACTGGTCAACGTAAAAATAGCTATAAATTCTTAACCAAATATAAAATTAATTATTGCTAAAAACAATAATTATTGTTTCAGGTATATTATAAACACCAAATAACATTATATTTAAATAATAAATTATGCATTATATATAAGGTTGAGGAAATTGACAATAGAGTTAAATAGTTTTGCTCTTGAGAATGTCGGAGGCCCAAAAACAGTTAACGGACACAATTTAAACTCGACGTTAAACAAACATTCAAAATATGCATGATACAAATGATTTCCTAGCTATTTGAAAGGGGTTTGTCCCCTGGCATCGAAGCCATATAACTATTCTGGTTCTGGGTAACTATTGATTTGTTTTGTAAAAGTATGTACATATAATATTTACGAGACCAAGATGGCAGTGATTTTTAGGTTAGGAGACTGAATTTTCGTTTTTATAGTGTTGCCAATAGAAGGGTATTGAACAATACCCTACTATTGCACAAATTTGATTTATTTCTACAATAAAAGAACACGGAAATGGAAAAATAATGTATTTCATCAAGCTAACTGTTCTTCTAATAATCTCAGCATTTATATTGAAAATATGTTACAATAATACGTCAAACATAATACACTATTATTATCAGGTTAATATTCTTCTTCTTCGACACCCATAGCTGGTACAGGCCTATTTCCCACGTCATTTGATTTCTTTATTGGGTGTACTTGCAAAGGCTGTGTCATAAACGATTACACATTTCGAGTCCCGAGTCCCGTTCGCGAAAAAACGAGTATATTGATTGAGTTTTAAAGCTCTGCAAGCAGTTCAAGAACCAAAATTATCTACAAAACTTATTGAACTAAATAACTCTTCAAGCACCCATTGCAAGTACTATAAACAACAAGTCTACAAAATATATTCCTTGTTTGAGATTTAAATTTAATTAAATACAACGCATATTTAGCCAAGGAAAACCCGATTATATACAGTATTACATTTTTTTTCATTTCATTTCATTTCATTTTATTATTCATCATACATCATACAGATTATGACTGATTTCGTGATTAATTAATTGTGTGTGAAGCAGCTTTAGTCCGAACGAGACAGTAGGTAAAGGGAACTAGCGTAGGCCTGTACCGTATATTATTGTGTTTGTATGGAAAGACGTTTTCACAAATAAGTGATCCTATTCCTACACGAGTTTCAACATAAAAATGTGGCTATTAATGATTTACAATCAAAATACAAATAACGGATACAACACAATGCATTGCTGAATGCGAATAACATAAGTTATTATTGACATAAACTGCGTTTCCCTACACACTTATTGTGAAAAGTGAAAACGATAACTAAAGAAATTTCCGACTTTGTGAGCAAAGCAATTTGTACACGGAAGGTTGGCATTGGCCAAGAAACATTATAATAAAATATCCAATAAAATCCAACCAATAAAATAACTCATTCACGACTTTCAAATCATTCGTACGTGGCCGAGAGTGAGAGAAAATTAAATTCCACCATCTGGGTGGAGACCAATAACACAATTCTAACTTCCAACTCTCCCGCGACCTTTCCTCGATTTACTTTCGCTAATTATAGAGGACAAGTTATATCCTCGTACAAGCTACTTCATCATAGCCAAGTAGCAACACTTTTCACTGGCATAGTTCACTTAGACAAGATTCGGAGATAGGCTGGTCGAGTAAAGCCTTTAATACGATTTCACACTTGTGACCTTTACGCGACGTGACAATTAAATAACAGCTCGTTCTTCTCATCTGGGTTTTATCGACGACAAAGAGGATTGTTTTGTTTTGTTTTTTACCCAAACCGTTTGTTTAGATCAGATGTCTGATTACGGGCAGTATTAATAAAATAAATTACCTCTAGCCAACTTTTTCTACTATGTTTAAATGTCCATTTAAAATAGATCGCCAAATCCAGCAAATTTTTACATATATTCTGGACCCATTTTTGATCAGAAATTTCAATTCAAAATATTTAAACTTTGGAAGATTGTTGTGCCGCATGTGACGATCAGAGAACATTTCAACATAACATAGAAGTTTAATTGTCTCCTCCTCAAGCTTTAGAAATTACTACTAAACAGCTTGTTGGCCTATATTTATGATCAGTTCCTGAAATAATTAGGCCTAAGCAACATTTTGAAAATATGATCTGATGGTGACACTTTTCATTGGCATAGTTCACTTAGACTAGGAAAACGCTGAAGTCCCGCCGCGTTGTTGGATGAGCGTAATTGGTGCATTGAGCTGCCATGTGTTATGCGAATTTTCTGTTGTTCTGTGGCAAAATCATTACTAAGTTGAATTTTTTTAAAATTAAATTAAATTAAATTAAAAATTAACTTAATTTTTTTTTTTTAATTAATCGTAATTGTTAAAAAAAATCGTAAAATTGCGATTTTTATAAGAAATATTTTCTCGATTGCGCTCAAATTTAACAATAATATATTAATTCATAAATTAAGGTTCTGCGAAAAAAATCATTAAAATCGGATAAAGCATGTAGGTGTTATAAGCCAAAGAATTGTTTAAAAAAAGAAAAAAACTGTAAAATTTCGATTTTTATGATAAATATTTTTTCAATTGCGCTCAAATTTCACAAGAATATCTTAATTCATAAAATAAAGGTTCTGTGCAAAAATAATTAAAATCGGATAAAGCATGTAGGTGTTATAAGTCGAAGAAATTTAAAAAAAATCGAAAAAAATCGTAAAATTGCGATTTTCATGAGAAAAAATTTTCCGATTGCGCTCAAAAACGTGGCAGTTCTAAGTTCAGAGATTTCGAAGGCCTCCATAAAATTTCATCGCAATCGGATTATCGGTTTAGCCGGAATCGTGTGGACAAACAGACAAAAATACAGAAAAAAAAAAAAAAAAACATTCCGGATTTTTTTCTCCAGTGTAGTGAAATGGAATCTTCGCTTCGCTCGCTACGCTCATCCAACAAGATTCGGAGATAGGCTGGTCGAGTAAAGCCTTTAATACAATTTCACACTTGATTCTGAGTCTGATTACGGGCAGTATTAATAAAATAAATTACCTCTAGCCAACTTTTTCTACTATGTTTAATGTCCATTAAAATAGATCGCCAAATTCAGCAAATTTTTACTTACATTCTGGACCCATTTTTGATCAGAAATTTCAATTCATAATGTTTTCAACTTTGGAAGATTGTTGTGCCGAATGTGACGATCAAAGAACGTTTCAACATTACATAATATAATTATCTCCTTCTCAAGCTTTGGAAATTACTACAAAACATATTGTTGGCCTATTATTTATGTTTAGTTACTGAAAAAATTAAGTAATATTTTGAAAATGTGATCTGATGGTGACATTTTTGACAATCGCACATTCGAACTTGACAGTGCAAACCGCACCCCCATAGGAGGACACACGATAGACTAGAGCTTCAAAGTGATCTAGAATAATCCGCTGCATACTGCATTTAAAAAACCTGATTGTTTTCGAGCTAAAATAGAAAATGCAAAATTTATATCGATGATCATAATAATGCCTAATCGTATGCAGTAAACTGAACAAATAGTGATGGTAAATATTCAGTTGGGTACTTAACAAATCTCTGAACTTGTGTGCGAGGAAAATTATGTTTTATCATTGTTAAATATATTCAAGGATATCCTTTAGAAACTGAAGAAACATTTTTTGTTGACTTAAAGCACAGACGCGGTTTCTTCAGTCACTATAAGTGCGCAAAAAGTTATGGCTATATTACGTAATATACTCTTGAGTGCTTAATAAACAATGTACCAGATTGCCAATATGGATAAAAGTATTTGAGTGAGTAAATGAGAGAGAGAGAGAGAGAGAGAGAGAGAGAGAGAATCAATTAATGTCGGTATTGTTACTAACAGTCGCTATTCGCTCACAGTCACAAGGCTACTCGTATACTTCGTCTCGTTACAGCACAGTCATTTGCTCGGAGGATGTTTCGTTGAATTGAAAGTTTATCAGAACTGTTTTCTGTACTTATGATATCTAAGCATATCGCGTGCTTGCTTTTATTAACATTATATTTATGTGGATAAAAACTTACCTTTCTTCAGCACAAGGACTATACTTGTAAATTAAATCGCTGTATAAGTACTCAATTTGACATTAGAAAACCATAAGAAGAAGCCTTAGTGAGGCTTGCCGCTGTTCAGAATCGAAGCGACAGCTTTGTGAATAAAGAGATTCGCATGCATCTCTAATCAATTTCTCTTCATTTATTTGTAGTTAAACGCAAGGTTTAATCTGTTTCAATTTCAGTTAGTTAGTTGGATGAGCGTAGCGAGCGTAGCGAGCGAAGCGAAGACTTTAATTTCACTGACCCTCAAAAAATTTAGCTCCAAAGTTTTTTTGTTTGTTTTTTTTTGTTTTTCTGTCTGTTTGTTCGCTCTCTACCGGCAAACGGCATATGCGATCTTGATGAAAATTTGAGGGGACCTTCGTTTTCTCTGAACTTAGACTTGCTACGTTTTTGGGTACAATCGAAGAAATATTTCTCATGAATATCGTACTTTTACGATTTTTTTCGATTTTTAGTGCGATATTTTCGTCACATTTGGGTCGATTCTGACCAAACGGGTGGGGCTACAACGTTCATATTTCACATGAACTTTAGGATTATGGTGATGTAGTACCTTTTGAAACAAAAAGCTGAAAAAGTTAGCTAGAACCCATATAAATAATGGTTTTAATATGAGTTTTTCGATTTTTAGTTCGATATTTTCGTCACATTTGGGCCGATTCTGACCAAACGGGTGGGGCTACAACGTTCATATTTCACATGGACATTGAGGTTATGGTGATGAAGTACCTTTTAAAATAAAAAGCTGAAAAAGTTATCTAGAATCCATAGAAATAAAGGTTTTAATATGAGTTTTTCGATTTTTAGTGCGATATTTTCGTCGCATTTGGACCGATTGTGACCAAACGGGTGGGGCTACAACGTTCATATTTCACATGGACATTAAGGTTATGGTGATGTAGTACCTTTTGAAAGAAAAAGTTGAAAAAGTTAGCTAGAATCTATAGAAATAAAGGTTTTAATATGAGTTTTTTTACTTTAAGTGCGATATTTTCGTCACATTTAGGCCGATTTTGACCAAACGGGTGGGGCAACAACGTTCATATTTCACATGGATATTACGGTTATGGTGATGTAGTACCTTTTGTAAGAAAAAGTTGCAAAAGTTGACAAAGTTAGCCAGAATGCATAGAAATAAAGGTTTTAAAATGTGTTTTTTGAGGTTTATAATAACAACTAACAAGAAACAATTGAAACTTGACAACAGTCACCTACAATGCATTCACAAAGCACTTGCAAAGGAAAAGTGGTCCCACGCAAACTAAAAACTTACAAAAACGCTCATCCATCAACGCGGCGGGACTTTAGCGTTTTCCTAGTAGTTTACACACTTAATTATGGCGTCGGTCTTCCAGTCGCCTGACGGGCATTTTGTATCTTTCAACTATAGCTTATTGTAATTCTACAATGTAATGCGACAATTCACGTGGTAGCAATGCTTGACTTTCAGTAAAGGTAATAAAGTGTTCCGTGTGTGTTCAATATTGTGGTTGAAGAGGGAATAGGATAGGACACACTTTTCAGTTGGCAAATAGCTATTCGCTCGGTCCCCTTGTTAAATTTATCTTGGAAAAATAATTTGACATATTTTGGTATGTGGAAGGAACGTGTCTTATGTTAATTTTCGGATAATTTATAGGATTTGTTTTCTCCAAAAAATATTGGGTGAGGGACCTACCCCACCCGTATTCTAACAAAAGTTCCCGTCCTCTTGCGGCAATCGAAAGTTCGAGCTTGAAATCGGGCGCCCCAGCCTGTTAGTTGGAAGTCATGGGTGGAAGTCAATCGGAAATCGATAGTCGATGGGTTGGCTAAAGGAGAAGGTATATAATTTAGTGAAGACATTTCAAAGCGAGCTACAGTTGATCAGTAAAATTGGCGTATTATCCGGTATACGGCTAATGAGCAAGGGTTGAGCAAGAGTGTTGCTCGAGGGATAGGGGAAGGAGGGATAAGATTGCATTTTCACTCAGCCTCACGCTTAAAATGGTTACCTTGACAAATTGTCCCTCTTAATTCGATTTGAGATTCAAGGACTTAACAAAATTATCGTCCCACGCTTTATTTTTCAATTCGAAGTCCTATCTTTTTTTATGTAAAATGCAGGCTACTTTACAACGCGCAGAAACCGGTTGGCAGGAGAAGTAGTCGCGTTAGAATTATTAGTATGGTCGGATCTGATAGGCTTTCGTTCTTGGTCACCAATAGACGATTTCGTAAACCATCAGCGCACTCTGTGTCGCGCATTGCATGCTGGGAATCATGTTGCTCAGAACTTTATAAAAACCTCTGAACAGAAGGCTGTGTTTTCTTCAATGTAAACAATGATTGATGGCTTTTGTTGAAAATTTAAGATTTAGTTGGCTGTGCTTGCAACACACTACCCAGAATTCCTTGCAGAGTTCGGGCATGCGCAGAGACTTTACGTAATCGTCTATTCGGTTTCTGGTGAGGGTAAAGGGTGCTGAGTCGTCGTCTCCTGAATCACTTACAACAATGTTTCATTTTCCTAAATTGCAATGTTGAGCACAGAAAAAAATTACGCGCACTATGAGATATAGGGGGGTGGGGGGGGGGGGGGGGGGGACTTCAAAAACGTTTATTTTATTCCTGCGTACTTTAAAAACATATGGATGATTGAGGAATGGTGGTAAATTTATAAATATTCTTCGGTGCCAGGTTATGTTGAAACTTTGGCACTTGTCTAAATAGTCACCTTTGGAAAGGCTACAACCTTTGCCAACAGCTCGACAGGAAATATCCATGACATTATAATATTGCATGATTATTCAGTAAGGTCGTGACTTATGGCGGTTTGGTATGGGGCTGTATAATTAACTATTTGCTAATCTATCCTCAACAGTATTAAATGTAGCTGTAAATCAGCAAATCAGTTTTTAATAACTGAATAGGATAGACGTTAAACAATAATAAATATACATAATTTTATGCGTGTTCGCTAAGTTATAGGTATTCTTACAAATCTAACAATCTATACGTGGACTTATAATGTGCTTGGCAATAAAGATGTGCATTGTAAGCCTGCAGAAAGTTAATATATTTTAAAAGATTGAGAATTACTCGTTGGTGTATGCCCAGTAGTGAAGAGGTTGTCATTGTAAAACATGTTCCCAGATCCTTGTTAGCCTTGGGTTGAATTTATTATACATGGTTAACAATGTAGAAAGGTTTTGAATGTAAATGGTAATATAACCGACAAAATATCGTTCATTTTAGATTCATGTTAGGAACCCAACAAGTAGTATATATATATATATTAAATTTCAAACAAAGTTGCATTGATTTATTGTGAGATTAATTGATAAAACTTAATAATTTTGAAAATTCGATTGACGCAAAAAAAATGAGTTCCAATTGCTGCATTTTGCAACGGCCAACGGAATCATGTATTTGTATTTAAAGTGATGCGATATTAGCAAATCACCTATTCTTCATGTTCACGTTTTTTCTTAAACTTTGGCCCACATGCATCAATTTTAATAGTTTTATTTTATTTTATTGACCTTTGATTTAAAACGATTCATTTTAAGTTAGCACTCTTAGCTTATTTGAAGATGCGTCTACCGAGATGGCATTTCCATTTTTCGACTAGTACGTAACAATTTACTCAATTAAGCACCTCGAGTATTATAAAACAAACAACTCAATAGACGAGAAGGAATATTATTCAATGCATAAATCGAGCCATGTACTGACATGACTTCACACACACACTTCAGTGAGTAGACCCGAAGTTGACGAATGCATTGTGTGTTATTATTTGTCGTAAGCAGGCTTAAATTTCTAACACTGGAGATCGAGATAGAAATCGCGTTATTCACTTTATGCAAATGTATAATTCAACGTATTTTGTTTCGGCTCAACTGAATAATTGAGTTGCTACACCATGTTTCAAATGTATGCAGGGACTTTCACTGTGGCATCGTAAACATTTCTAAGAATTCTTTCTTGGGTATCTCATTGCAATCGCTTAAACAAAAAATTGTTATGCATAGGCCCAGATTTGACTTAAATCACAAAGTATGTTTGCTCGACCTTGTAAACCTGCTTTCAGACAAAGGTTTTCGACCAGAATGATATGGTGTCCACTGAAACATTATAGGCTCATATGAACGATGCCCTTTCAGCGTTGGAAGAATTAAGATACAACCTTCTCCAAATTTCCGCATGATCTATACATAAATTCATAATGATTCCATGAAATATGGCGTGTCCATTTCATTTTACATAGAATTCTATTATTGACTGTCAGTTCTTGTTCGGTACTTGCACGTGCGAGACTGATTTGAGAAGTGCAGTTCAATCCTGTTCCTCCATATTGTTCACATTCAGACATAATATTTTAGTTGGAATATTTCACCCACATGCCTTTATGCTACTGTACAGTTTCCCTTGCAAAAATAATAATTTGAATAAAATTCCTAGTTCTAACCTCAAGCAAAAACCTAAAACAGATTATATAGCGAAGAATAAAAGAAGGTGATTGTTAATGAATATAAAACAAAGTTTGCAAATACGTGTCATAGCAGTATGTTTTATCGCAACAACAAATGAACAACGCATTGGGCAGATGAACTATTTATTATATTTCGTGATAAATTATATGTTGTTTCATGTTTAGCATCGCAGGCGACGTATCATATTGGATGAAATTTATTTCGTATTCCAATAATGAATATGGTTTCGTTTAGATGGAAATGTGTGCCAATAATGAAGATAATTTCGTTAAGATGGAAATGTGTGCCAATAATGAAGATGGTTTCGTTAAGATGGAAATGTGTGCCAATAATGAAGATGGTTTCGTTAAGATGGAAATGTGTGCCAATAATGAAGATGGTTTCGTTAAGATGAAAATGTGTGATTAACTTGAATGCGTGTAAAAAAAAATATAAAGGTGGAGAAAAGAAGACGTAAGGTAGTAGCATTTTGGAGGGGAGAAAATATATCAATAATATATAATACCAATGGGTGGTATTAGCACCGAAAATATATTATGAACTGAATAGTTGATGGTGAACTAGAAACACAAAATACAAGGTGAGTGTGCGCAGAGGTGTTTGGAGTAATTCTACGGGCTGACATAATATGTACTACATTATGTCGAAGGAACATGGAGGGGTGAGGATGTAGACCAATACACTAGGAGGTATACCTGATGTAATATAGTATTAAGCATCACAATGAAAACAACAGGTAACTAGAACTTTTAGCACCACCACTTAAAATAGTGCTTTGATGATGCATTCCATCCTTCATTTGAACGGAAAACTGTCACTCGAAAAAAAGATTGTATATAGTGTGACCACTGTAAAACTGAACCTCAATCAGCTAGGAACACACTTTGGCATTAGTACCACGATTGATCATGGGTGTGGTTACATCTCGAGATGATGATACAAAGAAATGAGTGTGTAAATAACACAATCTAGTAGCTAAAGAAGCTTTTGAGTAGCTAAAGACGCTTTTCAAGATCACGGAAGTATCTTGTACCGGACTAAAATTTTTTACAATATGTACTATGGTGAGACAGTCGTGATTGGAAAGAAAGGGTTGTCAGGAGGAAGAGGTCCCAAGGACCTTTTCCTGATTAATACCAATGCATTATGTCCAGACCTGAGCTGCCTAAAGAAGAGCTTAGACGAGTTTTAAACTACGCGGTGCAAACTAGATCCGTGAAGCTGGCTCCCTCAAATTGAAAATGCAAATATACCGCAGAGTTACCGGGAACTAATCATAATAATTCTGGAAATCAATAGAACTATTTGGGAACTAATTTTGGGCCAAGTTTCAGAATTAGTTATGCAAATGGGGAGTCTAGAACTTCACGGACCTACTACACTACAACAAGTTATTGTGAACGTCTTTGATTCCTATAAACCTATGCAATATGCAATTATGCATACGCTACGGCTACGGCTACGCCAACGTCTAGTAAATGGACAGTTTTCCAAGAGATCAATATCCCACAAAGAAGATTAATTGGTTTCCGACAGTTTCTTTAGTTTGTTAATAACATAAAAGATTTCGTGGTTGTGGTAGTGAAGATGAAAAAAATCGGAAAATTTTATAATATAAATGCATATTTAAGTACATATTGCACGATTATTCGATAGTGTTTTCTTTGCATTATCATTTAGATATTGATACCCCTATATATTAATATAAAATAACATAGGCTTACAGTTTTTTTTTAAACATTTCGTGAAATTAAACTAAAATTAAATTATAAAATTGTCTCATTCTTAATTTCGTATTATTTTGTTTGCTTTCATGTGGCTGATGAGACCCTAGTTTGAAGTAAAAATTAGTACAGGGTTGTGCAAATCGGCACATCCCACGAGTACGAGACAACACAAACATCGACGCCATTTCACGTATTAACTGACTCCATTTTATTTAGTTGACGAGTACGCCAAACAAAAATGATGCTGTAAAGAGGCTGAGACTGCTAGTACAATACTGCCGCAGCAAAACAGCCTTGAAATAATGTACAGTTAAGTATGCCACTAAAAAGGAACGAAACAAGCGGGACAATGCGAATGCGGTTAAGCCACCAAATCCATTTGACCTCTACTGCAAGGTCAACACACACACATGTTAATCTTTTCCTCGGCCGCTCGTTGGCTGAAAGAGCAGTAATGATGTTTGAAGGCCAATGAATCGACATAGTTACTCTGTTAATTTGTTTTTCCGTTATGCAGTATAGGCCTACACAACAAACTTTAGAACGAATAATAACACTGCATATAATATATTACAGCAACGGCCATGCCCCGCGCTACGGTACACTGGTGTAGCACAGAGCCTGCAAACGGCTGCATATGCTCTTATAGAAATCATACTGTACGCATTTACATTTTGTGGTCATAGGCCTTTTATAGTACACAATTACTTGTTTTGATTACCGTTAAAATGGAATATAACGATATGTTTTGTCAAATATACGATTTTAGTACTTATCAGTTTTTACTAGATCTGTGTGTATTTTCTGCTATATTGCTTTTGCTATTTGTAATTCTATAATAATTGATGGGCACTTTTAATTAAAAGTAAGTGAGACACAAAATATGTATTATAATTGAAGCAGGCTATAATCTTTAACACCAAACCTACAGAGCTAAGCGCTTGACTCTGATTCGGGAGGTCCCGGAATTGGATCCCGTGGTGACAGGCTGACTGAAGGTTTTCCCCGAGGTTTTTCCTCAGTCGTTAAAGAGAATGCAATCGTCCCTATCATTTTTTTATAGTTCACCTGAAGAGGGGCATACATTGCATCCTACATCAGGTTTCCCTAATGTAAACACCAACACAAATGTAAAGACACGATTTAGGAAATTATATATGCCGATGACGGGAATCGAGCCTACAACCTCCCGAGGTATAGGGTTCTAATTCTTACAATGGTGCAACAATTTTAGAGTAGGTCAGGTTTAAGACCATGATGTTTTTAGGACTATACACTACTCAAAATAAATATGTGTTCTAATTCTAGTCTGAGCCACTTCAGTATTTTATCTTCTTCCCACAGCTATATGTACACCAACGCTCATTTCTGTCTTCTGCTCTACGTGGCTAGGTGTAACACTGAGTTATATTCCATGTGGCATGGATGTATAAACATACATTATAAAGATTAACAATCGTTACAATCCACATCAAAATTCAATCATTAAAATTGCAATACCGCAAGCGCATACACAAAAGCGACGTAATGCCAAACATCAATCAATCTCAACCTACTATCTTGAATTTAGTTTGGATTTCTTGAGACCTTGCCTATCGATTTCCCCCCTTGAAAATCGTGGACGTGACGTCATTATTTAACGAGGCCATCAATGATACGAGTAGGCGGAACATAATGAGATCGACAGAATACAAATCAGAAGCAATTTCCTTAAAAACTACAGAAATAACGGGTTTAGTCTGACACGAGAGCAGATTATGAGAACTGATTAAAATGCAATATTATTTAATTCCATATTTAAAAGGTGCCTTTAAATCTCGATTCTAAGGAAATTTAAGGAAACACTGCCTACTGAAATATACAGATTTCACACCAAGCCAATGCTCTCCATCACAAATTGCTTTTGTCGTTACAACACTTTTATCCCAAAGGGATAAAAGGGAATGAAAACAGGCTATTCTTACAGACAACACAGCTTACTCGACTTGAAATTATAATTAAAATAGTTTAGAATGGAAAGAGCGAGATTGTCCAGAGGTAATATAGAATGAGAAATTCCAAGTAGGAGAGCAAGCGGCAGACCACGACAGCGATGACAGGATAGTGTGAGGAGACTAGAATGTGGTAGAAATGGAAGAGAGGTTGTCTGGGAGAGAACAGGAGAGGAGCCGTATCTTCAATGCCAACAGAAGATGATGTTGGTGGTGATATTATATAATTCGTGTATTTAATATTACACAAGAAAGTGTTATCTTGAAATAAAAAACGGTAATTATTTTCATAACTTGAAGGATACTGCTTTATTACTGTACTTTTGTAAGAACGTTGTGAGTATTCAAGGCCGGTTTTATCAACACAACATTGATTTGATAGTGGCAAGACTGTGACGGAGTAACGTTTTGTTAATTTCCGACATGAGTTTTATCAATATTATATCCAAGAGCTTGCAATAACAAGTTAATACCGTGTTATGTTACCACATGAAGATCGAAGAGCAACACACCACTGCATTGTTGGCATTTAAATAAGAATATGCATTGACATTTTTAAAGTTAGCAGCTATTATCTCTAAGGAACGTATATTAAAATTATCCTGACGATTTTCTTTTTAGTTAAACGGCACTTTCACTAGTGACCGTGTTAATTTGTAGATACGGAAAAAAAAATAATAGTTTTTTTTACCGAAAACACGTGGATATAGTTACACGTGGATCGTCATATCCAACATTACATTTACAATCAAACAGGACGGCAATCTTACAATTTTGCTATACCCCCATACTCATAAGTATATAACTTTCATGAAACATTACATTTTGAACCAAATCAAATACGCAGGAAAGTAAAAATTAAGTGTATTGCCAAGATATTTATTTTGCTCCAATTGTATTCATTATTAACATTTTGCACTAAAATATAATAAACAGCATTTTCGTAATTGTATCCATCTATGGTTGCAAAAATGTGTTTGGTCCACAAATACGTATTATTCCCGGGAAAGCCATCCGCGTCTTCTCTTACGACGAAACCATTGTTGACCTATAATCGCACAACTCGAAAACAGGAAGTTAACCTGAGTACGGAACGTGTTTAGCGTGTTACATAACGACTCCGACGTGACCGTCCTTGAAGCATACTCTAGCTTGTCTGATCAGCTGATGAAGTAGTCGACCCACCGCCACCTTGCCGCGAGATGAAGCATCTTCGCTCGTTTAGAAGGCGGTGTCTTATTAAGACGTCTTGACAGATCTGGGGGATCCCTCGCTAGTCCAAGGGGTTGACGAGAGGGCTGGGGGAGGTGCGCGGAAGACAGGACAGCTGGAAATACTCCCTAATGATAAATACATAAAAAGCATGCGTTCACTGAGCCAAGGAGAAGATATTCACTCGATAATTTTAGACCTAGAGGAAGGAACACCCAACGTTTATAAAAGATAATGTGGACGAGTTGATATACAAATCAATGTATTTCAACTAGTTTAGGTTAGTGTACGACAAACTAGTTTAAATACCTTGAAGCTACCCATGCTCCATCCGTGGTAAAGTAGATAACTTATAGAAAGGCAAATGAAAATCTTTTAATCTGGGTTTCATGATCTCAATAATTTGAATTTACAACTAACATAATCGAAGCCATGCTCTCGAAATGATTGCAGGTAATGAATGACAGAACATTTCATTTTGTGACAAAAACTGTGAGTCGTAAAATATATAAAACACGTTACAAAATGCAGTGAACATATTGCGAAAGCTTTGGAGAAATCACCACATTGCGACGTTTATACGTGGTTTTTGGTACAATGGTACAAAATATAACTTTTCAAGTAAATACGGGTTAAAATTGCAATTGTGCGGATATAATTGGGATGGAAAACGGAAATCAAACTTGTGAGCTCAAATACATTTCGATGTTACATTGTATTGTTGTATTTTTATACCGGGGTTGAGTGCCAGATGTACAAACATTAAATAATACCAATGGGAGAATACTAGATCTCAACAATTCGATATTTTCCATTATCTAATCGAATTGATTATTTACATTCAAATTGAATAAAATGATGGTGAGTAGACTCTATATGTGAATTTATTAATAAACTTACTTATTTATTTATTTATTATATTACCAAGAAGGCAAAACATTTGCCTAGAACCAGAAAAAATACATTTTTAAAAAACATTTCATTTTATGTAGTAAAACACACCAGTTTTACACTCTGTGACTATTCAGGCGTCTAACTATATGTTATTAAGGTAATGGAGAAGGGTTTCATCTCAGCATTAGTATTTTTTACTGATGAAAAACCTCGGAATAAACTTTACACAGGACTTCTGGTGGCGGGAATCGAGCCAGTGACCTAGCAAATCAGTTTCGTGAGTGACGCATGAGCCATAAAACACATGGCTTACGACATGAGCCTGCATAGTTGTCAGGCATGGAATATATATATACTCGTATTGTCTTCTGACAACATCGTTGTTAAGTATGGTGTAAGTAAACAACGTAAGTTTGGCTAGTTCTGTAATTTATGTCGTGGTTTACGAGAATGTAACTTATTCACTAATTATGAGACTTGTTGATAGTCCGGGAAAGTGTGCCAAAATAGACGATTTTGGACATTCTTTCCATATTCAAATAGTCATTACCACTTTTTGTCGAATTTGCATTATAAAATTCATTCTACTTCCTTCTGTTTCCCTAACATATGTGCACAGTTTCTGTCAGTCGGCTTTGAGTAAGGAGATAAGACAATATGGTTCTGGACCCAGGATATTTCGACAAAAATGTTATAAAATTCTTGCATATTATATACTCGACACTACAGGTTTCGTTTACTCTACGTTATTCAGTTTACAGCGTAATTATCAAGAAGTAAAATATAGACCAATACAAGAGGATATTCTATTCTATATGAATAAAAGCTAAGCGGGATGTATTGGTTTTATTAAATTCAGGTAGTGCATTTATGTAGCCAAAATGAGTTTATAAACTATTGGATTGAATAGAATTTTATCTTATCAAGAAAAACTTATTATTCAACGAGTTGTGAAAAGGATTCTAGCAATTAAAAATAAATCCCATCAATTCATTGGGGATTCTTTGGGGTCAAAATCGTATCATAAACTTTAATTAATTAAACACAAAGCACATGACTAGTAATACCGTAGGCCTACTCTAGTAGGCTGTGGTTGTGGAAGCCTTGAACTAATGTCTCTCAAAAACTTTTAAATTTAAATGTTGCTAAGATTAATACGTCTCAACTGATTGTAATTATAAACTAATTGAGAGAGGTTTTTGCACCAACCATGAGTCCGACATATCAGTGTGGGCTGGTAAACCTATTATTACGAAACTTAATTGGTTAGGTTAAGTAAGTACTATTATTGTTATAGCATTCAATGCTGTATGTTGCAACATGCCTCTCACATTGCGACAAGAATTCGCAGACATATGGTTCTTAAGCGCCTGTCAGACGATCGAGAACGCGGCGAGCTGGCTCGCGCGAGTAACTCTCTGGGAGTAGGCCTACACTTGTTTACATGGAACAATCCAGCCTCCCCGTCGAGACGGTGAGCCAGTATTGGCGCTCCTATAGAAAAATGTCCAGCTTGTTCAACTTCCTAGCAAGTCGAGTAGCGAGACCAATAGAACCCACTACCATAACACGTGACCAGTGAACACCAATAGGTGGCGTTATGTACTTTCATTGAATCGTTGTGACAAGGATGGTAATAAACTCGCGCGAGCCAACTCGCGCGATTTTCTCAATCGTGTGACAGCCGTTTAGCACGTGGGGTGATAATAGCAGGCTGTGTTAATCTGTATAGATTTGGTGGCATCATGCTTGACCTATGAAGAAAGATGGCCAGATTGACGTTTTTGGTAGGAGACAATGGTGAATGTTAGGTCATAATTTATTTATGTATCCATGATGTATAATAAGCTTCGTCTGAAGTTTCAATCATTTCTATGAAGTCTAGATAAGAAGTGCTATACAATAAGAATGGTGGTTTTTATGGTGAAGCAACGCTGCTTGGACGTTGAAGAAAAATACTTTTATGTTGATTAATAAACGCTGTTTTTCCTTCAGATTACTAATACAATAACTTTTCGGGTAAAGCCACGTTGAGATGTGTAAAAGCGAAGTTTTATCTGGTTCTTATACTCCACAAGTGCCAATAACAACATTATTGATACAATTTTTTTAATACAATTAATTAATTTGTTTGTATTTGTTATTTATTCATTCATTTATTTATTTAACGTATGAACAGCTATTCAGTTATATAATCTGATTAAAGGGGTAAACTCAAAACATATATTTCATTCAGGCCAACTAGTAATGAATTTAGCAATTAACAGAAAAATTATTGGGGCCACCATGACCTCCCAAAAAATTGTCAAACATGACATTTTTCGAGCTAGGTCCCATCGGCAAAAATCTCCCATAAGAAATAACATGGGGACGATCTTTATGCCCCATGACCTTGGAGGATTTTGATCCAAAAAAATATTGGCCATTATTGACGTACTCTTCAGCCTTTTCTGTAAATTCTCTATATTTTGTTTTGTAATTTGGGCAAGTAGTTGCCCAAATAGTAGTAGTTGTTAGTTCGGTCAAAATATGCTGATTACCAAGATAAGGTGTGATTTTGGAATTCAAAATTTTTGCGTGTTTGAGGGTATATTTGGGCACAGTTTCAAGACACGATGTTATAAAGGGGCATTTTAGATTGGTACTATGATGTGGACCAAAAGAGAAGAAGGTTAAAGCCGATTTAAGAAATTTCCCAAAACACCAATTTTCGCAAATTTCTGGATCAAGAAAATTAAAAAATTCGTGTTAAATCACAGTTACAAGATATAATTTTTTAAACTGTTATTTTAGTGTAGTATTGTGCTATAGATCACGTGTTAAAAAATAATTTTTTGGGGTTTTTTAGCCCCTTTAACTAATTACGTAAATGTAGACACAATAATGAACTAAAGTTTGAAATAGTAGGCAAAAATTACAGCAACAAAGGATAATACGACAGTCATTTTGGTAACACATTCAAATTGCCAAATATAAAAAGGGGGAACAAAAAGGCACTGGAAAGCTTGATTCGATCAGCACATAATTTGGATAGGACAAGCGTATTAGACAAATTTCTGATCGCTCGGCTAACAGTAACTGACACCACAGTTCTTTGAAACTTTGCACAGTTGTCACGAAGTGAACACTTTTCAATAGTTGGATGAGAGTAGCGAAGCGAAGCGTAGATTCCATTTCACTACACCGGAGAAAAAAATCCGGAATGTTTTTCTTTTTTTTCTTTTTTTTCTGTTTGTATTTTTGTGTGTCTGTTAACACGATTCCGGCTAAACCAATACTCCAATTGCGATGAAATTTTCTGGAGACCTTCGAAATCTCTGAACTAAGAACTGCCACGTTTTTGAGCGTAATCGAAAAATTATTTCTCATGAAAATCGCAATTTTACGATTTTTTTCGATTTAAAAAAAATTCTTCGACTTATAACACCTACATGCTTTATCCGATTGTAATGATTTTTCACAGTACCTTTATTTCATGAATTTATATATTCGTGTGAAATTTGAGCACAATCGAAAAATTATTTCTTATGAAAATCACAATTTTACGATTTTTTCGATTTTTTTAAACATTCTTCGACTTATAACACCTACATTCTTTTTCCGATTGTAATGATTTTTTCACAGAACCTTAATTTTATGAATTAATATATTTGTTAAAATTTGTGCAGAATTGAATAATTATTTCTTATGAAAATTTCAATATAACGATTTTTTCCTTTTTTAAAATAACGATTAATTAAAAAAATTAAGTTAATTTTGTATTTAATTTAATTTAATTTAAAAAAATCTTCAACTTAGTAATGATTTTTTCACAAAACAACAGAAAATCCGCATAACACATGGCAGCTCAATGCACCAATTACGCTCATCCAACAACGCGGCGGGACTTAAGCGTTTTCCTAGTTATTTCTATGGCTGTCCATGTGTGCTTTCTTGACAACTAAGAAAGGTTTCACATACGTCTATAGTGCTTCCTGGCCGAACGAATAGCTTGACAACAGCTGTCAATATGTGTCCTATTATAAAATATTTTAGAGTAAATATCAATGTTTGTGGTTATTCGACTAATCAGTCAAGTATACAAAGTATTGATATAAAGTATTGTGACGGCGTGTGTGTTTGAGAGGTACACAGAAAGTTCACTCGTCAAGAATTGAACTAGTGGTTGGTAAATTATTTGGATTTGTATATTATTAATCTCACAATTTCATTTCAATAAATTATTATTGATTTAAAAATGCTTTCTTATATCTCATGAATTTGCAAGAAAATAAATGCACTGTCTAAAAATCTTTCATGGGGCTTATTATAATATTATTCTACATAGACTAAAGTAACTTTGAGTCGTATTAAATGTCCAGAAAAATGAATAAACACTTTAATTTATTTGTCATGCCAACTTAATATTATTCATTAGGAACGAACTGCTCCCATATATAAGCATCACTTATCTGTCCGTCCATCTGAGTGTGTGCCATGCATGCACACGATAGAAACCAAACGCGACATCCGATTGGCATGCGTTTGTTGACACATTGCCTTTCAACAAGGATGGTTCAGAATGGTTTTGGAGACTCTGAGGGTAAGAGCGGGGGGGGGGGGCTAGACCCCCGAAAGTTTGAAAATTCATGACCCGCCGGCACGTCCACCATTACTGGCTCCCTCCCTCCTGTGGACATAGTACTTTTCCTGCAGTCATTTGGTACTAAATTTGTCAAAATTGGACTATTTAAGGGCGAGCTAAAGCCGAAAGATGGCAGTGTTAAAAAAAACAAGAAGATAAACTGAAAAAATACTGTGCATCATTATTGACAGAGGAATGGGGCTTTATATACTTCTGCGATTCCTTAATTAATATTTATAACAACAGTTGCTCGAAAGGACTTATAGAAACGGACCTATGTCCACGGTGTCGTCCTGACTACTTCTGCTACAAAAGCGGGTTTTGCAGCCTCCGCTCGGTGATCGATCAATCACAGGCCGGGTGATTGGTTGCCTCTGATATCAAACGAGAGCTCTCTGAAAGTGATAGTAAGGTAACCGCAGGTAAGTGCCACACCACGCCCGTCCAGTCCAGAGATTGGACCCGCCAATTACAAGACTGTACTTCGGACACAGCTTCGGGCAGGGTGATTACCTTATCCGATTGCAGGCCAGAGATGAGATGGGCTGGGTGATATTTAGGAGAAACCGCGGTGGAAACGTACTGTGATGAAATCAGATTCGTTATAGATCATTTTAGTCGGACCGACTGATAGACTCTAATTGATTCATCTGGATGATTGTCGATTAATTGAAACTTCGTGCATTTTTTGCTAAACATATCGAGAAATTTACCTATTCATCTCGGTATAGTAGCAGTTGAGGAAGGAAGTGAAGGTGTGTTTTATAGTGCTGCCGGTGCCGATGCGATTGCAGTTGAGCGGGTTCATGTTTAATTAAATTGCAAATGTTGGTATTTGTTTACGTTATTTAATTATTATTTTAACTTTTTTAACTTCTAGAAATAACATTAGCCCCTTGTGGTATAACAATAACATACATCTACATGTAATAACAGTCATATAACAATATTTAACACATCATAAAATAATAATTTAAATTTAATAACTTAATGTCACTATAAATGTTCGTGTGTCAGTGTCTGATGATGGACACGAACGTCTCCGAAAGTTTGCACAAGCATTACAAAATAATATAGACCTCAGTTAGTGTTGACACTCATTTACTAATTAGTTATACATATTATATATCCAGGTCAAATAACTTCGAAAATTAATATACATAAAAGTATACAGTATAAAAAAGAGATACGATTAAGAGATGTTAAGATTAACGTATTTTTGGCAAAGATGCAATTTTACATATGACGCGGTGAAAAACGCCACACAACAAAAATGTTATGTCCGAATCCAAGTATCGAACTATCCGACTAGTTAAAACGTCAAATTCAACTTCGTTGTTAGACGAGTGAGCGAGCCATGTGTCGAGTATCCATTCCCTTTCCTTCCCCTACCTAAGGCTGGATGTAGACAGCATGGTTCCTCCCTCCCTATAGCCATTAGGCTGTAGGGATGAAAATGTTCCCGGGTACTCAACACATGGCTTGCTCACTCGTCTTAGAACGACTTTGGCGTTTTCCTAGTAGCTATACTTTCTGAATTGTTTGTTGCCGACTGCCCAGGCTGTGGCCTCAACCATGATTGTTTTATATGCGGAAAATGTAAACAATTGACATCGCTGGGTCAAATTCTTTAAATTATTATTACTTGCGAGTTTAAATCGTACCGCATTTTGCTGAAAATGTTAACAGCACTTTAATACTGGTCCTGGATGTTTGTATAAATTTTCATTTCAGCGCAATCTGGTCAGCGTTTTGCAGACCTGGGTAAGTTACTTTTGAAAAGTAATGAAATTACATTACTCATTACTTCAGCCAAAATGTAACTAAATTACTATTTAGTTACTTTTCCAAGAAAGTAATGAAATTACGTTACTTTTTATGAAAAAAAGTAGTGAAATTACTTTCAAAAATTACTTTTTAATTTAAAATGTATCTGACGTGCGGACGAGTATGACGCAAGTGCTTTGTCTACCGATGGCGGGTCTCAGACAGGGTGTTATCCACGCCCACACTTCAAAACCAGCGGAGGCCTATCACAGAGATATTGTAGATATCGACGTATAGATGTATAGTAAATTATTGATTACGCGGGTGACATAATCTATCGGCGAAATGTTGTAACTACACTACAAGTGTAACAATTCGACTATCGATTTATTTGACACAGACTTGAATGTTTGATGTCAAGTAGATAATTACGTCGTCAACGGCGCTCGTCATAGGCGAAAGTAGGCCTACCAAAAGTAAACATGGCTAGGTTCTGAAATAAAAACTCGGGACTAGAAATCTCTCGATCAGACCTACGAAATGTCGGAAATGCTGCATGCACATGCACATTGTTCAAGCGGGCGATACGTAAAAAGGCAGCAGGCGCACTGGCCCAGTGACTGATTTTGATACACAAAGCCACGGGCCGCGCGGCAAAAGTAACGCGTTACTAACGCCAAATTACAATGATAAAAGTAGTGAAATTACTCTTTCGTTACTTTGAGAAAATTGTAATTAAATTACTGGCTCGTTACTGAAAAAAGTAATTTCGTTACAGTAACACGTTACTTCCGTTACGTTACTACCCAGGTCTGGCGGTTTGGCAGTTCTGGAGCGAACTCACTCACGTACTAACTCATACAGGAACAGACAAGTCTGGTTTTAGTTGAATGGCAAGTCGCTGTGCTCCTTCATCCCTCCGACTATCGAGTATGATGCTGCTTCGAAGATGTTGATGTGTATCTACTTTAGATTTATGCAGAATCAACTCGTTATCACGCCCCCCAAGTCGTGTGTTCATGCATGCATGCATTGTAATAATAACTTATACAAACATGAAAATGATGTATTCTTATGAATAATTTATATTTTATTTGGATGAAGAGTTTCACATTTTGTCATCTCTAATTTTCAATAAGTGGATAGGTGGTATAAGTGATAATTGTCAGCTCTCAAAGAGCATCATGCACTTGTATTGGTTTAATATTATAATAACATCAAGTCTTTCAAAAATGCATTACCCCGCGTGCACAAATTTAACGTATCCGCTTATTTCTGAAATAACTATATACCATCCAGGAGAAATGGTGCATTTTGAACATTAGAATGTACAGACAATGAAGGCTTTTTCTCCATTGGTAATCGTTGATCACAGTCTGTCGAAGGCCGTCACAAACCATTGATGTGTGCCCGACTAGGTGAGGGACATCTCAAGAGTGGAAGCTAGACTGGATATAACCCTCCGACTATCGAGTATGATGCTGCTTCGAAGATTTTGATGTGTATCTACTTTAGGTTTATGCAGAATCAATAACTGAAAAAGTAACGTCTTTTTGAGCTTGCGGTTGGAATACGAAAGTGTCATTTTATGCAATAGTATAACCCTACACAACATGTGCCCAAAGTGACTTTCTCGCCACATCCTGCACCGCTGATGAAAATCTCCATAATATTATGATTTATGTATAAAGACCAGCTATATCAAGTAACATAATTACCAGGTTTAAACTTTAAAATCTATTAATATGTAGATTGATTTTGTAATCAACTAATAGGTTGAATGCAATCAATTAATCATATCGACGGAACGGCTCCAGTTTCTTTACACGAGTCTGGAGCATAATTAACAAGGTGACGTAAGATCCTAACAAAGTGCTTGTAGTTGTATGAAAGTGATGAAATGACCACTGCTAGGAATGGGAATTCAAAGGGACAGGAGTCTGTAATTGTGAGCGAACAATAAAGAAAAAGATGAATAAATGAAGACGAGGGGTTGGATTGAGCTCGCTCGCGTGCCACGTAGTCAGCGAGCGAAGGTGCTCGGCTTTTGTGTCGTGATAGAATAAGGGGGGGGGGGGGGCGATTGTTCCTGGATCACAAGGAAGGGGACGAGGGTGCTGTTGCTCCGAAGCGAGGCGAGGGCCCCGCGTGTCTGGGGGATCACGACAATAGATCGTGAACTGCTACAAATAAACCTTGGAATTACAGGTGCTATGAATAAATCAACGACAAATGTGTGAGAAGTCACTCGAATAAAGATATACAAACAAATCCTGGGCGGAACGAAGTGTTGAGTAAGTGGTTTGGAGTCTGTTGTCGAGCAAGCCATGGAAAGCCTCCGTCAGAGAACGTGAAAGAAGAAGTGGATTCTTTAAATTACATGTTTATATGGAAACGATCGAATGACTCAGGCTTGCTGGCGTAAATTAGCATTTTAGTATTCTCGCCGCGATCTACATTCTACAAGAACGAAAGCATCCCAACCCCCCAACCCCAATGCTTGAAACGAATTAATTGGATGGGAACACTCGATTACAGTTTGGATTCTCTTAGGGGGATGGATTTTATTTTAACGAATAACGCCCGTAAAAAGTGCAACATTTCATATGCGTCCCGCGTGGGCATATGTTTTGAAAAACAATAAACTTGGAATATTCCGTGCGTTTGTGTAACAAAATTTCAAGTTGTACGTCGACCATTCAAACTCGAAATGCTATAGGCTTGTTAGAATTGCGAATAATATTATGATCAATGTTTGTGTTATTCTTGGAATATTCTGCCCAAATTGCAAGTATAATTTATAAATATCACCGTGGCCGTGAAGGTATAAAAATAATATTCCATTCTCATGAACAAGACGCGAAAAGCAGGCGTATAATGTGGACAATTGAACTTTTGAACGTCAAAGTTTAGCTAACTTTATTCGTACTATTGTTGTAAAAAAGAGGGAACGTAGAGTTTAAAAACTTCAAAGCTATGTTTTCAAACTTCAATCTGCTTATTCTATTCTTCGAAAAGAGATGGGCGCGTTCAGCATCCATTGGGAACTGTTGAAAAGTTTTTACTGTTGTTTAGAAATAAAAGGATATTTCGTTTACAAATTGAACTAATTAAACAACAGTGGTACTGGATCAATACTTGTTTGGACAGTACGTTTTGTAAAAAGAATAATAATCAAAATGTTATAACTTATAAGTGTGGGTGTGTGCGAAAATGAAACTATGTAACAGAAATATATTAAAACATATCCGTACAAATAATTGGACATTTAACAATGTTATTATGATTGATAAAGGGGAACTGAATAGCTTTTGAGTCATGAAATATAAATCAAATATAATTAATTAACAGTGTTTTGTACATCAATTGCTAATTTTCATTAAGCGGAAGTGTTTCTTATGTTTATTAAGTTTTTGTGCAACAAGAGCAAAAAAGGTAAGGTAATAATCGCTACCCAATTGTAACTCGTCATTTTAATATAATATTTTTTATTTACATTGGATTCCAAAAACTTTGTGTAAGTGTAGTATTTTATACTTTATTTAAAATTATTTTTGTATCTTGTTATTATTAGTGGAAAATAATTTAACACGATTTGCAATGATTAATGTCCTTCATGTTTCACGCCCAAAATAAAGAGAAATCAGCGGAACCGTTTAGCGAAGCAATAATTTTGCACCCGTTCTATATTTGTAATAATTGTATGGATTTCCAGTCTATAATCAGGAAAAACGAGATTATTAATAAAGTTTAAGCGCAAGTATAAGCTTACTAATAATTAATTTTTATTTTTATAAATACTTCATTTTAAAGTTGCTTCCAAACCAAGAAGAGACCACAAATGTGTGAAAAAATATTTGCCATCCGGATAAACAGTATATTTTTTATTTTATCAAAATAAGAAAAAGCCTTGGTAAAAAACTTCCTCCGGGCCGGATTTGAACCAGCGACCTATGGATTACTATGTGTTCGCCTTCTACAGTCCACCGCTCTACCAACTGAGCTACCAGAGGAGATGTATTAGAATGGGGCCAACAAACTGGCCACGTTTTGCTGCGACGAAAGTGTTTCAGTAAGTTTTGGAAACAGTGTAATACCGTTGGGTGTCTAGTGTAGACACCCAACGGTAATACTATCCTTAAACGTAGCAATGACATTGATTCGTCTTTATGACATATTATCATTAATATAAGTCCACAAAGATGTACAATCACAATTATATTTATACATGGTAATATAGACATTGGCATTGCCCTGATGGTGCATCATGTTTATGGTGATTCAGGGAAGAGGGGGTGTCCCAGGAAGTTGGAATATATGTATATATACTCGTCACCTCCACTAAAGGGAATTACCGGAACAAACGAGATATGATAAGCTATACTAACGCTAAGCTAAAAGCTTCAATTCACTTGCATTACCCTTTCTTAATTCCCGCCCTGCCCCCACACTCCAATCCTCCACCCCCCATTGCGCACCTTAACACAAAATATTCCCGCAGCTAATTTACAATGAAAACCACGATTTATTTCTTTGTAAATTAGAACGTTACAAAAGAAACTGCGCAGTTTATCAAATGAATGCTCCTGCGCACTACAAATCTCCTAGAATGTGGAAAGAACAACAGATTCCATTAAGCCTACAATTCACTGTTTCTACCTACGATGAACAGAGAATAATAATTTTTTTCTATTCACAAAGTGTTATCATGCCGATGACAACAACCAAATTTCTTGTCAATATAGTCAAGTGTGAATATCGTAAGGTGCTGCTTGCAAGGTGATTGGTGAATGCTGACATTGAGGCCCGTAATAATCTAGATTCTAGGGGAGGGGGAACCCCTGAAGATTCCCTCACAATACCCTCGCAGCGCCAGACTGTATTTGCATTATATTATATAGGCAGGTTTCCTACGAAAAAAGTATGTGTAAAATCAATAAATTATAATGGCAAGGACACAGGAGTAGGCCTACCTATGCAAATAGGGAGCGAAGCTTCAGTTATGACTTATGATACCTAGTTTGTTCCATGGTTCTAATCTCGGTGGATGTGCCGAGTATATAGACATTCCAACTTTCGGGGGGTAGCCCCCCTCCCTTGGGTCACCATAAACATGTTTTACAATCCTCGTACCAGGACAATGTCAACAAAAAGGCATGCCAATGGGAGGTCAGGTTCATGACGCACCCACAGACGGACGGACAGAAAAAGTACAACGTTTTGTTCCGTAACACCGCTGTTTACTTTTAAATTTATATTAATTTGAAGGAAATATTGTTTAAAACCACTCATGTGAAAGTGTGTCCGTTATATAATCTGCCAAGAGCATTGAATTTGAGATAACTAAAATGTAATAATTTCACTCAGAATGAGATCTTGTGTTGTATAAGAAGACTAACGAAAACAGGATATAAAATAATACGAAATTTAATGATTGTAATCAGTTTAAAGTTAGTTTAGAAATGTGTAATATGCAACTTGAGATTCAAGTTAATAACATCGTGCAAAACTAGTACATAACTTGCTTTTATGATGTATTACATTTAAAATTAGACGTGAAGTATAAAATAGTATTCTCATTTTGCTTTGACGTTTTACTGACCTAGATTTACATTAAAATGATCTTGTTGAATTGTGTAAAATAAATTCACAGCGGAAGCAAAACCAGATAAAATATTATTTATTTACCAGCAGTTGTTAGAATCGCATATTATGAAAATAGTGTTCTAGAGAACATCAATTAATATTATTCCAAATGGAATGTATACAGACATTGTGACGTATTGCTATCAGAAATATGCATGTGGTATTCTGTTGTGCAATATTGTTCAGTTTTCAACAGGGCTGTTAAATTAATTGTAGTTGGTTGACAATATAAATCTAGATTGTCATCGCTATTAAGTAAAGAATGTGTAAAATATAACGAAACAATAGGCAGACACATCACATTTTGTATTTATTTGTAAAAACAAACAAAACATAACGGTTGAGAGAGACTATTTAGATTCAACCGGTAGTTTTAAATACCTCTGTAAAGAATGCGTACAAATAAAACAAATATTATTATTAATCTATATTGAACTATTGTTCAAGAGTTAGGTGTGAAATATTTTAACTGTACTAAATTGGAGATCAATATAAAAAACAGTAATTGTTATTAAAATTGTAGTTGTCCATTGCATTTGAAGATAAGAACGAAACAAAATTGTACTAAAATAATACTAAACTAGCCTATATAATATACAACAGGCCTTCTATTATTTAATCACTACCCATCTCACTACCCTTACGAGCGAGTTCGAGTAGGTATCCAAGATGAAAAAGACACAGTCAAGCTTGAATTATGAAAAAAACGCAGTTTATCAAGGCTTCTTGTATATTTCATCGCTTGCTTATTGTGATTGATATGGGTTTATATTCGATTCGTTTAAAATGAAATAAATTGCTAGCATAAGATAATAATCTATGAAGTATAAATAAAAGCCGCGTGCACTCATTCAAGTATTTTACAATCGGGGCGCAATTAACTAAACTAGATCTGGTGTGACTTTTGCAGCGATTAACACTTTCTTCCAACGACTATCAAATGCTATTTACCTTCATCAACAATTTTCCCTAGTAGCGGGAAAACGGCAATATTACGCCTAGTGTGGTAAACTAAGTTATTTCTGCTCAATATGCTGCAACCTCAGGCAACCACTCGTGCGTATAGGCATAAACAAGTTTATCATACAACTTTTTATCCGCACCTATGAAACAAATTGGGCAGTAAATGTGCCCGTCTAGGTATCGATCGAAACACTCGGGGTAAATGCGGGAGCAGATTTGATCGAGTTAGCCGAGAAGAGGGTGTGGGGAGGGGGGGGGGGGGCTCGGTGAATTGTAACGCACGGACTACACGCATTACGCAAGCCGGAGATAAAAGCTTTTAGATTAATCTAAAGCGTAACAAAGGTTGATGATAAAAGCTCAATTTCCAGTGGCATTATATAAATTAGCAAAGCATGTGGCCGTTGTACGCTATATTACACCATGTACTATTTATAACTCCATGATTACACACTGTGAAAATAAAGGCATTTTTTTAGTTTTTTACTAAAACATTTAACCAATTTTCTAGTGCCTAGCAATGGTAAACTAGGATTTAACAAATCTGATTAAAAACTGTAATAAGAAAATGAATTTGATTACTGTTGTATTGATAAGCAAGTAATTGTATGCATAATCAAAAGCAAATTTTCATAATTATTCGTTTAATGGATTAATTAACAATATGATAATTAAATTAAATTAACCTCATAAATATTTATTAATTTTCAGTTCATTATTATTAAACTTGAAATAATATCAATATAATCTGATAGTAAATAAAATATATATTGCAATTACAAATTGTGTTTGTGCTTGCTAAAAAAAGAATTTTCCAATTGAACTGTTCATTGTTTATTTTTGTTTTTGAAGGAAGCAAAAGTACAAACAGCTGTCTGCGAGAATCTAGGGCGACGGTCGTCGCCCGCAGCCAAGCGTATGCCGATGACTACTGCTTAGGCGACGACGAACTCGCGGCCCTGTATACAGCTACCCGAGTTGGGGAGTTTTCAGCTATCTGCACACGCCGCCCCGAAAGAGTTACAATCTTGAAACTCGGTATTGAGCTGATATGTGGTCCATGACCTACGAAAAAAAATCAACCCGATCCGATTACCCGTTCTGTGTTTTAAAAAAGTGCATGAACATCGAGAAAACCTTCCGGCTGGCTGGCTGGCTAACTAGCTAGTTACCTAATTCTCCGCGAAGATTAATTTAGCCTACAGAGAAAACGGTGCATCTTAGAACTTTGAAACTTGGAACACTTAGATGAACCTCAGACGCAGTGCCTTTTGCTTTCAAAACCAAAATCGGGTAACAGGGACCGGAGAAAATAAAAAATTTGGATAATAATCAAAACACGTAATTACTAATTAATTAGGCGTGGTAATTTGTAAAAACTTAAAATTAAACATGCTCTTAACCAATATAACTAGGAAAACGCTAAAGTCCCGCCGCGTTGATGGATGAGCGTTTTTTGTTTGCGTTTTTTGCGTTTGTTTGCACTTTTCCTTTGCAAGTGCTTTTTAATGCATTGTAGGTGATTGTTGTCAAGTTTCTATTGTAACTTGTTAATTGGTACTATAAAACCTCAAAAAACTCATAGTAAAACCTTTATTTCTGTGGATTCTGACAAACTTTTTCAACTTTTTCTTTCAAAAGGTACTACATCACCATAACCTTAATGTCCATGTGAAATCTGAACGTTGTAGCCCCACCCGTTTGGTCAGAATCGGCCCAAATGTGTCGAAAATATCGTACTAAAAATTGAAAAACTAATATTAAAACCTTTATTTCTATGGATTCTAGCTAACTTTTTCAACTTTTTCTTTCATAAGGTACTACATCACCATAATCTTAATGTCCATGTGAAATATGAACGTTGTAGCCCCTCCCGTTTGGTCAGAATCGGCCCAAATGTGACGAAAATATCGCACTAAAAATCGAAAAAAATCGTAAAAGTACGATATTCATGAGAAATATTTCTTCGATTGTACCCAAAAACAATACACCTCTAAGTTCAGAGAAAACGAAGGTCCCCTCAAAATTTCTTTAAGATCGCTTATGCCGTTTGCCCGGAATCCTGCTAACAAACAGACAAAAACAGACAAAAAAAAAAAAACAAAAAAAACAAAAAAACATTGGAGCTAAATTTTTTTGGGGGTCAGTGAAATTGAAGTTTTCGCTTCGCTCGCTTCGCTCGCTACGCTCATCCAAATATCTAGCGCCCAAAACACAAGGGGAAAATTTGGGGGGACCGTGGGCCCAAAAAGAATAAAAACAACACTCGACAAATTTAATCATTCAAAGTCCATCATTCACGCCTTGATAGGAAACAATCAGCAAAAAGATGTAATATCCCCCATAAATTAAAAAAATGTAAAAAAAAAAAAACGGCAGCCAAGCTCTCCTTCCAAAGAAAGTCTTTGGCTGTGAATGCTGTGAGATATAGAGAAGTTGAGCCAAGCTTTTCATTTATTCTCCCTAATTTCACATTGAAAAGAAGTAAGGTTCATTTCGCATGTTGACGAGCGCCAAGCCAACCATTTTCGTGGTAAAAAGTAAAAATTTTAAACTCAAAATCATAACAAAATTGCTTGGCCATTGACATTTAGAGTTCTCGAAATGAACCAAATTCAATAGCCAAGCAATTTGTTTTATGATTTTGAGTTTAAAATTCTTACTTTGTTTACCACGAAAATAAATTTGCTTGGCGCTCGTCAACTAGGCGAAATGATGTTTCATATTTTCAACGTGAAACTATAGGGAGGAAGAATGAAAAGCTTGGCTTAAATTCTATATCTCACAGCATTCACAGAGCCGAAGACTTTCGAAGGAGAGCTTGGCTGCCGTGTATTTGTGGGGGATATATACTACTAACCATCTCATTGTGGTATTTGCGTATACCTTCGACACATCATACTTTATTTG
Source organism: Sweltsa coloradensis (assembly GCA_024449915.1). Taxonomy (NCBI): domain Eukaryota; kingdom Metazoa; phylum Arthropoda; class Insecta; order Plecoptera; family Chloroperlidae; genus Sweltsa; species Sweltsa coloradensis. Next base: position 783,287 of record JAMZAV010000367.1, read on the forward strand.
AACTAGGCCGCTTGGTGAATGATTTTTCAGTCGCGTTGATGGATGAGGTTTTTTGGTTAACTATTTCTTTCATGTTTCGGTTCGGGTTGACCAAGTCATGCCTTCAACAATGCGGCAACCGGCTGCAAGCCTGCGAGTCCGTGTCGTGAGAGAAGACCGAGAACTGACACACAGCTGCGGGGAGAGTGCGGGGCGGCGAGGTCATACCGACCTCTTGTTGCCCTAAATCCTAAAAGTACGACTTTTTAATGAGAAGTAGTTCATAGATTGTACCCAAAATCGTGGCCGGTCTAAGAAGTTCAGATTTCGAAGGTCAACTTAAAGTTTCATCAAGTTCGGAGTAGATGTTAGCCTTTTTGTCCGGCAGAGCGCGAACACACAGACAAATAAAAACATACAGAAAATGGAGGTTTTTTCACTACGCTCATCCAAAATACCTTTTTTGATAAAGAACTTCATTGGATGAGCGAAGCGAAGACTTCAATTTCACTGACCACCCAAAAAATTTAGCTCGAGTGATTTTTTTTGTATTTTTGTCTGTTTGTTCGCTCTCTACAGGAAAAACGGCATATGCGATCTCGATGAAAATTAAAGGGGACCTTCAAAATCTCTGAATTTAGACCTGCCACGTTTTTGGGTAAAATCGAAGAAATATTTCTCATGAATATCGTACTTCTACGATTTTTTTTCGATTTTTAGTGCGATATTTTCGTGACATTTGGGCCGATTTCACACATGGACAAAGGTAATGGTGATGTGTTGCTTTTTGAAAGAAAAAGTTGAAAAAGTTAGCCAGAATCCATAGAATAAAGGTTTTAATATGAGTTTTTTTAGGTTTATTGGATGAGCGTAGCGAGCGTAGCGAGCGAAGCGAAGATTCCATTTCACTACACTGGAGAAAAAAATCCGGAATGTTTTTTTTTTTTTTTTTTTTTGTTGGTATTTTTGGGTGTTTGTTAACACAATTCCGGCTAAACCAATACTCCGATAGCAACGAAATTTTATGGAGGCCTTCGAAATCTCTGAACTTAGAACTGCCACGTTTTTGAGCGCAATCGGAAATTTGTTTCTTATAAAAAACGCAATTTTTCGACTTTTTTCAATTTTTTTAAAATTTCTTCTCCTTATAACACCTACATGCTTTATCCGATTGTAATGATTTTTTAACAGAACCTTGATTTCATGAATTAAGATATTCGTGTGAAATTTGAGCGTCACCAAAAAACTATTTCTCATGAAAATCGAATTTTTACGGGTTTTTTCTTTTTTAAAAACAATTCTTTGACTTTTAACCTACATGCTTTATTCTATTGAAATGATTTTTTCATAGAACCTTAATTTTATGAATTAATATACTTGTGTTAAATTTGAGCGCAATCGAATAATTATTTCTTATGAAAATTGCAATTTTACGATTTTTTTCTTTTTTAAAAATTACGTAAAAATTGCGATTTATTAAAAAAATTAAGTTAATTTTTAATTTTATTTAATTTAATTTAAAAAAATCTTCGACTAAAATGATTTTTTCACAGAACAGAAAATCCGCGTAACACAATGCAGCTCAATGCACCAATTGGCTTGTTCACGCAAAGCTCCGCGCAGATCGCGCCACTGCACTAACCCCCAAAACCAGAGTCCACTAGATACTTATTCCGAGCTGCTTGTTAGGTATCTAGTGGACCCTGCCCAAAGACCCTGGCCAATGACGTACATAAGCTTTGCGTAGCAAAGCGCTAGACGCTCAGTCTCCTATCCTTCCAACCGAGCGCTAGCGTAACAATTTGAAGCCTCTCTAGTAGGGAAAAACCACTTCACTGCAACATAGATACTTCATCTAGTTGAATGAACTAAGATGCAGTGGATTATTTGAACGTCGCGGGGATAAACAAATACGTAAACAAATGGCGGACATTTTAAATTTTGCTTCTATGTGTGAAACGAGAAAAATTGTCATTACTTTCATAAAACAAACCAGAAACCGTCCCGGGCCTAGGCCCAGATAAAGAAAAATTATTTATAATACAACAGTGTAAGTCTTTAGTTCCATTAGGCTATAGAACTACATTCAATTAATGCTAACATTACACGTTTGACAAGCCCTAGGCCTCTCCTAGGCAACCCTAGACCTGCACGACCTTGTTCAGACACATATTCCGCACAAATAACTAGTTTTGATTACTAAAAGCCTAATGCAGATACACAATAGTATGATAGGTCCACCAACTTGAATTGCTTTGTTCGGAAATCGGAGTAACTGAGAGATTTGCGGAAGAAAGACTGTTTTTCTTCAATAATAACGAGAATTCGCCATCTTGCGGTTTTGATTTTACACCGCTTGTTAACTCAAAGGCTGTTAAATTTAAGGGTACGATACATTTAGACGGCGGTGGGTTTTTCCCTACTAGAGACAGGTTCAAATTGTCATGCTCCCCACGGCCTAACTGTGTGTCTAGCGCTTAGCTTATATTACGTCATTGACCGTGGCGGTGTTTGAAATAAACTATGTATAGCAGGCTCTGCATTGTCAAATCTGTATGCTTCCTAGATTGTTTGTTTACGTATTGTTTTACCATTCCTTCTTTCTTAAATCAATGGTTTTACGTAAGTAGTCGTACGGCCTATTTCCAATAATTTTATTCAATAGCATATTTTGGTTGTTTAAACTTTTAAACAATGAAAACGTGAACGATAGGAAAATTAATAAGAGCTGAAAGCACATGGCGCCGTTGATGTCTAAACCTGGGGCCTAGCACTGTTATCACAATGCTGTTATTGAGATAAGACCTAGGCCTACTTGACTTGGAATAAGGCTACTAAGGACTAGGGCCTAGGCTTTTCTTCAGCATTAGATGTAGACCTAGGCATATCAATATCATGGTATTATAAATTAGCAAGTTTAGGCCTAGGCCCTACTTGCATACGCCTCAGCAAAGCCTAGGGCTAAGTCCTAGCCAATGTTGATTTGTTGACATGAGAGAGGTTACGTAGGCAGGAGGCCAAATAAAGACACATTGTCAGTATATTATGTGTGATTGTATATTTATTTGTAGTAATAAACACGACAGTATGCCCTCCTCTCTCCTAACACGAATACACACAGCAATTGGGCATTTTGCTTTCAACATAAAACTATGCAAACTGACAGAGTAAAAACAGTAGGCTGCTGACAGCTATGAGCAGCCATGACACCCGCAAGTTGGGCTATCACCGCCGTCTACACTCTACATCCGCCTTTACAGGCATCCAGACGGCGGTGGGGGGTTAGTACAATAGCGCAGCGTGGTGAGTAAAAGTCGCAGTGAACAAGCCAATTACGCTCATCCAACAACGCGGCGGGACTTAAGCGTTTTCCTAGTAATAAAAATTAACAAGTAACAATAGAAACTTGACAACAATCACCTACAATGCATTCAAAAAGCACATGCAAAGGAAAAGTGGTCCCACGCAAAATAAAAACTTACAAAAAAGCTCATCCATCAACGCGACTAAAAAAAGCGTTTGCGATGCTTCCTAGTAAAATGAAATTATGTATGCAAATATTTGCATTGTGCAAGGTCAGAAAGTGGAAACAACAATACAATATTCAAATCAAATCAAATGACGTCCCCTAATCTACTTAAAACCGATAGCTTTAAGAGAAGGATGTGGCTAGATTATGTGCGTAGTTCCTAAAGGATATCACAATATAAAAAAAGTATTATTTATCAAGAATTATATATTAAAATATTTTATTTATCTATTTATACACCGATCACGTTTAATTGCATTGTGTATGGATGTGGTAACAGCTAAATCACAATTATTGTTTCTGAAGAAAATCTTTATATATAAAAATAACACTGTTAACAAAATAAAATGCGTCTCCGAGGTCATTGCATTTGGATTGAATACGAGTGTTGCTAAGTCAATGATGCCATTTGAATTGTGCCCCCCCCCCCCCCAAAAAAAAAAACGTGTTTATTTTCATAGCACAACCTTGTAACAGCAAAGCGAAAATACACTAACAATACTCATAAAACGATACAATGGAACCAGTTTAAAAAACAGTACAACTAAGTGTGTGTGTGAGTGACTGAGTGGGTAGACTCTAATACGATTTATTTTTGTATTTTTTATTTTAGTTTTGTACAAATAAAAAATTAGATTATTAATAAACGCACTATACTAAAACCAAGATTTATTAATAAAAATACTTAAACGATAAAGTAAAACATAGCTTTATTGGATGAGCGAAGCGAAGACTCCAATTTCACTGCCCCCTTAAAAAATTTAGCTCCAATGTTTTTTTGTCTGTTTGTTTGTTTTTTTGTTCTTTTTTTGTCTGTTTGTTCGCTCTCTACCGGGCAAACGGCATATGCGATCTTGATGAAAACTGGAGGGTACCTTCAAAATCTCTGAACTTAGACCTGACACGTTTTTGGGCACAATCGAAGAAATATTTCTCATGAATATCGTCCTTTTACGATTTTTTCCGATTTTTAATGCGATATTTTCGTGACATTTGGGCCGATTCTGACCAAACGAGGGGGGCTACAACGTTCATAGTTTACATGGACATTAAGGTTATGGTAATGTAGTTCCTTATGAAAGAAAAAGTTGGAAAAATTAGTCAGAATCCATAGAAATAAAGGTTTTAATATAAGTTTTTTGAGGTACATAATAACAATTAACAAGCAACAATAGAAACTTGACAACAATCACCTACAATGCGTTCAAAAAGCACTTGCAAAGTAAAGAGATCCCACGCAAACTAAAAACTTACAAAAAAGCTCATCCATCAACGCGACTGAAAAAAGCGTTTGCGAAGCTTCCTAGTACGATTTATTAATACCTATTATACATTGCGTTAGTGACTGCACTGCATGCAAGGCTGGTTGGAACGGTGATTTATAGCTGTTCTAGTTTGCCACCATACCAGCTTTAGTAGGCCTAACTATATGTATTAAGTTGCGGATGAACATCGATATTTTGTGATATTATTTCAATTTCAAATAATTCACTGAAGCAATTAATTGTACCGTTTAACCATTTATTTTTTTTAAATTTCTAATTGAATACTCTGTTGTAATTGGTCGATTTTAATACAGACTTTTTACATGTTGTTAGCCCAGCTATAACCTAGCTACCCTCGCCAAGTTATGTCACAGAGTATAATCACATTAAGACAACATGGCATTTGCCCAAAGATTCCCCTCACCTGTGGGTAGCAAATAAGTCTCGCGGGCCCAATACGGCTGCACGACTTTTATTGCCCGCATTGAGTTTCCATAGCTATTTTAAATATTAAACTGCGCAAAGCAGAGCATCGGAGTTTGTCCTCGTTACCGTTGCGTTGAGTGATGAGCGAGAGACATTCGCATTATAATACGTTGTTAGAATGTCAAGCTGTCTATAGAGTCTATTTAAAATTATGTTGTCTAGATTGTAGTTCGTGAATTATTATTAACTTGATCGATAATTATTTTTCTAACGTTTTTTACGTAGACCACAAATATTATCCAAGATCGGCGGACAACAAAAAACGACTCACATTTGCATCAGAACGTTTGATGATATAACTCGAGGAGTTTATTGGAGATTTTCTTCATGTGTCGGGTTTCTTCCCGGGTCTTGAGATTAGTCAAATCTGAAGAGCGGAACGTTAGGTAAAAGTAAAGAGATGACACCGTTACGGGAACTGTTTTATTTTCAAGAGTTCCGTCATGGAAAATTACAGTTAGTTAGTAAAACGATGAATAATGCTTATTGCTTATTAACCTCATTAACAATTCTAGTGGCATTGGTGTATGCATTCTGGCAACCCCCATTAACAAAATATGTATAACCGAAATACAAACTTGGTGATCGTCTATTTTGAATCTCCCATTCTACACATAACCACATTTTTATATTTTTCCTCACATCACTAATTTTAATCTTTCAATCTTAAAATGTATTTTTGTTTTAAATTAATAAGACGCGTTATACATATTTCTGAGTAATTTAAATAACCTTCTTGTGTTGTTTGCTTTTGCTGCCTACCTCTCAACTGGATGCATCATGTCTAGCATCGAAGTAGTTGTTGATTTTGTCTTCATTCGAAGTGGCATGCAAAGTTTAGGCGCAGTGCATATTATAGTGAGCCAAGGAAGGTGGTCTGAATCCCGCACATGCAGATATGCTTGTAGACTAACTGCTCCCCATCTTCGGCCTTTACCTATCAGTAGCACGGTCACGTAATTCGTAAATAAATTGCATCATTTAAGATTGATTCGATGACCTTCCGAATGACAGTTTTGCGAGCAACCTATGTATATGTATACTCTCCCTTTGAATGTTAATGTTGGGCTTTACAACACTTTATACTTACTCGTACGAGTAAAAGAAAATTAATGTAAGACCCCTTTGTAATCAAATGGGAGAAGAAAATAAATGCGTCTTTGGGGAGTAATGAAAATACGTTTTAGAAGTGTGTGGTTTCACTGAATGTGTGTTAATTACATGGCTGGGGCAACTTTGACCTGTTAACCCCCAGAGGACCATTAACATTTAAAATTATTGCACTACACTGAACCATTCCATATAACAATCACGGTCCTGAATACAGTTGCCTCGATGTATACACGCCACGATCTTAGAACTAAATATCCATGACTAACGTCCACTCTTGAGATGAAAGTTTTGTGAAACCAGTCCTTGCGGGTCAAATGCTAACGCAAGCGTCAATACGCTAATCAAAACCAATAAAAAATCATGTTTCCTCGCGTATGCGGCGTATAACCGACAAGGTCACCGTATAGCCATCAACCTCAAGTGACCTCAAATGTAGCTCCTCAAACAAAGCGGTATGGCCTCATATGTCACTGAGTCGACCTCATATAATAGTACAATTCCATTAAACAAGAGATTCGCTCTTATTACTTTTCTATAGTTTCGCACAACATAATATGACCTACTTTCTTTCCATGATACAGAACTAACTCATGGATGTGGCAACAATAATGGCATATAATTTTCTAATTACTCGGCGTTCACTGTCCTTCATAGTGTTTACTATAGTATTTATCCGAGCTAGCTTTATACATTAATTACAGTTGGCGTTGTTTACTGAGGGAGTCTGGCAATGAAGTGAGATGAAAACACAATTTGATACTTCGGATGAAATTGTTAACTAGCAACTAGGTGTTGTTCTTAAATATTTTTACCACATATTAAACGAGGAGCGGAGCGACCGAGTGTCTCCATTCAACTCAAACGGCTCTCATTCTGTGATCTGTCTGTCGTCTGTCTGTCTGTCTGTCTGTCTGTCTGTCTGTCTGTCTGTCTGTCTGTCGAAAATCAGCCGAACCGCTGAACAGATTAAGCTGAAATTTTAAACAGGACATCGGTACGAGTATACTGAGAACTGTTAACAAAATCAGCTTGATCCATTGCGATTTAAGCCTACAATAAATAAAATGTGATTTTTTAAATTATCGATAGCATTTGTTTAGTAGCAGCTAGCGGAACGTGATTTGGTGGCTTACATGGCACAAGTGGTAAGCATTTAGCCTACCACACGGAGGGTTGGGGGTCGATTCCCGTTAGTTCGAACTTTTTTTATATTTTTACATCCACATATTATTTTTGAGGGGTGTTAAATGGGAAATAAAAATTAGGTGATTTTGTTTCATCTTGGAAATTTGTTAATGTTTTACGCTAATACTTTTGAACACATTGCTTTTTAAATGTTCAATTTAAATAACAGGAAACCCAAATTCGTTGTTAAACGAGTGAGTGAGCCTGTTTTAGTATCGGCATCAACCCCCATGCGGGGCTCGATCCACCTTAGGTACAGGGGGGGAAAAAAAGGATTTTCCCCGGGTACTCAACACTTGGCTCACCACTCGTTTGACAACGCTTTGGCGTTTCCCTAGTTTATAGCATGTATTGACTAAAATGATTTTAAAAAAATTACTTGTAAGGGGTTTTTTACACAAAATTTTATTTTTTGTTAAAGAAATTTTGCGGAAAAGGGTGTTTTGCTAAGCGCACCAATATAAAAGGGCCCTTTTATAACATCGTGTCTTGAAATGTTCAATATGCATTTCCAAAACTTGGTAATCACTAATTTGCCCGAACCTTTGCTAAATTACAAAAACGGTTTCTGTTAATTCCAAAATTCAAAACAATAGCCTGAATAAGTAATTTTATTTGTTTCAGCGGAATTGACGTTTAGTTACAATTTATCTTGCTTATTTTAGCCTATTCACTGTTTTGTAAGGAGAATTGACTCCATGCAGAACACTCAATGTGGTTGACCAATTATATACAACAAACAGTATAAATTTCGTTAAAATATAAGCCGTGTACGGAGTAAACGTGCATAACTTTATATATTATACATCAAGGCAACTCCATTTACTTCATGCAATGCATGCTATATGCTTTTCCCCACATTCAAAAAAAAAAAAAAAAAAAAAAAAATCCTATATTGAAAAAAAAAAAAAAAAAAAAAAAAAAAAAGGGGGAAAAAAAAAAAAAAAATTCCCAATAATTACCAAAAAAAAAAAAAAACATTAAATTTATGCAACTGAACTTATTGAAATTATGCCGTTCTGCACTGAAAGGAATAAACCCATGAACAACATCAAGCCACACAGAGAACAACGAGTGAATGATAGTTCATTGTGTTTTATTTCCTCCCCATGAATAAATTATTAATGAACAACGTTGAGTAAATAATAAAAAAAATCATAAAACAACCACTTTTATGGGTTCAGGTAGGTTTTATCTGCTGTCAGAAACACAGAAAGTACAGTATAAGATAGGACATTCTGTATTTTCTGTGGTGGTAGTATAGTAGTGATTGTATAATAGGCGTAAACTATAGATGTACCAACACCACTGTGGAGGAGAAACACACTACGGCGTACGACCTCGGGATCAATATGACCTCGCCGCCCCGCAACCCTCTTTTCTCCACCAATCATCACACATGTTGACTGAGGACTAGCTGTTTTGGCCAGGTCTTTCTTTAGTGGTGTGTAGAATCTTGTTAAAAATGATGCTATCTAGTGCTGTAAAAGACTTGTATTTATAAATAATTAAATAAACAATCAATAAAATAACAAGGAATTATTCGTTATAATGATGTTATGATGGCATATTTAAAAAAGTGTTTGGTCAATTTCATGTTGGTAACGTTGCTAACATCATTACCTCGATGTAAGTTCAGTTTCTTTAAACCATTCCAGGCTCAACCTTTTCTCTCTTTAGGTGATGGCACAGATATGATGTATATTTGATACGTTGGTTGGGGATGTACCATGGTTAAGAACCTGAGACGCTGGTGCACTGTCCGGAAGGCACATGCGTGTGTGAGTGTGACCAAGTATAGGGACCAGGCAATGCTCCACCCGCCTACCCAAGACTCTCCTAGACCCAAGTCTACTCGGCCGTGCGTAATCTCTGTCACGCTCGATTGAAACATTCGATTTTGTGAAATTAATGTCCATCCAAGCTGAAACTCCTCTCAAGATTTCCTTTGACCTCCCTCACACTCGCGTATAAAGGCTCGTTGTGTCCCCGACCCTGCCTGCGATAAAGCCTTCAACAGCCACCGTCTAGAAGGAAGATCTATCAAGTCCATCGAAAAAGAAGCAGCGTGTGCCGCCTCGTTTTTGCTCTATTCATCGTCTTTCTAATGAAGGTTACTCACTCTGCAGTAACTATTTTTAACATGCGACGTATGCTGAAAGAAGTTGGTCTACAGAGGTCGTGGATATCAAAATAATCGAAGAACATGAAGTTGCACTAAAAAAACAAATCACGAGAAATACGAGACGTTATAATAACGTTTCTTTTCTACCCCGTAATCACATTTACATTATAACTTGGGAAACGCCAAAGTCGTTGATAGACGAGTGAGTGAGCCATGTGTTGAATAGCCGGTATCATTCCCCATACTGGGCTAGATCCAGCCTTAGGTATAGGGGAGGAAAGGGGATGTTCCCGGGTACTCAACACATGGGTCACTCACTCGTCTATAAACGACTTTGGCGTTTTGTAGTGTTTTAACATTGAAGAATAGTATGGAAAACATGGCCAGTACGAAAACTAGTTAATATTGCAAGGTTTACTCAATCTCTGTGCGGAGTTTTGGGTAACCTTGAGCGTGCAAGATTTGATACATCTTGGTCAGTGCAGTGCACTTCCTGACAATCCAAAAATTATAATTCTTCCCGAAAAAAACATTGTTGTTAAAATTAAACCTACATATTTCAAGCATATTTTTCAATTTATTATCTCTTGTAGGTTTAAATCGAAATGGATTGCACTCATTTTGTTAGCAGTTCTCAGTTACCTGGCCATGGATGTCTGTTTAAAATTTCAGCTCAATCTATTTGGCCGTTCGGCTGTATGGGACCGGCCAGATATACATATTTAACAGAATTAATCACGACCAAGGCCCGATCGAGTAGCGTTGTAGACTTCGTTTCGCTGCGCTCACTCGTCTAATTAGCGGGGCTTAGGTTCTTCCTGAGTTCTTGATATGTTTGTGCAACGCCAACGATTCAGTTTTAGTATTTATTATTGATGCACCATTGTTCGACGTTTTTAATATGATATTAGTTTTAAAGTTAGTAGAGTTCATTATAATATTTAAAAACACTTTAGTGGAATTAACTCTTTATTTAATTATATGTATAACAACGTTTCGGAAATGACTGAAACTATTTCCGTCTTCAGGTTTCTTGTGAAAAACAAAACTTCTTTTAACTTCCATGTGTGAAATGTTAAATTTTATCGACCTTGGCTATTGTCTTTGTTTGTTTTGATATACTTTTAATAATATGATTTTTTGTTTTTCACACGAAACCTGAAGACGGAAATAGTTTCAGTCATTTGCGAAACGTTGTTATAAATATAATTAAATAAAGAGTTAATTCTACTAAAGTGTTTTTAAATGTTTTTAATATGCTCAAAACTACAAAAAAAAGTCGTTGACACTTTAATGAGCATTGAGCTACCTACATTTGAAAACAAAGTATTTTGAGGCGCTCTATTTTCTTGCCCACGACTGTACAATATTTATTACCACAAGTGAATCTTAAATGAGCCGTCAAACCACAGATTTGATCACAACATAGAGATAATATGCAAATATCACTTATCTTTTGTAACTATCTCTGTAAGATTAAATTTAAAAAGTCAAAGAACATGCGCATTGAATGCGTTTAACACATACTTGAAAACCTCGTCTACATTATTTAAATATAAATAATACATTTAATTATCATTTAGCGTATGTAAATGATCGAAACGTGTTTGGCTAAGACTCGGTGATCTATTCAGAAAGTAATTTGTTTGATTTAGGCGTCATGTCCAGTAACGAGGAATTTATTTAGTTGTGAGATATTATATTTGTGCCAAGTCAAGTATTAGTACCACTAAGTTCGTTGTGTGGAATGGCAAACATCTGGATATACCAATCAACTGAACGCAAAAACGCTGAAGAATGATGAATAAATGTGATGCAAATGCCAAATTGTTACTTCGTTCAAACGTTGGTTGAATGTGTTTATTTTTGTTTTGAGAAATGTTGTAATTTTAGTGTGAGTATAAAGGAAATGTTCAATACTACCACAACAATTGCTATACGAGGACTAAGGCAGAATCTTTAACTTACCATTGCAACAATTATGAGTGACCGCCACGATTTACTCGGCAAGGCATGGCTGCGTTACTGCAACGTCCGTCTATAAAATATAAGAGCAAACATTCTCGAATAAGTTACCCCAGATAGCAACTAATCTTGAAAATGGATTGGGATGAATCAAATTGTAATTTATTAAATGAAGCATGATATTTACCATTTTGGCACACTATTAACCAGCTACCACTTTTACTAGCATAGTTTCAAATGGATGCCCTGTTGCCGCTTCGCATAATCGGTTATACCGATCGGCAATTGAATAATAATAAAATGCATACATTAAAATTACTTGCTAATTTTTAAAGGGCACAAATCTAAGAGTATTTTTGACCCAAAATTATTACGTAATTATTTATTTAGCTATATTTATTTATTTCGTAATTATTTTTTTATTCTTTTATCTATTTGTAATTAATTGTTTCAACATAATTATACCTCAGTAAATGTGGTTATATTGCTTATGCGTTGAGAATGGTCCTTATGTTTTGTCAACCTAGCCGCTTGCGGAAAATAACGTTTTACAGCCAATACTAGTCAAAATAAATTTAACAATGCTTTTGATGTGGTGACTGGTGAGCGGAGCAGGTAAATATCAATACATTAATAAATTAATAAATGTTGACTCAGAAACAAGTATTTGCAGAGCGTATCTGGTGTTGGAATATTTTTTTAAATACATAGTGTGTTAATAAAAAATAGCATCTATTTTATAAAAGGTAACAGGTATACACTATATGGGCACAAATCCAAATGTCAAACTGATTTAAATACTAAGAGTCATAGTATATGCATTTCGAATCCACTAAATCTCTTTCTATGGTCAATGCAGTTTGCAGACTGCGCAAAGGGTGTTATGGTCGGATGTATGATTATCTTATGCATAGGGAGGCGTCTGGACACACAAATTAGTTGTCTGTGTCATTCCCCATCCCACATCTCAAGTTAAACATTATAGAGAGTTATTTTTTTATACATGCATAAATTTGTTTTCTAAAATCCGCTTTATAATCACAACTTGAGAATTTGTCCATCGCAGCAACAAACTAAGTTCGGCCCGAATTTTACAAAGTTTAGAAAGCACTGCCATAAAACCTACCCTAAACTGCCGTTATCTTGGTAAACTTTCTACATATTATCTACTAACTGGGTTATAGTAACCACTTTATTCCATTATTTAGACGTTATGGTGAACACCAGTTGGGCGTAAAGGAAGTAACCTACGCGCTTTAAAGATTTCCTTGAAATGCCCACCTGTCGCCATGACTCGGAAGCTCATTACCTCTAACGGCACCTTTGCGCAAAATACGTCTTAGTTTATCAAGTTATCAAATTGTGTGCTGTCGAGGATCTTTAATATAAAGGACACCTGTGCATAGGCCAAAGTTAAACAAAGGCGTAAAAAACGCTTAAACGTATCATTTAGCCTACACCTTATACTTTGTTATTGTCGACTCAATCCAATCTATGAATCATTATTGTCAATCAGCAGTCACATTGGACAGCATAAACTGAACAAATACTTTTATCATCAACTGCAAAATTTTGTCACAAAATCAACCTCAAACTAAGAATGTGTTGCCTCATTTTTGGATGAGTGAAGCGAAGACTTCAATTTCACTGACCCCTAAAAAATTTAGGTCGAGTGTTTTTTTTTTTTTTTTTGTCTGTTTGTTTGCTCTCTACCGGGCAAACGGCATATCCGATCTTGATGAAAATTGAAGGGGACCTTCGAAATCTCTGAACTTAGAGTACAATCGAAGAAATATTTCTCATGAATATCGTACTTTTACGATTTTTTTCGTTTTTTTGTGCGATATTTTCGTGCCATTTGAGAAAATTTTGACCAAACGGTTGGGGCTACAAAGTTCATATTATACGTGGACATTAAGGTTATGGTGATGTAGTACCTTTTTGAGAGAAAAAGTTGAAAAAGTTACCCAGAATCCTTAGAAAAAAAGCTTTTAATATAAGTTTTTACGGTAAATAATAACAATTGACAAAGTAACAATAGAAACTTGACAACAATCACCTACAATGCGTAGGCAGCAAAGCAAAGCACTTGCAAAAGTAAAGATATCCCACGCAAACTAAAAACTTAAAAAAGCTCATCCATCAACGCGACTACAAAAAGCGTTTTCGAAGCTTCCTAGTATAGATTCTACGCTGAGAGGTGGAAATGAGCTGCAAACGTTATTTGCACGAGCTGCAAGAGACGGGGAATCCGTGCGATAAGAGACAAAACACAATCTTATTTTTTATAGTTTAACATTTCCAAATACAGAAAATCTCATTGATGCAGGGAGTGATAGCTCGAAGTGGATCGAGGTGCAAGAAGCACCGTAGAAACCAGATCTCGTCTACCTGATAAATAACATTATAATAACTTATTACGCCTCCAATTACACGTGACAACACTGATATCATGCACGATGACATTCTGAGTCTGCATCTATGTGATTATATTTATTTAGTTCTCCTCCTTTGTAAGTCAGTATTTAAACTGAATAAAATAGACGTTAAATAAATAAATAAATAGACTAGGAAAACGCTTAAAACTCGCCGCGTTGTTGGATGAGCGTAATTGGTGCATTGAGCTGCCATGTGTTACGCGGATTTTCTGGTGTTCTGTGAAAAAATCATTACTTAGCCGAAGATTTTTTTTTAATTAAATAAAATTAAATAAATAATTAACTTAATTTTTTTAAATAATCGTAATTTTTAAAAAAGAAAAAAATCGTAAAATTGCAATTTTCATAAGAAATAATTATTCGATTGCGCTCAAATTTTACACGAATATATTAATTCATGAAACTTAGGTTCTGTGAAAAAATAATTTTAATATGATAAAGCATGTAGGTGTTATAAGTCAAAGAATTGTTTTAAAAAAGAAAAAAACCGTAAAATTTCGATTTTCATGAGAAATAATTTTTCGATTACGCTCAAATTTCACACGAATATCTTAATTCATTAAATTAAGGTTCTGTGAAAAAATCATTACAATCGGATAAAGTATGTAGGTGTTATAAGTCGAAGATTTTTTTTTAAAATCGAAAAAAATCGTAAAATTGCGTTTTTTACGAGAAAAAATTTCCCGATTACGCTCAAAAACGTGGCAGTTCTAAGTTCAGAGATTTCGAAGGCCTCCATCAAATTTCATCGCAATCGGAGTATCGGTTTAGCCGGAATCGTGTTAACAGACACACAAAAATACAAAAAAAAGAAAGAAAAAAAAACATTCCGGATTTTTTTCTCCAGTGTAGTGAAATGGAATCTTCGCTTCGCTCGCTACGCTCGCTACGCTCATCCAATAATTCATGAAAGAATGAATGAAAGAAATCAGACGACACATTTACGCAACAGACAACAAGACATATTCACGAATCGGAACACAAGTTGGGTGATTTGATTGATTGAAAATTTTTATATTTGAGCGATGGAAGAAGAAGCTAAGGTTTGCTGCAACATGGCTGCAGCCAACGCCCACCCTAAACCCCACGTGATCATCAGCTATCACGCAATAACACTGAATCATCGGTCGAGCACATATGGAGGCCATGAATTGATATATTGGCTAATGAATGACAATCAATCACATGCAATATAACATAATCTGTCGCAACCTTGTAAGGCTCCTCCCACATTCGACGACCTACAGATGCTGACATGCTATAATACTGTATAAGTGAGTAAAATATTTTCGTTCTGCCTCAAAATCACTCGCAGTTTTAAAATCCAACCCAAAATAATAAGTATTATTATAAACGCATAATTCAAACCTGAGCTATACGTATCATGATGTATTATTTAAAATATAATCTAAACATTTTCTTGCGGGCAATAATGTACCAGAGATATGCCCAGCAATAGGACAAAAATTAAAGTGTTCTATTGAACGAAGTTCGTAAATCATAATCAAGTTAGCACGATTTTTTTCGAAAACGTACGTTCGTACTTTTTGACCTTCGTATACATTTTTACAGTGTCTAAGCTTAATTTTTGTGTGAATACTCAAAATGGTGATGTTTATCTTCATACATGATTTTTTATTTTTTTGTCCCGTTTGGTCGCACGAATTATGTAAATTTTAATACAAAATTAACATTTTTTATTGACTTTGTGGACTCCCATGAAAAAGCTGGCATGAACGAAAAAATGGTTCTGTGCTAGAAATAAGGATGAGATGAGATGATACGAGAGGATTAAAGTAGGAAAAGTACTGCACCCGAGACGCTGATCTTCCGCACCCAAGCCTTGAGCTGCAGAGTGTGAGTGAAGACTAGAGAAAGAAACATAAAATGAAAATAGAAACGATTCAGTCGCCGTATTGTTAAAGCAGAACATGTTTTAATCGAATCCTGGCAAATGGAACTCAACTCTATCCATGAAATATCTCACAGCGCATTGTTTCATCATATATAAATAAAATAAAATAAATTCGTAATTAGAGTCTATACCACTTCAGTCATATAACTTATTTTCTGATAACTGATCATGATTTCATTGTAAATTCATTAACGCAAGTATACTAAAAATTACATTATTTTGATTGTATATTTATTTTATTTATACATTACAAATATAAACATCCAGTGGTAGCAGTGTTACGCAACATAGCCTTATCATAAGCTATAAACATTATCGTATTGAAGTAATATTGCCACTATATTTTTATTGCATAGCTGGAGCGATTAGTGTTGGCCGTATAATGTTGTTTAATTGAGGTCAGTTTAGATTGCATAGCCATTCCCCAAATAGCTTGGCAATACTTCCCATGCACATAACTCCTCTGGTAGCTCAGTTGGTAGAGCGGTGGACTGTAGAAGGAAGGTTGATAGTTATCCATAGGTCGCTGGTTCAAATCCGGCCCGGAGGAATTTTTTTAAAGATTTTTTTAAAATTGGATGTCATTATGAAAACGATCACCAATTAATACTTTTACTTAAACTGCTTGAAATACTATGTATATTTTCTTTATTTTTTATTAGGAACTTTTATTAGGAACTTTAATATATTTTATCGCATGGACGTACACATTTACGAGGAATTAGGCATCAATACTTGAAATTACTAAAGATATGAAGTAGGCCTATATACATATGCATATGCATATATCAGCATACTTTGCATACTATGCAGATAAATACCATGCAGACCCAATACATGTCATCGGATTGTTTGTTGGTGCGAGGGGGACAATCCCAAAGTTTTTTTTATTGATTTTTGCAATACATTTAAATAAGGCAAAACACTGATACAAGAGGTTTCAATGGTGGCATTAAAAGGTTCCATTGCTATTCTTAGAAATCCCCTTTATGGTCTAAACATGTTATTTTTAGTAGTATTATTATTACTCATTTCTTGTTTTTGTATTTAAATTTTAAACCTCTTTTTAATTGTTAATAATTAATGAATGTTATTTTTATTCTGTGTCCTTGAGGCAGTTGTATTTGTACAACAGAGTTTTGTTTTGTTAAAAATAAAAGTTTTCTCTCTTATTTCATTCTTTTAGCAGATTTAGTGTGTAACTTTCTCAATATTTGTTTTAAAATTTATTTAAAATAATTATAAAGATAAATGGGAAATATGCAACAACAATAAATTATATGTAGGTACATAAATCGTATTAGATTAGAAAACGTCTATTTCATATGTTTTAAATGACTAGATTGGTCGAGACTCAACACATACTTACGATTCATATCTTGAAACATTTTTGTGTGCAGCGTAGAATATATACATTCGTTTCTGCGAATTGTATATCAATTTACATAACATCATTGGCATGGCAACCGCATGAAAGACTCAATTTGCTAGACTGTGTAGTGTGTCGTACAATTCAATCTTCCTCCTTGACATATAATAATTATTCATTTATATCTTGTAATTATATGTGTCATGTGGTGAAACCCGAACCTAATTTTACATATATTAAATGTAAGTCATGCTAGATTGAAAAGATAAATGTCATGAAGGCCAGTCCAAGGACATATTGTAATGATGAATGAAACGACCATTTGTATGCCAGTTGTTAGCGTTGTTTAGTATCCTGTTATTAGACATAAAAATAACGTATTGTTAATCGGGATTTCAAGGGGATATCTATAATATTAAAAGGAAAAACCTTCGAAAATACAATTGCAAAACATTGGTCTGATGTGGAACCGTGCAACGTTACAAATAAGATACTGTAAACGTAAGAATTGTGATGTCTTCAAATTATCATTATGGGACGAAAAGAACATTGATTAACATTTCGTTCAACTGGTATAGAAGGACTAGCTTTATACCAGGTATGCCAAGCTTATAAAACTAGAAACATGCTATATTTGTTGTTTTCTTTGGGTGGGTGAGGGGAGGCTGTTCAATTACAAAACATGTTATGGTTTTGGCGCCAGACTAAGTGCATAGATCTTAAATACTAATAAATATTTTTAGTTTACAGAAATAACACCATCCAGTCGATTTTAAAAGCGATGCACCGTTCACTTGAAGCTAGCACATTATTTGGTTTATTCATAAAGCTGTCGGTCTATTTGCACGAATGGCATTTGTTTACCTAACTCGCAATTTGATCTATATTATTATTTGTACAGTCATTACGACAGTATACATATATAGCTACTCGTTTTCATATTTTTTTAGTCAAAATCAATATATAAATGAAATGATGTAGTGCTCGACAAATAGGCGCAAACATAAAATGGGAGGTGTTCAAGTACATGACAATGAATAATGCAAACGTTGAAACAGACAACACAATGATGGGCTGATGAGATAATGATATGGAAACGAGAATATGTTGTCAACCAGATGGTACGAGTCGGAATGGAGATTTTTGAACGTCTGTTACCATTTGTAAAATGTTATATCCCGAGGATAAAGTTTAGTATGATGACAACTTCCTTGTCGATACTACGTGAATGACCTTCTCCTGCCAACTCACACGAATTTCGCTTATGCATTCGTACGTTCCTTATATTAATTAATAATGCGACTATGTTTTCGAGATTGTGTGAATGTTTATTATTACAGTAATCCTGCCATGGGATGGGATTCGGATGTTTTTATATATGAGGTGCGTTACGAACGTATTAGCAACTGCGGATACGGCAACATCTTAAACATCTGGGCATATGTATATATATTGAATTGGTAAAATATATGTATGTTAATATATATCATGATTTCAAAATAGGGTCGCCTTCTCGCCAAGCCGGTAAATCTGGATTCAACACAGAGTGTGCGTAACCCTGAATAATATATATTATTCCAATTCAAAATTAGGATTATTGTTCACTATTTATATTATTAAAACGGGCACTAATAACCTTAGTGTTGTGTGCCCTTAAACCCTAATAACTAACTTATATTATTAAAAACAAAACAAAAAATATCCTCACACAAGATTCACAGTAAATTGTATTGTAGACTTATGGAATGAGTGTGAAATCAGAAATAGTTATTTACGTATAAATCAATTTCATTCTTTTCAGGTCAATTTTGTTTTACAATAAATATAATGAGTAAACTTGTAATCTCAAGCAGAAACATCAGTTCTGCATAACATTATGTTGATCCTGACAACTCGATTACACCTGTGTAGAACAGCAAAAATATAAATGCACAAAAATAACACCCATAAATAATAATAAAAAAATCTTCTTATAGTTTTAATTTAGTATTCGAGTCTTCACTCCCCAGAGGTATTTTGAGGACACCTGCTGGGCACTGTTTTGGATTTATTCCGGGGAATTTTCAATCTATTAATTGCAGAGAAGTATCAAACTCAAAGCCTGCAGCCAAGTTAAATACACGTAGGCTACTAAGAAAATATGTCACCATGTTTATTAACGATGACGGATGGATTCAGGGTTTGTCCTTGGTCTGAAATTAACCTCCTCGTCTTCAATGTCGACACCGGCCTTGGCCCGTGCTAGCGTCGTGTCGCATACACCACAGACGCCCTAGCCCTAGAGATTGTTGGCAATCTCAAGAATTAGAAATACACTATATGCAGAGAAAGGGAAGAAACTCTATCCCAGTACTCAAATTCTTTGCAAGTTTCCAAAGTTTCGTAGCAATTAATCAAATGTTAGATTTATTTTGATGGTACACGTACGCTGACAGATGTAGCCTATGAGTATAACGCGTCCGCAGATTCGATTCCGCCTACTGGCTATCCTGATTGATATGTTTTTAATCCCCTATAACATCCTTGGACATTCCCTTCATAATTAACCCAACACCATCTTAACTGAAGACGGCGACTCCGGGTAAAAACTCGTGGGTACCGTACACCGGGCATCCCTATACGATTTTTTTTTCGAAAGTATCAATTGAGGAGTGGTATTGAAGTGTGAAATATGTATCGTCCCACTAATCGTTACATCCATTTCACCCTCTCCCCCTGTATGGTGCTCAGCTAAAGCGCGATTACCCATGACATAATGTTTCATTATAATCGTTGGAAAATATAGCTTGAAAATAGATGTTACTATAATTGCGTACCTATAATGTATACTTCCATTCTTCATCTAAACTCACACCTATTATGCAGGTACTATAAAATGAAAGTATATTTAGTTTCCGAGTAAAATCTTTTGGAAGATGTCGTGATCAGTGGTAGTGTAATCATACAACTTCACATCATAAAGAAATCCTATTCGAGCAATGCACAGTCTTCATTTACGTCACTCGGGAAAACATAAACAATAATATACAAGTAATTTTTATGTTCAGTACAGTACAGTGTATTGCACTTTATTAGCTAGAATGTGCGTATTAGTACATGTTTGAATACGGTTAGGCCCCTGTGGCAATCCCATAGCTCTGCTTTAAGTACTTGAGCCCTTAGAAATTGCAATTATGGTAATCGCTTAGTTTGTTGTGTTGTCCACTGTCATTATGGCTTATCGCCGCTTTGTCCAGTTCCTTTGGGTTAATCGAGCAAATAATTCTCGTTATTACTTTTAATTTATACTGCACTTTGACACCGATGCAGAATACTGTCTATTACTAAAAACGACTGGCATTATCTAATATGACTTAGGAAAAATGGAAATACAAACAATTAAAAGATATGTAATATACGTTCTGAAAAAAGTTGTTTATATATTTCCGGACATTCCTCTAATTTTTTACGTAAAATCCGTGTAAAAACTTTGACTTGCATCTCACTTTATCTCTTTTCACGTTTTTGCTGTGCTGCTAACTAAGTGCGTCATCTATCTTATCATTATTGGTATCATACTTATACTTGTTCGAGAATTACCTTTGAGTGAATAACTATATATGTGTGTATTTAAAAGAGTTTTACGCCCATAAGAGAAGTAGGCATAATTTGTGTTTCAGTTTCGATATCCAAATCAATCCAAATAACTAGCTTAAAGGATCGCTACTGTATTATATTTATTAGTACAACGTATACTAATTCATTGATATGCGATTTATATTATTAATAACTATTTTCGTTATGATTGTTCTTAGTGTAGTTACATTATAAATGATTATTTTATATTACTACTGCTGTAATATGCCACATATTGATGGCGTTAATTTAGAAGCGACTTGTCCTCATAATCACAACACAAATATAATTAGATTTAAATTGCTACAATAATTCCACTAAGTTCTTGCCAGACGGCTTAAGGTTGCTCTCTGCTCTTGCTTTTAAACCTCTAGAGATTATTTCCAAATCCTATTAACCATCAATTAATTATATGGCCAACTTAGGCCTACCTCGCTGCTCTGTTTAGTATTCACGAAAGGATCTTTCCTATTAGGGTTTTTATGAATTACAACAAAGGAAAGTCACACAAACAAAACACAAAAAACATTAATAATGTTATTATACTATTTTTTATAACCCTACCTTTAATCACCCACTTATATCCTGTGTTTCCTTTTCTCTAACTCTAAGGGTAGCACAGAGCACTAAGTTGGTAATTTGTATTCCAAGGAAGGATTTAGTTTTCCCCGCCCACCCAGTCATAAACCGAGTACCGACACCTCGCTATATTATGCATGATGATAGCCGTTATGACCTCTGAACACCCTTCAAGCCCCATTGCACAGTGTGACAGCGCTAGAAATCACGCAGACATATTGTTCAACACTGGCAACATGGCGAACTGGAATGAACAAGCACTTCACTACTGGGGTTTGTTTATCAAGTGCACTATGATAGAAAGTTTATTTTCTTTGGCCGTTCACTCCGTCTAACCGACTGATGATCATTGGAGGGCGGTCAATTCAATGCACATAATGAACCCTATCTCAAAGACAAAGTATGCATTCACTTTGTAATAAACCGAGCTCTCCTATACATGAGGCAACATCAGAGATAAAGATCCACTGCAGTCGCAATATTGCAGACACAAGACAAATCTAGACTCATCGTTGAGCGTAGGCTACTCGAAATAAATCAGAAGAGTTCCAATATAATAGACTCACAGCAGCAAATCTAGTTATTACTAAAGTTGTTTGCTGATATTCATAGTAGAGAAAGTAATTGTTGTATGTAATTGTATGTGTTGAATATTATCCATTACGAACTATTCTAGTGAGAACGTGGTACAGGATGAGAGGAAACGTTATGGCCAATTTGATATAAAATACATCAGCTTGGCATATTCCATTAACTTGGTGAAAAGTTTCAAGTGTATAGGCCTACTTTTAGTCAGACTTGCTGATTTGTTGTATCGAACCCCTGACATTCCGATAACATAACATATAGCATATAATAACATAACATTCCTAAAAATACATGCACGCTCACAAAATCCAGAAAAATCATGAAGCATGTATACGATAAATATACCAAAAATGAGTGTGCGTGCGTGCACATTGTACGGCAATGAAAGTAAAATATTATGCATTCGATATATTATTAGAAAAAAAAGTTTTTCTCTCCGATAACAGACTTTTTTTAGTAAAATCTACTTTTCATTGTATGTTTACGAGCAATGATTATATTCATCAGTGAAAATAAAGCACGTTTTGCGTAAATTGCACTGCTGCGGGATTTTATCTCTTTCGAAATATTCTTTAATCTATGGCTTGTGGGTAGGTTTAACGATTGTGGGCGTTGTAACCCCACCGCATATATAAATACCGCATATATTTATAGGTCCTATGCTAATATTCGTAGCACAAATGTCGGAGCCGCAGTAGAAACATTATTTTACTATTTTTACTGAATACGACATATGAAATAAATAAATAATTTATTGGTGTGTACACACAATTATGAATTGTGAACTAAAATATTTATAAAACAAAGAAAAAAAAGCATAAGGTGATAGTGTAAACTTGTTGTACTTTCTAGTTACTAGAATCTATCTAGTACATAGATCTAGAAGAGAGGGAGTCATGCAGAATTCTGACAGGGTATAAAACTATAAATGCCTCATAATTCTTTGTTGATTACATGCTCGATGAAAGGGAAACGAGCGAAAAAAAGTAAAATTTGACATCAATTTTAATGTGGATGAAATACCGAAATAGGTTATGAAATTGAAGTACTGCCTTCAAATATATGTTGAGATTTGTGAAACACATTGGTAATTGTTTGTTTTCAGTACGGAATCCCAAATTGTTTCGTCCTATTTAAAACCTGACACAAATCTCAATAGTAAAAATAATCTTCATTAATATAGAAATTGTAGGAAATGTAGTAAATCATAACACAATGTTATAATGAGCTCAATATTGAATTGGTTATTTGCTTAATTGTACCATTGAGTATATTAAATGGTTATACTCAATGATTGTACGTTTGAATATATAATTAGCAATTTAATTGTTTCTCTTTTTATTTCAACTCGCAAGCTTCTCGTGGTTTGGCCCGTGATTATAAGGGAGTTTTTCTCCCTGAAACTAATGGCGAGCTCTGGGTCGTCGTCGGGGAACTTTCCCCTTCCTTTTGACTACCTCCCCGACGGCGACGACAATGACAACACGGACGGATGATGACACAGACGGAGACGACCACGACGTGGGGGAACCCTGCCCTCCTCATACGCTTGTGGCTGGTTCTGACCAGCACAGGCCTGTCCACCCCTTGTCCCCCCGCGTCATCCTTTACGTCCCTCTCTTCGTCTCGATTAGCCAAATTGCATAAATATGAGACGTTAAGCAATATCCAATATCCAATCTCTTTAAATATCGATTGTTGTTCAGGGCCGCGGAGGACTCAGTACTGCGGCATTAAATTTTAGTCTCCTTCTCTGGAGGAGTGCATTTAAATTAATTATATTTTCAGTTAGTGGCCAACAAACGATTTATTTGTCTTAGTTGCATGTAGCATTGAGTATACTCAATGGTTGTAGCAATCAATCTTTGGTTATATAGGTCAACATGAAATTTCAATTTTGCAGCCGCGTGATTGTATCATGATTAAGATTGATGGATTATGTTCATAAATGTGATGTTGCTTTAGATTTTGATTGTAAATGTATTCTAAATAAATAGCCGGAATGCTCGTAATAAGAATTTAATTGATTGACTATAACTCATTCGTTCGAGCTCCCGTGTTTGTGATGGACACATCAGGTAGAGCTTTTATAGAGACATAGGTTATCAAACCAACGATGTTGTAATGCATATATTATATGTTTACACCTGAACCTGAAGTCAACCAGTCGGTTATAATGTGTGATAACATGATTGTTCGACTAACTATTAGCAACACCTAATCTTTAAGGTAATCCTTTTCAATATACTTTAGCTACGGACTAAGAACAAAATGTTATATCTAGAAAGCTTCGCAAACGCTTTTTCAGACGCATTGATGGATGAGAGTAATTGGTGCATTGAACTGCCATGTGTTCGAATGCGAAATGACCTACCCGGTTGACGCGCCCCTGATTCTCATGTCGTCGTCGTAAAAATTAAAACAATATTACCAAGCGTGTCTCGCAGGCCATAGCAATGTGAAAACGAAATCAATTTAAATACCATCTGCATTACACATGGCAGCTCAATTGGCTTGTTCACGCAAAGCTCCGCGCAGATCGCCCTGTTTTCTTCTTATTGCTAAATAGCCCTTGGGCTATTACGTCTTTGTTCCCACTACGAGCTGGAGCTCTTTATAGGATCATCTGATGTTTAAGTATGTTTCATGTTTTATTGGTCTTTACTTTGTTGGGATGAAAAAAAGGATTGTAGCACATAGTGCTGTGTCATGATTTTTATAAGGGATGTCATGAATATAATGGGAAGGTCATTGGTCACTTTTTATTAAGACATATAAACGTTGGAAGGAATTAGGATTGAAAAGGATAATTCATAACATAAATAGGCAATGCCTATCAGTCTTCTTGAGTTCAGCTTACTGATCTAGTGAGGAAAGGGCCATTTTAGGCCTTTTGTACTTATAGGCCTGGTTGGGGTCGTAATTGCCTAAACCACTAATGAGGGGATTTCCGCTCTGGTCAAGATTGTGATAAAAAGATGTAGTTAGTTTTAACATAAATTTCCTAAGAGAAACTTCTCCTACCCATTGGTGAATGTCCACATTGCGAACGTACCAGGGCGAGCCCGTGGCCATTCGCAATGCGCGATTCTGAACCCTCTGGAGCTTGTCAATAGATGATTTACATGCAGTTGCCCACACAGGTGCGGCATATGTAAGAATAGGTCTGATTAATGACTTATATAATAGTACCGAGTTAGCAATTGAAAGACCGTTTTTTGCCTTTAGTAGGCAATGCAGCAACCCTAGCCTCTGTGATGCCTTGCTGGCTACGCTGTCAATGTGTTTACCCCACGTGAGCTTGTCATCTAATATGACCCCCAGATACTTGGCATATTTGCTGGTTGGGATATCCTCCCCAAATAATTCTAGACTATCATGGTCGACATACTTGGCTGATCTTCGTCTTGTAAATAGGACAGAGTCACTTTTGGTGACGTTTACTTTAATTCGCCATAGCTCAAACCATGATTCCAGGGCATTTATGGCTTTTTGTAGAAGGTCGAAGGCTCTAGAAGCATTCCACGATCTAGCAATTACTGCCGTGTCGTCTGCATAGATGGCATAGTGGACCCCATCTACTTTAGGCATGTCATTGAAAAAAATAGTAAATAACACTGGTCCCAGGATGGAGCCCTGCGGGACACCCGCCTGGATCTCCCTTGTGGTGGAAGTTGCGTGTCCCACTAATGCTTTAAAGGTACGACCCTGCAGACAGGAGTAGATGATTTATGTTAAATACAGAGCAAGATCTGCTTGGTGAACTTTGAATATTAATCCATCATGCCAGACCCGATCGAACGCTTGGGCTACGTCGAGAAAGGCAATTGCAGTGACCCTATTGGTATTGAAGCCTTCGCTGATGTGCTTCACTACTCTCACCAGCTGGTGGGTAGTGGAGTGGCCTTTTCGAAAACCCAAACTGTTCGTTTATTATAATATTTTTATCTTTTAAGTGCTTGTTAATCCTGTTTAGGATGATTCGTTCGAATATTTTTGAAATGCCGGTTAGCAGGCTGATTGGGTGGTAGTTTTGGGGGAAGGTGGGGTCCTTTCCCGGTTTACTAAACAGAATTATCTTTGACTTTTTCATATCATTGGCAAAGTAATTTTGGCGTAACATAGCATTGAACATGTTGGTAATGAAAACTATGGCTTTTTTAGGGAGGTGTTTGAGTGCTGTATTAGGAATACCATCTACACCTGGGGCTTTTTTGTTTTTAAGGCTGGCAATAATGCCCTTGACTTCTGCTGGAGAGCAGGGTTTAATGTTTTCCCCTTCCGGGGGCACAGCTTCATTTATGATGGTAAAGACCGCTTCCTCAACCATTTCGATCTGGTCGAGCTCACTTGGGTCATCGTTAGGTTGGAAGGCTAGTTCTAAGGTGTCTGCCATGGCATTAGCCTTGTCAATATCGCTGTACGCCATTCCGTTCATTCCATGCAAGGGGGGATTTGCCTGTCTGATTCGGAGAAGGCTCTTTGTCATCCTCCATATGGAACAATCATCCACATTCAATTCACCTAGTCTAGTAGCCCACTGCTCATTTCTGTGCTCAGAGATCATGGTTTTGATGTCAGACTGCAGGGTGTTTAAAGTGTTTTAATATTAGGGGATCTCAACCTCTGCCAGAGTCGGCGAATCCTATTTTTATTTTGGATTGCCTTGATAATCCGTGTTGGTAATTTAAAAATTGATTCTCCCTTTTTGGGAGGGGGGGGAGTGCTGGCCATAAGGGCAGCAGTGATGGATTCTGATAGTTTTACTACGCAGTTTTCAATATCCTCTTTAGAGGCCAAGGGTGGGTTAGCGTTTGGAAGCTGTTGTTCGATGCATGTAGCGAACAAAGACCAGTCTGTGTGTCGTGTGTTTATTTTAGTAGTTAAAGGTTCTGAAATCGGGGAGTTCCCATAGTTGAAGATTATAGGATTATGGTCGGAGCCAAGCTCTTGCTTGGCCTCTACGTCAATTGAATTTACTAGATTAGCTGCCAGAACTATATCAAGGACGTCTGGGCGTGTACCAGAATCTGGGTAGTGGGTTGGGGTTTCAGGCCCGAGGACTTGAATGGCTCTGCTAATGCAATGTCGGTATAGGGTTCGCCCATCTCTGTTGGCTAGCCTGGAGTTCCAGGAACGGTGCTTACAATTTAAGTCTCCAGCTATTATGGTGGTCTGGGTTGCTCCGCAAAGCTTATCAATGTCATCAGTCATCACTGTTCAGGACAGTTTTGGGTGGTTTATAGATAGAAGCAATTTTTACTAGCTCATCCTTGAGCTGGACCATTACAATGGTTGCCTCTAGAGAAACCAGGTCGGGAGTGTCGTAGGAATGATGAACTATGTCGTTTCTCACTAATATAGCGGTACCACCGCCTGGTCCTACTCTGTCATTTCTGTATATTTTAAAGTTGTGTACTTTAAAATTTCGGTCGTTTTTTAAAAAGGTTTCGCTCAAGAGGGCTACCTGAATGTCATATTCGGATAAGAATTCTACGAATTCATCCTTTTTCCCGTTCATAGAGTTGGCATCCCATGCCATGCATCTGATATTGTGGCTTGTGTTCGGCTTATGGCTTCCTGCCATGTTAAGAACGCATAAACTTTACTAAAAATAGGGGCATAGCCCTGGAAATGATTGTGTTTAACCTATCTTCTGCGTTTTTAGCAGTGTTCAGGTCATCAAGTAACAGCTCAGCCCACTCGACTACGTCTTTAAGGTCTAGGTTGTCCATTACTTTCCTTGGGGTTGACTTGGATGATTTCTTTGAGGGGTCAGCTTTGGGTTTGGGGGCATGTGCACTTTTGCTTCCAATGTGGTTGTTTTTAGTCATGTTTACACTCTTAACTGTTTCAGTGTCTATGTCAGTGCAAGAGTCATCACTGTCGCTGCTTTGCGAATCATATGAGGAAGTATCATTGTCACTTTGAGCTCTCTGGCTCTTGCCTGACTTGTTATTGTTGGAGGAACTGGGTACAAAGTGGGACGAGGCAGCTTGCCTCTTAGTCCTTGGTAAAGTAGGGAAGTCCTCAACAGACTTTGATTGGGGGGCTTTTTGTTTGCCCTTACTCTGCCAAGCATTGCTAACTGGAGCAGGGGCATCCTTGTATTTTTTGTTAGGTTTTGGGGTTGATATTTTGGTTTGCCTTGCTGACCGTTCATACGATCTCTGGCAGCTATGTACGACTGGCAGCCGCGCCAGTTTGACGTATGTGCCTCCTTACAGTTCGCGCAAGCAGGGGTGTATCCTTTTCTTTACGACAATCTTTGGTTGAGTGATCGTCCCCGCATTTTACACATTTAGCTCTCCTCTCACAATGTCTGGCAACATGCCCGAATTTTTGGCAGTTGTAGCATTGGGGAGGGCCAGATGGTGGTCTGAATTTTTCGATGGTTACTACTGACATACATAGGCGTTTGATCTGGGAGATTTTGCTGTTCTCCGTTGGATCTGCCTTTACTATGAATAGAGGCAACAGGGGTTTCTGGCCCCGCTGGCTCTTCATCTGGGTTATTGATTCATGTTCAATTTCATACCGGTCTAGGTCTGCTTTAATGCTATTTATTTGTCAAGGCCTCTTATGACCCATTTCGAAGCCCTTTCCCCCAAGGGGGTGAAGGTGTGATATTCAATGCTATTATTTTTTAAGAAGCAAGCGCCTTTACAGGCATCCAGACGGCGGTGGGGGGTTAGTACAATAGCGCAGCGTCGCTATTGTACTAACCCCCACCGCCGTCTGGATGCCTATAAAGTCGGATGTAGACGGCGGTGGTAGGTTAACTTTCGGGTGTCATGGCTGCTCATAGCTGTCAGCAGCCTACTGTTATTGCTGTCAGTTTGCATAGTTTTATGTTGAAAGCAAAATGCCCAAATTGCTGTGTGTATTCGTGTAAGGAGAAAGGAGGGCATACTGTCGTGTTTATTACTACAAATAAATACAACCACACTTAATATACTGACATGTGTCTTTATTCGGCCTCCTGCCTACGTAACCTCTCTCATGTCAACAAATCAACACTGGCTAGGCCTAAGCCCTAGGCTTTGCTGAGGCGTATGCAAGTAGGGCCTAGGCCTATACTTGATAATTTATAATACCATGATATTGATATGCCTAGGTCTACATCTAATGCTGAAGAAAAGCCTAGGCCCTAGTCCTTAGTAGACTTATTCCAAGTAGGCCTAGGTAAAACAATACGTAAACAAACAATCGAGGAAGCATACAGATTTTGACAATGCAGAGCCTGCTATACATAGTTTATTTCAAACGCCGCCACGGTCTTAGGGCAGGGTCCACTAGATACCTTACAAGCAGCTCGGAATAAGTATCAAGTGGACCCTGGTTTTGGGGGTTAGTGCAGTGGCGCGATCTGCGCGGAGCTTTGCGTGAACAAGCCAATTACGCCCATACAACAACGCGCCTGAAAAAGCGTTTGCGAAGCTACCAAAGAACAAGATTAGAAGATAACAATGAAAAATTCGGGCCATATGACGCACGAGTTTCTTTGGATGTTTTTTAGTTAGGTTACCGCCTGCTTGATGTAATTTTAAAAAAAAAAGTTAATTAAGATACACGTTAAAAATTATTCTTCAATTAACCTAAAATTTCACACGAATATATTAATTCATGAAATTAAGGTTCTGTGAAAAAATCACTTCAATCGGATAAAGCATTTTTAGGTGTTATAATAAGTCAAAGATTTTTTTTTTTAAATGAAACAAAGCGTAAAATTGCAATTTTCATGAGAAACGATTGCGCTCAAATTTCACACAAATGTATTAATTCGTAAAATTAAGGTTCTGTGCAAACATTATTATAATCGGATAAAGCAAGTAGGTTTATAGTCGAAAGTTTTAAAAAATCGAAAAAATGGTAAAATTGCGATTTTCATCAGAAAAAATTTTTCGATTGCGCTCAAATTTCACACGAATATATTAATTCATAAAATTAAGGTTCTGTTAATAAAATCAATACAATCGGATAAAGCATGTAGGTGTTAATAAGTCGAAGAAATTTTTTAAAAAAGAAAAAAAATCGTAAAATTGCGATTTTCACGATAAATAATCTTTAGATTGCACTCAAAAACGTGGCAGTTCTAAATTCAGAGATTTCGAATTTCACACAAATGTATTAAACATTATTATAATCTGATAAAGCATGTAGGTGTTATAAGTCGAAGAAAGTATTAAAAAATCGAAAAAATGGTAAAACTGCGATTTTCATGAGAAATAATTTTTCGATTGCGCTCAAATTTCACACGAATAAATAAATTCATAAAATTAAGGTTTTGTGATAAAATCATTATAATCGGATAAAGCATATTTTAAAAATGAAAAAAATCGTAAAATTGCGATTTTCACGATAAATAATCTTTAGATTGCACTCAAAAACGTGGCAGTCCTAAATTCAGAGATTTCGAATTTCACACAATTATATTAAATCATAAAATTAAGGTTCTGTGCAAAAATTATTATAATCGAATAAAGCATGTAGGTGTTAATAAGTCGAAGAAATTTTTTAAAAAAGAAAAAAAATCGTAAAATTGCGATGTTCACGATAAATAATTTTTAGATTGCACTCAAAAACGTGGCAGTTCTAAATTCAGAGATTTCGAAGGCCTCCAGAAAATTTCATCGCAATTGGAGTATCGGTTTAGCCGGAATCGTGTTAATAAGCATACAAAAACACAAAAAAAAGAAAAAAAGAAAAAAAAAACACTCCGGATTTTTTTCTCCAGTGTAGTGAAATGGAATCTTCGCTTCGCTCGCTACGCTCATCCAATAAGCTGTCTCTGGGATTCACAGACTCACCCTCTGTAAATCACGTTTTATAACTGAATAGGATGAATAGTTTGAATACATATGCAACTCCAGCGGGGTTTATCGAGTCCGTTGACTTGTATCACAGCTGTCTGAGACGTTGTAAGTTACTTACGAAAAGGTTTATAAATGCAACTATTTTTAAGTGCAAAATGCAAAACTTTTTTTTAAAGAAATTAATAAAACTTATTTTAATGATATTATTTTCGCAAAGTCCAATCACGTCAGGCGTGTTATTGACAATCAAGATGTTCTCGATAACACTATTTGACGATAGCTTCACCATTTCTCCCTATAGATTTTAGATGTTTTTAAAGTACTCTAAATGTCGACTTAGTTTTTAAATTGGGTGAAATATTACGGGATTTACGGGAAATGTGAACTGTGTCCTACTTTATACCAGATTTCTGACCTAGCGCAATAATAGTCACTCCCACTATTGGCAGTTGCGCAAGACTATACTAAAGGTTACAGACTCCATTTCAAAGTTGTTATCAAAAATTATAAAGTACATATCAGCTTTAACAACACTTATTTGTAATTAAAATAAAATAATGTACGTTAAACCTTATCCAGCAAAGGAAGTAAAAATGTACCAATATCTTGATAGAAGTTTAAAAAGTACCCAGCCAACAGCACGTGATTAAATTAATGAAAATGAGTGGGTGTAAATAAACATATAAAACCCAGGCGGTGGCTGGGTAAATGAAAAGGTGTTCAGTATATTATTATTGTAGTAGTGCTTGGATTAGAACTCATCCTAGAAAACTGCCATGCTGAAGCTTGTGGTTTTATGTTGTGTTGCGGCTCTATGGCTACGAGGCCCCAGTGGAGGTAACGGTGATATTGATAGGCTATTACTAGAAAAACATAGAAATATAACTTACAAAATATGAAATGGAAGAACTGGGTACCATATTAAATAGTACGCTTAAATATGTGCGATTGTGTTGTGCTGTGCTGGTGCAAATGGTGGTTGTAGTGATGGCGGAGGCAGTTCTTGAAATTGTTTGCATTTGTCGACTCGAGTTCAATTCAAACGACGCTTTTAAAAAGGTCATGAAGCTATTGGACATATCTGACGTAGGCTAATTCTCAAACACACGTGATAAAAAAACTATTGCAAAGTTATTTAATTTGTATTTCATACGCAGGCATAAACAACTTGTCAAAATACAGCCAAACCTCCACACTCAAAAGCAATGAGATCTAAAAGAAAGACCGATTTTTAAAACAGCGAATTAGTGTAGCGGTAATAGTTAATTTAAAATCAATTTTGCCAAGCTTTGAAAGGATGCTGTCACAGGACAAATTTGAGCCTTTGTATTTGAAGTGCGCAAATGTAGAAGGACTCTCAAGTTTGGTACTTGGCTTTTGGGTGGTGTATAAGGCTTGGGCGAAATATTTTGGTAAAACATAATTATTTTATTAAAGTGGCCCAAAGAAAGAAACATTTCTATTGGCACTTAGTTTTCGTTCAAATCGTAGACGATTATTGATTATTGGTCACGTTTTTATAATATGCCTTTAAATTATGTTTATAAAATGCTTATCCAAAAACCATAGATTTCGATTCGTTCCAGTTAACTATTTAAACTTTATCTTTCAAAATACACTATAAACTATAAATATACAAAATAAATAATATAATAATAAATAATAATAATAAACTCATAGTAGAAGTATACGAGTATTAAACATCCGGAAATACATTTTAAACGCGTTTCAATCCATTTTCTCACCTGAAGAAATGTTCATAGACCAACCAAAATTGACATGTGTTGTGAGGTACCTTAATCCCTCCAATTATGTCCTTGAAAACGCCGCAGTTCTGCTTGCTGTATAAGGTTATACCTGAGTGTACATAGTGGGCACATAGTGTTAATATTTTTGTGATTCTCACTAGGACACGCCTAACATTGCCTAAATATTTTTTTCACTGATATTTGAAAGTTAGCTAATGGCGTATTTGATTGTTTTTTTTTCATACGCACGCAGGACGAGTCGGCGTCTTCGATTGGGGCATCGCATTAAAAAAGTGCAGAACTCAACTGCACTGGCCACCGACTTCTGTGAATCAGTGCAAATTTATAAAATCAAATCAAAACTTAATATCTAAATTTCTCTCCAACTAGAATGTCGCTGAATTTGTTCGTGTTCGGTGAAGAACCGTACACTCACAGACAGAGCATGCACCTATAGCACCAAATGAGTGCAATTACGTATTTGCACTAATATAGCGCGCGCACGGTGCATGCCAACCGATAAAATAAGTAACATCGATTCTTTGTTTGATTTACTCTTGAACTTATAAATAAATCAAGCCATCATTGTATAAGAAACGCAATCAGGAAATTATTGTTTAATTACATGAATAAGCTGTAACAAATATTTGGGCAAGCATTTTGCATAATACCAATTGATTATTTTATTTTTGTTTTCCAGCAAATGCTGAATGCTGCTACAGACAATCGGTCCCTATGGTAGATTTACATACAGGCAAACGGATTTCAGAGAGTATTTGCGGTGATTGCACTAAAGGACATCCATATTGCAGCCACGGTGGCTGCAATATATTCGGCTGTAACTGCGGTGGTGGCTGCCGCAGTGGTGCTTGCTACTCCACGTCAAAAAGAGGACTGCGCATGCGCTCGGAGGACGCGCGTGACGTCATCAGTGCAGCTGACATCGACGGGGACGGCAGGATGAGTCTGGAGGAAGCAAAGCGCCATCTTGCTGGTATGGGTCTCCACACTAACCACGTGGAGCGGGCCGTGGAAGAGCTGGACGCCAATCACGATCTATTTGTTTCTGAGCAGGAAATTGATTCGGATTTCAAATAACCGAATATGACGTTGTCCTTTCTCAACATTGTTGATTTACATTTTGAACCTTTGTGCTTTCTCATAATTATATATGTTTTGCTTTGTATTATTTTTGTGAAAGTAGACATTCTTAACTATTAATAATTTTAAAAATGTTTTGTTTTGTTTTTGTGAAAGTAGACGTTCTTAACTTTTAATAAATTTAATAAACACTTAAAAGCATTGTTGAATTTATTAACGTTTACACACAAACCTGATTTCTCAAAACTGTGCAAGTTTTGGTGCAAACAAGGTACCTGTTAAATCGTTTCAAAGCAAATCATAACTTATATTCAGACATATTTTTGGTAAAACCAAGCCCATGCACTAAAATGTTTATTGGATATGTATTAACATTATTTTAATTTTAAATTAAATACTATGAAACTTTATTAACACATTGAATAAAACGCAATGTATTAATGTAAATTTAATGAAAGGATACACAGGTCTTATGATTTTTCTTTTCGTGTGATTTTGCCTTTGTTTATTTTACTTTTACTATGATTAGCGTTTTAGCGATTCAGTCGGCTGACGTCACAGTTGTCCAAAACATTGCACGTATGTCATAACAGGTGTAAATCCTAAACTATCTAGAGTGTTTTGGACACTTTTGTTCACAGAAAGCAGTAAACTTAATTTTGATGATATTTTTTAAAGTCTAAACACGACAATCAAAGTGATCCTGACAACATTATTTGACGAATAGTGTCACTAAGAACGTTTATCTTTCCAAAGTTCTCTAAGTCTAAATGTCCACGTTGAGACGGTGCCGTATTAAGGTTCACTGGGAAATCTATATACTTTGTTCCACAATAAACTATAGACTTCTGTCTCATCACAAAGTCATTGTTTTGATAATTAGTACCGACATATGGATCAAGCGCACACACGCAAACCACTATTTCGAGCTAAGTTTTTACCAGATTATAAAAATCATACCAACTTATATGTTTACTTTTTGTAACGTTGAGATAAGAAAAAAATACTATCATTCTCAAACGGAATTTGCTGTAAAAATCTTATCCAGATACAGGAAGTCAAAGCCGTTAAGCACGTGACTTAAATTAATAAACATAAGTGGGTGTATGAATTTATAAAACCCAAGTGGGTGCTGGTTATAAGAAAAGGTATCCAGTCTATGGTACACGTCTTGCTGAACGGCATGCTGAAGTTAGTAGTTGAGTGCTGTGTGGCAGCTCCCTGGCTACGGGGACCCAGTGGAGGTAAGGATGATCCTCTAATTACCTTAATTTAAGTGTTACTTGGTCTTGGTTTTAATCCTAAACAAAAACAAAACCAGAGTATTTACAAATATGTAATGGAAGGATGTGGACTATGATATACTATCCAAATAGCAGGCGTATCCATCTGTAATATTTAAACACGTTACGTGGTGAATACTAGTTTCATTTCTGATTGAGATTGATAGTATTTGTTGACCCGAGTTCCATCAATTCGTATAGTAGAACAACTTAATTTTACTTTTAAATAAAGCTCTGCCTTTACATTAAGAGTCTGCAATACCAGTGATTTTTTTCTGGAACTTTTCCTGAAGCCAGTTTTTATCAGATTGTTACCAGCCTTTGCACATATGTTATGGTCATGTATATACAGTCTTCGATAGAAGCACATTTATTGTTACCATCACAAAAAAGTCTAAATAAATAAAAATGGATTTTTAGGATTTTGGATTTTTGTAAAATCATCAAAATTGGTAAATTTCGGAATTTATTTGTGCGTAATGCGCTATTATGTTGAGGAATCTTTCATCATATAGGAGAGTGCCCATATCCTTGCTTGACAATTACAAAATTGCATATCGATCAGTTGACAACTGAAAGCAGGAAAAGTTCTCAAAAAAGTTTCAAATGGGTATAAAAGTGGACTTCACGGGAAGATTGGTCCGCAGGTACCAAGAATTTCCTCACCTCTTTACCACCACCACCTTCTTGGCCTGAGCAGAGTGGACAAGAGGTAGATCGTATCTATTGTAATAGTCGCTGGACCCTTCTATTGATGGTCTCGAAACCATCCAATTAAATTATTTTTGCTTCAATAGAGTTAAATCCTTCTTTCCTTTTATGACGTAAACTGTTGTTATTTACCTTTTAAATGTCCTTTAATGTTAATGATTTTAACTTTAATGTTTCACTGAAGTAAAATCAACACGAAAATGTTTTTGAATGCTAAAAATTGATTGAAAACTAAGAACTTAACAGTATAATATACAACACACTTCTTCATCAGAAGTGCTATGAATATTTTGTAAACATTGTTAGTTCTCAATCAATTTTTGCGTTTAAAAACATTTTTGTGTTGATTTTATTTCAGGGAAACATTAAAGTTAAAATCATTTTTCACAAATCACAACATTTAAGAACATTTAAAAGGTAAATTACAACAGTTTATCTAATGAAAAGAAAATTAATTTATCTCTATTCAAGGGTTTAGAGACCATCAATAGAAGGGTCGAGGATAGGTAAGATCTAAATCTTGTGCAGTCTGCCCGTCCGAGGAAGGTGGTGGTGGTAAATAGGGGAGGAAATTTCTGGTACTGCGGACCAATCTTCCCGTGAAGTCCACTTTAGTTTACTCTTAAGGTTGCCTTAAGACGCAGTATAACAAAATTACAATTAATTTACATTTATACAAATGCCATGTAACAATAAGTAAAATTGGTTACAGATTATGGAAAAAAATGAAATTAAGTGAAAAATGAAGTGTGGTGTACGATTTGTGAATTATGAAAAAACAAATACTGATTTATACATGTTTTCTTGCTTTGGCCGTATAGGTGAGTTCTAAAAATCAAAATAGATCCCTTTAAAGCAAGGAGCACCAAATAATAAATAAAACTTGCATTTAGTTGAAAATGTTTGCAAAATTTAACAAAATTCGGCATTTTTCCTCTTGCTCCGATCACCTCAATTTCCGTTAGGTCATATTTGGTTAGAAAATATGGGACGGTTGCCGTATGTTTTTATTTTCTTGATCTACCTTCTCCGCATATCCAGTTTCACCTTGAAAACGTATAGTAGGGTCAATTATGTAGCTGTGGCTAATCCACACGGCGACTACTGTCATTGGCTCCCAAGCACGCGACTTCTTCATCAAGGGCAGATCGGATGCTATGGTAGCGATTGTTCCCTAGAAGTTCTGCATGTTTACAAGATCCAAGAACGTTAGGTAAAGTTTCTTTCTCACTGAGTCAAAAATGCCTGCAGTGGTAACCGTCTTGGCTCTTTCCGTACAGAGACCTTATACAGGTGCGTCACATGAAAATTTCAAGGCATCTCATGACGACAAACCGAGTTTGGTGCTAATCCACTTATTGGCTGGAGTGTACTCCTTGTGAAAATTGTGTGATGTGATGTAATAATACAGTAGCAATAATTTATGCTTTATGTTTATTTTATTGTTAGCATAATATTCATCAACTGCCATTACATAGTTATTTGAACCTTTGTACTTATGTCACAAAAGGTGTATTTCAATGGTTTTTGGAGTTTTTCTGACTCTTTTTGTTTACAGAAATTAATTAAATTGATATGTATGTTTTTTCCCTCGAATACAATAGATATTTCATTGATCAACTAAGAATGTTAATGTTACCAATGTTCTCTACATGTCTACGTGGACAGGTTGCCTTATTAAGGTTTTAAGGGATGTTTACTCTTTGTTCCAAATTGAACTAGGTTTTCGTCTTACAGGACAATAATATAGTAATTATTCTGATTAATGATACTGAACGATATTTATGGATCAAGCTCACACGTACAAGACTTTTTCGGGCTTAGTGTTTATCAGGTAATCATTTAAACATTTTTGTAACGTTTGGATAAGAATAAACACTATCATTCTAAAACGGAATTTGCGGTAAATCTTATCGAGGCACAGGAAGTAAAACATGTACTTTAAAACGATACACAGCCCACAAGCACTGGCTTAAATAATTGAAAATGAGTGGGTGTATGAACCTATAAAACCCAAATGAGTGCTGCGTAGAAGGTATCCAGTCTATGGTACACGTCTTGAGGAACAGCCATGCTGA
Organism: Sweltsa coloradensis; assembly: GCA_024449915.1. Taxonomy (NCBI): domain Eukaryota; kingdom Metazoa; phylum Arthropoda; class Insecta; order Plecoptera; family Chloroperlidae; genus Sweltsa; species Sweltsa coloradensis. Next base: position 821,175 of record JAMZAV010000367.1, read on the forward strand.
AGCTAGTGGTTGTGTGTTGCGTGGCGGCTGCCTGGCTACAGGGCCCCAGTGGAGGTAAGGATATGATCCTCTCTTACCGATTGATTTAGAAATGTTTAGCAGTGAAAGATGAGGACAATTTAAATAGTATGCTTATCAAACCGTAATATAAACACGTTATGTGCTGTAAATTATAGGGTCATGTGATTGACATTGTTATACTCAAACCGTGGGTTACTTTTCCACAGTACCTGAGCGAGACCCTTCTAATAATCACTTCCGCTCGGGCTTGAGGTCAATGGATAATCCCTGGAAAATATCGGTATTTAAAATATTGAAGCGGCCAATAATATTAAACTTTTTATAAACTATATTTTAAAAATGTTTTCACATGAAATTGTGATTTGCTGACAGATAGTGCATTGACGAGTGTAAGCTACAAGAAAAACAATGCACTATCTCTCAGTTAAACACAATTTCAAGCTAGAATTTTTATAATATAAAGGTTAATAAAAGTGTGATTTTATTAACCACTTCGATATTTAAATAACCATGCATTATTTCCGACATGTTATCCATTGACCGCCAGCCAGAGCGGGAGTAATTAATAGAAGGGTCTCACTCAGGTACTGTGGACAATTTCAATTTACGCTCATGAAAAGGACATGAGTAGTCTACCTATATCTGACATAGTTTAACTTAACCATTTTAATTATGCGAAACTAATAATGTACACACATTTGAAAAATCACAGCCTTATGTTTTTGATGCATCATTAGTAATCTACCATTTTTATCCATTTTTTACTAGTGTAAATCAAACATTGAACTATTTTTCAAGTGGAACTATATTGAGCTTTTGCGTGATTGTGGAACGAAGTTGTGTTAATTTAATTTATTTGCATCAGTCTTGAACTTTTAAATAAATGAAGCAAACATTGTAAATATATGAATTAACTTTATTTAAAGTGTTAAATTTTCATTAACAATTTGAGACACTTGTATTAAACTCATTGTATGACTACCATTTATGTAAGTATTATGTACGTTATTATTTACATTACAATTTTAAAAGTAAATTATGTGCTTTATTGGACTTTGTAATTATATAAATCTTTATCGTCTATATAATGAATTTCATGTATAATATTATATAAGACTGTTCCACCCTTTCTTTTCATTTTCTAAAATATGCAGCATTGTAAAATTAAAGTGAATGAAATTAAAACTTTGACACTATAAGAACACCAAAACAATTTTTTAAATTTATTTTTGTTCGGGCACCCGGCAAATATTGTATATTCAAAATAGTTTCAAACTGCAATTGCATCTAGCACATCGTTCAAAGTAGACAGTTGTGCTTTTGTGACATTTAGTTTGACTGTTTTTCTTCAGTTTAATAAAGTGAAAACACGGGATTTTATTCTTAAGTATGTTCAATGAATTTTTTAGATAAGCGGTATTTTTTGTCAATTTGTACCGGGGAAAAAAAATCGCAGGGGACACGTTTCCGAAAAAAAAACTAATTTTTCTGAAGAACAACAGTCAAACATTTATGTAACAGAAATACAACTTTCTACGTTGAATGATGTGCTAGATGCAATTGCAGTTTGATACTATTTTGAAGATGCAATATTTGCCGGGTGCCCGATCCAAAAAAATTTGGTGTGCTTATAGTGCCAGATTTTAATTTCAATTAGTATATTTCTAAAAAGTTGCATGTTTAGAAAATGGAAAAACAAGGTGGGATATCCTAAACAAAATTTATAGGTATATTTTTTTTATGAGTCGTTATCTAGTAATTGCTTGTAAAAGAACACTAAATATACATTTTTTAAACTTATTTGGGCAAGCATATTGAAGTACCACATTCAGTATTTTTGTTTTGTTTCCCAGCAAACGCTGAATGCTGCCGCAAACGCACCATTCGTATGGTAGATGAATATACGGGCCGTTGGGTCAACCGGAGTCTTTGCGGGGACTGTACACGAGGAAGCCCATACTGCAGTTTCGGTGGCTGCAATATATTCGGCTGCAACTGCTCTGGTGGCTGCCGCAGTGGACGGTGCTACCGCACATCGTCTGGTAAGAGAGGACTACGCATGCGCTCGGAGGACGCGCGTGACGTCATCAGTGAAGCTGACATCGACGGGGACGGCAGGATGAGCCTGGAGGAAGCAAAGCGCCATCTTGCTGGTATGGGACTCCACACTAACCACATGGAGAGGGCTGTGGAAGAGTTGGATGCCAATCACGATCTATTTGTTTCTGAGCAGGAAATAGATTCGGATTTCAAATAATCGAATAAGAAGCTTTTGGTACTTAACATTTCAAAATATCTTTTTAACCATTGTGTTTTCTCAAAATAAAATGTATTTTATTTTGTATTATTATTGCAAAAGTAGACGCTTTCATGTGTAATACATTTTATAATAGTAAATACTTAATGCATTGTGGAATTTATTAATATTTACACCCAGACTTCCAAAAACTAAACCAGGTGCAGACAAGGCACCTCTTAAAACGTCACAGCAAATCAGTTTTCATTGACACTGTCATATTTTTGGTACAAAGTACAAACCATTTAGAAATGTATATTGGGTAAGTATTAAAATTATTTACATTTTAAATTAAATAATATTAAAACATACAAGTCGCACTAGGAGCGGCTTGAAACCGTGCCTCCTTGTGGCCGGCGCGGTCATCGCAGCAAACCGAAGCGGAGGATCTGGATTCACGATCGATGGAGTTGTCGTCTCCGCCCGCCGTTGTCGGAAACGGACGGTCACCTTGCCCCCTTCGACCTTCAAGAGTGCCTGCCGGACTGTGTCCCAATCGGACGTGCCATTTGGAAGTTTGGTCGATTTAGTTTTGTCCTTTCCCCTGCGGATTGACGCGACTGTGTACTTTTCCCTACTCAATCTCAAAGTTTTAACGCGCATTTTTGCTGTGCTGGACCAAAACGAGTCCTGAACGGGCGAACGTTGCCTGAGCTATGGTCGTTATGGGCTATCCAACAAGTCATTCCGCTAGTAAAAAGTTGTCATTTATTTTCAAAATTTTGTGACCTCGTAATTTTGCACTACGCCGCGACGCGACCCAGCGGGTCGGGGCGATGGCCGATCAAAGTTACGTCTCCTCCCGCCAGGCTCGGATACATTCGTAGCACTTTGTCCTTTTCATCCTCAAAGCGTTTAAACTACACGCCATCTGAAACGAGTCGGAAACAGACCTGTAGTTTGAAAGTTTCCGGCGAGGGAAGATTGTACCTCACCCGACTTTGTGGTCCCGCACTGGTCGTTTCACAAGTCCCTCTTTGAACTCTGTGTACACGAACCTCCCCTCGGCTACCCCTTCCCTTTGGGTCCAAAACTCTTTGCGATCCAACAAATAGTTTAGAAGTAACGTTCGATTGGATTTTGTCTCATTGCGTCAATGTCGATCGCGACCATGGAACTTAAATCCCTCGTATCCTCGAAGAATCTACGTCACACCCACTACTTGCTGGTCCAAACCGCGTCCCGATCGGACGAACGTAGCAAGAATTATGTTCTTACTCGCTTTCTGCCGAAAGTCAGTTCGCTACCATAACGGTGATTTTTTTTTTTTTTTACAAATTTTGATTATTTTACACTTACACGGTTGCCCATTCCACGTATGAATGATGCTGGTCTACTGGTGAACCCTTGAGCCGATTTTAAACGAAACACAAAAACTTCAGGATAATTGGAATTTCCAAATTGTCCAAAAAAGGTCAGGGGGATGACTGTTTCAACAAAAAAAAAATCGGCCACCTGAAATCCCCAACAAGTTGTGTAGATTACATTGTTTTTTTTAAATACAAAAAAATAAAAAAATAAAAAACATGTCATGGAAAATTCGATTAATCAGCATTTCTTTTTGTAATACAATTTTCTGTTGCATAGTTTTCCTATCAAAAATAATTTCTGTGTAAATCTGTGCCAAAGTAAATCTGATAAGTTTTAGATTCACTATTTAAGAGGGTACGCTGAGCTTGGCCCAACTCAAATGCGCGCAAACAGGTGTTGATGATTTCTGCTGAGCGGTTGGTAATATCATTACCAAATTTTGAATGGATGTTAATAAAGTACTTTTATATTGATATCCGTAATTGGTTGCACAAAATAAGCCTTAAAGATCCATTGCGAGACATAAGTCCAAAACGTGAAAAAATGGGAAATTCAAAACATGGATTACAATTCTGGAAATTCCCACCAAACCGTTTATCTTACGATTAAACCAAATTGACCTGCCCGTTCACATGGATTTATACGTTGTTATCCATTATGCAAATTTGAGTTAAAAAATCTGTACACTTGGAATAAATTCCCGAAGTTGACCAAAATTGAGTAAATTTCGGTGATTTCACTAAATTCTAATTCAAAATCAATGAATTAATTTAGGAAAACGCGTAATGGATAACATAGATTTATTCTTTATGAACGTTAGTGTGAAATTTGATAATGGTGTTATAAACCGTTTACCCGAAAAATCCGGAATGCTGAGCGCTTACACTCGCCTCCGTTCTAGCCTCAGCATACCCACTTAAGTCCGTAATGCTAAGTGTACATTTAGTTAATATTGTGATGGCACGACATTATGGATCTAAGTTTTTTTTTTATTCTAGCCAAATAGTCAATATTTTGATTATAATGGAACTGAAAGATGTGGATCGAGCACACAATCGCACGGCTCTACTTGGGCATAAGTTTTTAACAGATTATACAAATAATGCTAGACTGTAAAAAAAACGACGTTTTTTAAGGGTAATGTATATGGCAGCCACAGTTCCCAAAAGTAATCATTAATTTATGCAAACATAGCAAGGTTAAGCAAATGTATCCTTGAAGGCATATAATAAACCCTACGTCTGGGAAAAAATGCCCATACATTGCAGACTTTTAACCCCATCGACATATAGGGTAAAATTACTGATTGTGTTCACCTTAAATAAAACCTACATTGCACAATTAAACATACTATGTCATGTACGTCAATATTTAGTAGTGCGTCTATCTTAATTTCCCCGTACATTGCTGACTTAAAATTACTTCCAATGTAGGGTAAAATTCAGCCATATATTTGCCTCACTTTTCAAATACATTGTTCACTTAAAATTACCCCTTGTGTAGTGTAATATTTGGCATAATGTGTAATTTTATTTAATCATACACTGTAGGCTTAAAAATAACATCCATGTATGGCAAAATTTGGCCTTATGTTTAATTAAAGCGAGCGAAGCGAGCGTTTCCATTGACTCTGCCGGAAAAATTAGTCACTGTTTTTTTTTTTTTTTTTTTTGTTTGTTTGTTTGTTTGTTGTTTTTTTTTTTTTTTTGTTTGTATGTCTCGCGATTACGTTCGAACGGAGGCTCAGATCGAGTTGAAATTTGGACCATCTGCAAGCTTTGTTCTCGATTGAATGCCATTAGTTTTGTGGCAAAATCGTTCAAAAAGTTAAAAAGTTACATTAAAGTTAATCGAAAGTTTTTTTTTCAAACTAACCGGCGACAAAATCTGAGATAGCCAAATCATTTAGAATGTCCGTCCGGTCAAGAATATGTAAATTTTATTTGATCCGATAAGTAGTGTAGATGGAAATTACATTATAACAAAAGTAATGTTGCCATGGCAACGAAAAAGACGCGCGAAGTTTCTATCTAATACACTGCCACCTAGAAGTAATCAAAATACTTTCGAGAAAGCAGTCTATTATTTGTCACCAAAGAGTTTAAATAGTTTTCCCAAGGAGTCAAGGTCCTCTAGATGGGGTGGATTTTATCCACAAAGTAAAGATTTTTACACACGGGTTTACCCAAATACCTTGGCAATAATAAATAACATTGGAAACGCAAACGCCATAAATTTTATGTGCAATGTGGGTCTAGCTTTAGCACGTGCTCGCTTATCAACGCGTCCAACTGAGCGTTTCCTAGTTAAAGTTTTGGATACGTTGTAGACCTACAATAATCTCTTGAGTCGGGTAATATTTGGCACTACGTATAAATTAATTTGTTACTACATTGTAAAGTTAAAATAACCTCAATGTATGGCAAAATTTTTGCCCTTTGTTTGATTAAAGTTTTGAATACGTTGTAACGGTCAGCAAAAATATCGACCCGTACGAATATTATTTTAGTATTTGTCAGGCTGATATTTCTCTTCCTGTAGTGGGATTAATGGGACATTACAATATTTAATTTATCAATTTAACTATGATGACGAACGTTCCTGTAAGTAAGATTCACATCATTTAATAGCCAGTAGAAAGATTAACATTACATATAAATTTCATGGTGTTAAAATCTCGGGACGCAGCGAGGCTCGAACCTGGTACACCTGGAGAAAGAGTATACACTGTCCTAGTCGATAAACCCAATACACCAAGACACCGTATACCTGAAGCGCGTCTGTAGTGAATCATGTTGGGAGATGTAGTTATGTAAATAAATGTTTGAAATGAGAAATTCAATACAAAAAAATGATTTTCGGATTCCTGGCCATATTATATAACAATATAATATAATTTATATTATTTATTAATGTACTCCTCGGGGTCCACATTTCGTCCTTTCGGAAATCCGCCACGCATGGTGATATAAAATAGTAATCTACTCGTCACTAGTAAGGGAATATTATGAAAATATGATTACATTATTACTTTGACGACCTGGAACCATATTGGGCGATTGTAAGAATTTTATAGGGATAATTGTTTCGGTCTGCCAAGTGACATTTATCTACCCGTCAGGGTCGAATTCTTGTCCTTCTAAAGTCTGCTAACTGTCCATTTTTGGATGAGCGAAGCGAAGACTTCAATTTCACTGCCCCCCCAAAAAATTTAGCTCCAATGTTTTTTTTTTTTTTTTTTTTTTTTTTTTTTGTTTGTATTTTTGTCTGTTTGTTAGCAGGATTCCGGGCAAACGACACAAGCGATCTTGATGAAAATTTGAGGGACCTTCGAAATCTCTGAACTTAGAGGTGTATGTTTTTCGGTACAATCGAAGAAATATTTCTCATGAATATCGTACTTTTACGATTTTTTTCAATTTTTAGTGCGATATTTTCGTGACATTTGGGCCGATTCTGACCAAAACGGGTGGGGGCTACAATGTTCATATTATACATGGACATTAAGGTAATGGTGATGTTGTACCTTTTGAAAGAAAAAAGTTGGAAAAGTTACCCAGAATCCATAAATAAAGCTTTTTAAAATAAGTTTTTACGGTTTAGTGCGATATTTTCGTGCCATTTGGGCCGATGATGACCAAATGGCTGAGGCTACAACGTTCATATTATACATGGACATTAAGGTTATGGTGATATAGTACCTTTTGAAAGAAAAAGTTGGAAAAGTTAGCCAGAATCCATAGAAAAAGATTTTAATGTAATTTTTTTTACGGTAAATAATAACATTTGACAAGTGGGCCTAGGGCCTAAAATAGAAACTTGGCAACAAACACCTACAATGCATAGGCAGTAAAGCAAAACACTTGTAAAAGTAAAAAATATCCCACGCAAACTAAAAATTTAAAAAAAAAGCTCATCCATCAACGCGGCGGGACTTAGCGTTTTCCTAGTTAAGTGAATATTACTCCAATAAAAATACTTTTGAAGCCCTTTAAAAAGTTGAATATTAGAACCATACCGATCGATGATGATTCACTGTTTAAGGAATAATTGGTTCGGCCCGCATTTTATTTGAACCTGCAATTTATATTTGTCTTCTACTAAAATAATTATTTTCTTCTACTAGTAGATTAATTTTATTCTCCACGGGTTTTAAATATATCTTTATTTGCATCATTAAATTACCTTGAAAAATTTTTCGAACTCTACTGGCAGTTTTCTTTTTAACTTTTTATGCGTCTATTATTTAAGCTTTCGAGGGTGTGTATTTATTCGATTCTTGGTCGAATATCTCCACTTAGAGGTCGATAAATACCTCACGAGGAGAATTTTTTTCTTGTTAGAGGTCATGTAGTTCTTGGTTGATATTGGTTGAATATTATACATTATTAGGAAATTCGCCTGTCTGAAGAAGCCCCCCCCCCCCCCCCCCCACACACACACATTGTTTTATTTGATTCAGTCGTAAGGTTTTGTTCTCCCTTTAACAAAATTTTACTAAATAAATTTAGTAAGAATGAATTCACAATATATTTAAAAATTAATATATGCTGTTAAAAATATTGATGAAGACAAGAGGGGCATATGACTGAGTAACCTTCGAAACTCGGGGAGTTTAAAAACGTAGACCTATAATCCTTTACCATGTTCTCAGATAACCTTTACTTTTGACGACGATTCAGTGCAAAAAAAATATGGAATTAGAACAATTTAATTTCAATTGATGATTGTCATGACAGTCGTTTGTTTCCTGACAGTATAGAGTTGCGTTTTAGGGCGTGAATTCGCCTTTCCCAAATTTATACATTATTTGTGTATGTTTGTCATGTATTAGTATTATACCAGGGAAACGCCAAATCGTCGTTAGACGAGTGAGCGAGCCATGTGTTGTGTACCGGGAACTTTCCCCTTTCACCCCCTCCAAGGGCTAGATCTACCCCGGGAGTCTCTCCTCTATAGCCTACTAGAGTGGCGCATTATGGCCTTACAGCAATTAACGTGCCCTTTATACCAACTAAACTAAAAACCCTATCTTTTATACTTTAAAGTTTATATATCAACAAACTTAAAAGCAAAGGTTCTCGAGTACTCAACACATGGCTCGCTTACTCGTTTAAATATTTTGGCGTTTTCCTTTTTCTTTTTAGCTGGGTGCCTTTATCCCCGAAATGTGGGAGTCCAGGGTTCAACCCGGTCGGGATAGGTTAAGTAATTTCCGGATTGTATTAAAAAAAAAAGTATAGAACATATTTTTTGGGAAAGCATACAATTCTATGGAAAACAAAGGCAGTAGGGAAAAACGAGTAAAGATTGCAAGGTTTACTCAATCTCACAGCGGAATTTTTTAGAAACCTTTAGCGTGGAGATTCGTTATACCTTGGTCACATGCATGCACTACCACCCGACATTCGATCAAAAAAAATTTATTGGTCATGAACAAAAGCAATTGTCGTTCAATTTAAAAGTGACATTCTCAGCCTATTTTCAATTTATTGTTTCTTGTTGTGTAAGTTTAAATCGTAAAAAGATTTTGCTGAAAATGTTTACAACACCACAACACTTGTAGTGTCACGCATCCCACGTGCCGAATTAATCATCAATCAATTAACCAATCACCACTATTAAAAATGTTTCTTTAAAATTTCAGTGCAATCTAGTCAGCGGTTCAGCCCTTTCTGAACTCACTCACTCACTCACTCACTCATCATTCATACAGGGAAAAGAGAACGTTTTCTTGGGTTGAATGGTAAGACCAAGTGTACTCTTTATCTGTGGTAAGAATCAGAGTCAGTCGCTGCGCTCCCTCGTTAAAATTTGGTCTATAATAAGAATAACCCAATCCAAGTTCTTAGATGTTTCTTAAATTTAGGGTGGGAGGAGGGTTGTTCTGTAGATAAAAGGTGTAATAAAATTCATATTTACAAATATATTCTTATTTCTTGTACCAACACCCTTTTCCAATTTGAACTTTACGCGTTGACCTAGGCGATTTCCCAATTATATGTGGGTAGACTATGTCAGGGGAAGTATCGAAGGAAAGGGAAACGAAGCTGTAAATTAAACCAATCAACACTGTACCTTTGTGTATTTAATATCCCTTTATGACTGTATCAGAACACGGCCGTAAGTCTCGCAGCTCCTTCAAATTTATCATGATTACATTCTAATATAGACCGTGTTTGAGTGTCAGCAGAGCCCGAAGCCAGGCATTCCTTTTTAATTTTCTTGCACTTTCTTGCATTCTACGATTCTCTAAATAATTTTAAGGATGGATGGTTCAGTACCGTCTCGTGCATTACACGAACAGCTATCAGATTATTTTTGTAAGATTACAACGTATACATCTACAACATACACTCAAAAGCATTGGGATGCTTTGCTATATATTATTAAAAACACGGGAACTTGAGTACCCAAAAGACAGTGCGAAGCTATACTTGACGTCGAAGCAGGGACGAAACTACTTGGGGGGGAGGGGGGGGGGGGGGGGTGCGAAGCAAGATTTTGTCAACTGACAAAACACTGTCAAACTTCACAATTTTATAAATACTTGACTGAACCAAACCAATAAAATGTAGTAAAATACCACCATTTGCAATGTTAAACATAAAAAATCTAGGGCTATGCCGATGCGCCCTAGACTCGCAGTAGCTGGGGGGGGGGGGGACAACTTTCCAGACCCCCCATTGTAACAGGATACATACTTTTCCCGAAGCGATTGTTTCATGGGCAATGTTGATAGTTCACTCCCTCCAGAAATCAAGCGATAGTTACACCACTGCGTCAAAAGAATGCAAAAATTAAAAAATCACCTTGCGTCGATCATTTTGGTGGCGGAGCCGGGTTAAGAAAAAGCTTATAAAAAAAAATTCTGGATAAAAAAAATTGAAAAATTTGTGTTAAATCACAGTTACAAGTATGATTTTTCAAACTGTCATTTTAATGTAGTATTGTGCTATAGATCATGTGGTAAAAAATAAGGTTTTGAGTTAATTTGAAATATACTTTTACGTTAACACATAATTTGATGCCTATATATCGACTAAATTTTTCATGAACGTTATGACAATTACGCTCTACATGCATATGTGTTTTTCCACTACAATATGTACAGCAAAATTAACATGAACATCATATGCAAATAACCATATATATGAATAGTAGCCTTTAAGCCTGCAACGTAGCATCAAAGTAAGGTAAGCGAGGAGGTAAAAATGACCATAATCAAACACGTAAATTTAAGCCTACATGTAGGCTTAACTTTCAATGAACGTAGTGCTAATTATGTCACTACATGCATAAGTGTTTTTACCCGTGAATCATACAATAATTCTAAGTTGAATAGACGTGTGAATTTTACCCTACATGTTGAGGGGTTTAAAGTCTACAATGTAGGGTACACTTAAGTTTAACGCTCTACTAAATATCACACTACATGTAGGGTATTATAAGGCCGACAGTGTAGGGCAGATTAAATGTGAACGTCGGTGAAAACATACACCTTCAGGACAGAATTTTAAATCCTACAAGGAAGCGGTCAATTTATTATGACTTGCATTAATTAACTTGAACATTTCAATTTATATTCACTGTACACTGCAGCAATTTATTGAGTAAAGGTATACTTTAGGTGAAAACCATATTTACGTATACTGTTGTTGGAAAGTAAGTCTCCGATGCACGGGTTATTATAAAGATTTTCTTACAGTGTAGCATGTATTTATTTTTGTTGTAACGTTTATGTAAGCACACTATCTTTCTCAAACGGAATTGAAATAACATAATCTGTACGATAAATCTTATCCAGCTCAGTAAGTCAAAAATGTTGTTTAAAATTAGTGGAAATGAGTGGGTGTATGAACTTTTAAAACCCGTTTGGGTGCTAGGCAAAAGAAAAGGTATCCAGTCTATCCTGGTAGTGCTTGGGACACATAGATTTTGCAACTATTCATTAAAACGTAAATAGTTCTTCCAATACCTTTTTTCTAATTAATTGAAACGTAATAGTCATGCAAATTCTATTTTGCTAAGCTTTTCAAGGATGTTGTTACGGGACACTGTACGTTTATGAATTAAGAATGCACAAATGTGGAAGGGTCGATGAGCTTGGCCCTTTTTTAGATCTCTTTCTTTTGAGTGTGTAAGGTTAGGCTGTTTTTTCTTTCAATTTTTTGATGTGCGTGGGACCTCATTATATTTTCAAGTTCCATTGCAAAATTATTTGTTTAAATATAATAATTTGATCAAAGGCGAGTTAATTTAGAGTGATCATATTTAAAAAATTGAAAAAATTGAAAACCGGGACACCTCGACATAATTATCAGTATGGACTTGCGTGGGCTAGCCGGGGTCTGAGGCGAAGCCCCAGCCGCCGGAGGCGAAATTTGTTTAGTATTTCTGTCCTCCAGATAGCTTTAAGAGCGATCTGAGCAAGGAAGGCACGTAATACTTGTAATAATTGACAAGGAAACTATGGAACTGAAATGGTTGTTTTTTAAATCTATTGAAAATACACCTTTTTAAATAGTGCATTATCTAGATGAGCCTTTTTAATAAAAGGATAGCTCTTTTGTAAATTGTCATTGAACCCACACCTTCGCTTACCCATTTTACACTCGGATGACCAACACAAACACTCAAACAGTAAAAAAATCACAACACAGAATAACACATAAATCTCTCAGTTTGACAAGCCACTACACTGCTCCAATTTCCATGACCGACTGACTGACGAAGAATGCCTACCCACCCGACCGATAGAACTACTGTGCAATGTCCATTCCAAACAGCGGCGTCGGAGCCGGGGGGCAGGGGGGTAGCTTGCCCCCCTGAGCTTACTGAGGGGGGGCGAAAGTATCTTCTCGCCCCCCCGCCCCCTAGAAAAATGACAAATTAACCATTAGCCAAAATACGCGCGTTTTTCGTTTTGATTCATCTTTTATCTTTTCTTTTTTTGTTCAGGAAGCCCCATAACTACTTCTAAAACACATAAAAACCACTTAAAAAATACGTATTTTTTAAAAAATTGCCTGCGGCGCTATTGTGGGGGTGTCAAATACAATTACAAACATTGATTATTGTAACAAGCTTATCACATTCTTGTAAAAATGGAAAGTATCTCAGAGATGTCAATCAAATATTGTATTATTTTTTGGGTTTGGATGTATCCATAGACGGTGGATGTCTCTTGGCTCAAATAGCCCCCCCCCCCTACCCCCCCCCCCCACCCGCAAACAAGCACAAATCGAGAGAAATAGGAAACCGCTGCAGCCTCTGTCTCGCGAGTCGCGATGACCGCTACTGTACATAGAGCAGCAACTGCGGAACGATCTTTAGTGCCCTAAAACGCGTTACAAGGGAGAATCGTTCCCAAATAAGATCATTTTCTGATAGCTGAGAGATTGGTCTATGCGATCTAGATGAAAATTGGAGGGAACCTTCGAAATCTCTGAACTTAAGACTTGCTACGTTTTTGGGTACTAGGAAAACGCTAAAGCCCCGCCGCGTTGATGGATGAGCGTTTTTTTTGTAAGTTTTTTTTTGCGTTTTGTGCGTTTGTTTGCACTTTTCCTTTGCAAGTGATTTTTGAATGCATTGTGGAGGTGATTGTTGTCAAGTTTCTATTGTTATTTGTTAATTGGTATTATAAACTTCAAAAAAAATCATATTAAAACCTTTATTTCTGTAGATTCTGACTAATTTTTTCAACTTTTTCTTTCAAAAGGTACTACATCACCATAACCTTAATGTCCATGTGAAATCTGAACGTTGTAGCCCTACCCGTTTTGTCAGAATCGGCCCAAATGTGACGAAAATATCGCACTAAAAATTGAAAAAACTAATATTAAAACCTTTATTTCTATGGATTCTAGCTAACTTTTTCAACTTTTTCTTTCAAAAGGTACTACATCACCATAATATTAATGTCCATGTGAAATATGAACGTTCTAGCCCCACCCGTTGGTCAGAATCGGCCCAAATGTCACGAAAATATCGCACTAAAAATCGAAAAAAATCGTAAAAGTACGATATTTATGAGAAATATTTCTTCGATTGTACCCAAAAACAATACACCTCTAAGTTCAGAGAAAACGAAGGTCCGGTCAAATTTTCATCAAGATCGCGTATGCCGTTTGCCCGGAATCGAGCGAACAAACAGACGGAAAAAAAAAAAAAAAAAAAAAAAAAAAAAACACCCGAGCTAAATTTTTTGGGGGGTCAGTGAAATTGAAGTCTTCGCTTCCGCTCGCTACGCTCGCTCGCTCATCCAACAATCGAAGAAATATTTCTCATGAATATCGTACTTTTACGATTTTTGTCGATTTTTAGTGCGATATTTTCGTGACATTTGGGCCGATTCTGACCAAACGGGTAGGGCTACAACGTTCATATTTCACATGGACATTAAGGTAATGGTGATGTATTGCTTTTTGAAAGAAAAAGTTGAAAAAGTTGCCAGAATCCATAGAATAAAAGTTTAAATATGAGTTTTTTTAGGTTTAGGACAATTTACAAATAACAATATAAACTTGACAACAATCAACAACAATGCGTTCAAAAGGCACTTGATAAGTAAATAGATCCCACGTAGGCCTAATCTAAAAACCAACAAAAAAACTCATCCATCAACGCGACGGGACTTTATCGTTTTCCTAGTAAAAAATAATATGGTTGAATATTTAAGCTTTAACAGTGTTTTAGCAATGTCAGTTTGTGCCACCTCCACCAGACGATACCCTTTCTTGGTGCTTATTTGTGTCATATCCCATTTTCATGTACTAACAAGTGGACCGGATATGTCACAAATAAGTACTGAACCAATTCTCGTTTGAAGAAATTTTTGTTTCATATCAATAGAAAGTGCTAATATTACGCATGCCCTATACAAGTAAAAGCTATGAAATACCTTTTGTCTAACCATTTGAAGAAAATATATTAATAATTGCAGCAAAAATTGCTTAAATTTAAGCATAAACACGATGTGGGCAATTAATCAAAGTTTAAAACAATTTTTTTCTCCATATTTGATAACGTTTGTTAATTATTTTTGCGGACATTGTAATAATATGGTTCAATATTGTTGGCTTAATGGTGTTTTTAGTATTGTATGTTTGTGCCACTTCAATCAGATTATACCATTTTCTTGGGGCTTTTTTGTGTCATACTCGTATCCATCGTGATTGACTTTGTAAATTGTAACCTCACTTTGTTGGATATGACACACAAACTTTTAAAATATTTACGTTTCTGTGAGAATGTTTGTGTCATATACAATTAGAAGTGACGTTTTTAAGGTTATTTAGTTATAGTAAGTATGCCATTTTAAGTAAGTAACATAAATGTTAACTACTTGATATCAGAAAACAAAATCAAGCATCAAGTAACAATAAAATCAGTTGAAATCTTATAATTAATCTTCAACCCTCATTTTCTCCATGCACGAAAAAGCGGATATGACACAAATAAGTTCTAGAAATTAAACATTAAAAAAGTATTTAGGCGAGCGTGTTGCAATACCATATTCAGTATTTTTGTTCTGTTCCTCAGCAAATGGTGAATGTTGCGTAAGCGCTCGATCAGTATGGGCTATGGTAGATAAATATACGGGTCGTTGGGTCAACTGGAGTATTTGCGGAGATTGTACACAAGGGAGCCCATACTGCATCTTCGGTGGCTGCAATATATTCGGCTGTAACGGCTCTGGTGGCTACCGCATTGGACAGTGCAACCGTCGGTGCTACTACATGTCGTCCGGTAAGAGAGGACTGCGCAGTGCGCATGCGCTCGGAGGACGCGCGTGACGTCATCAGTGCAGCTGACATCGACGGGGACGGCAGGATGAGTCTGGAGGAAGCAAAGCGCCACCTTGCTGGTATGGGTCTCCACACTAACCACGTGGAGCGGGCCGTGGAAGAGTTGGACGCCAATCACGATCAATTCGTTTCTGAGCAGGAAATAGACACGGATTTCAAATAACCGAATATCCGATCTTTCGGCGCTAATGACTTGTTGAACACCAGTTTTTCTAATTAGCTATATTTCAATTTGTATTATTTTTGTGAAAGTTGATGCTTTTAATTTGGTAAAAATTGCCCATAAACCATTAATGCTTTGAGGAATTAATAAAAATTTACACCCAGGCCAGATTACCCAAAACTGAACAAATCTTGGTGCAAACTAGCTATCTGTTAAAACGTCAGGAAGCAAAGCTATCTTACTGAATGTCATATTTTTGGGAATGATTATTGGATATAAGTATTAACATTATTTATATTTAAATTTAATAATATGAAACTGGCAATTATGAAAATTTAAAAAAATGTTACATTGGTATTATTTTGAACGTGATGTTATAATCATAGTAGCAATAATTTGTACTCTTTGTTTATATTATTGTTACCATAATATTCTGTTGACTGCCATCATATTTGCATCGTTGCACGTATGTCACAAAATGTGTATTAATTAATAGGGAATATTCCACTTCCGCCAAATATTGTACGAATCGATTTTTTAGAAGAAGTATTTCGTCCCGATTACAAATATGTACTTTGTTTTTCCGTGAAATAATAATCCAGTGATTTATAGCCGTTTTAAAAGCAGCACTTTTTTAAAGCGGCAAAAACGACTGTGACGTCAGAACTGTGTTGATCCAACGCCGTCTGGATAAACATACATCCAGACCAAAGATGTTGGAATAGTATTATAGTAGGATCGAGATATACATCAAGACGGCGGTGTTTTAAACAAAGCGGCCTAGCGTAGCCTACAGTAATGTAAACAGATGGCGGACATTTTACATTTAACGCCTAGCCAGAAAACGAGAAAAGTTGACATTGCAATCAAAAAACAAAACTGAAACAGTCCTAGGTCTAGGCCTAGACGTAGAAAATTATTGGATGAGCGTAGCGAGCGAAGCGAGCGAAGCGAAGATTCCATTTCACTACACTGGAGAAAAAAATCCGGAATGTTTTTTTTTTTTTTCTTTTTTTCTTTTTTTGTATTTTTGTGTGTTTGTTAACACGATTCCGGCTAAACCGATACTCCGATTGCGATGAAATTTTATGGAGGCCTTCGAAATCTCTGAACTTAGAACTGCCACGTTTTTGAGCGCAATCGGGAAATTTTTTCTTATAAAAAACGCAATTTTACGATTTTTTTCGATTTTTTAAAAATTTCTTCGACTTATAACACCTACACGCTTTATCCGATTGTAATGATTTTTTCACAGAACCTTAATTTTATAATTAAGATATTCGTGTGAAATTTGAGCGTAATCGAAAAATTATTTTCTCATGAAAATCAAAATTTTACGGGTTTTTTCTTTTTTTAAACAATTCTTTGACTTATAACACCTACATGCTTTATCCTATTGTAATGATTTTTTCACAGAATCTTAATTTCATCAATTTATATACTCGTGTTAAATTTGAGCGCAATCGAATAATTATTTCTTATGAAAATTGCAATTTTACGATTTTTTTTTTTAATTACGATTTATTAAAAAAATTAAGTTAATTTTTTATTTTATTTTATTTAATTTAAAAAAATCTTCGACTAAGCAATAATTTTTTCACAGAACAACAGAAAATCCGCGTTACACATGGCAGCTCAATGCACCAATTACGCTCATCCAACAACGCGGCGGGACTTAAGCGTTTTCCTAGTTTATAATACAACAGTCTAGGCCAATCGTTCCTGTAGGATATAGGCATTGGTATGTGAATACTAAAATTACTCACTTGACAAGCCCTAGGCTTAACTTGCCAACCCTAGGCCTGCACGTTCATGTTCTGACACACATCCCGCACAAAAACCTTACTTTGATGACTAATTAAAGCCTATTGTAGATAAAGAATACCATGATAGTCCTAGGCTATGCAAAAACTCAAGACAAAATGCTCGTTATTCTTTATCACAATGATCTCGCGAAATCTCCTGTCACATACGAAAAAAGAAAAACAAAAGACGGTGAAAATGTACATCCCTGTGGAGTTGTTTGTGTTGAGCGGATGGGCGAGCACCGCCGTCTGTATGTAAATATGTACAAATATACGTACATTTAGTTTCCAATTGGCCTTGACTCAACACAGTTATGACGTAGTACCGTCCAAAGATGGCGCACGCTCGTTTTTGGCGCGCAAACTGGGGGACCCATTTAATTCTTGTTTAAATTACACAAAAAACATTTTTTTTAAATAAAAAAAAGTGCAGGGACTATTAAGACATGAATAAGAATTAAAATAAAATATAAAATATTAAGTGGAGGAATATTCCCTATTATATGCTTTTTGGAGTTTTTCTGACACTTTTTTGTTTACAGAAATTAAAAAAACTGATATGGGTGTTTTTCCCCCCCTAATACATAGACATTTCATTGATCAAGGTGTTCCCAACAAAGTTATTTGAAACTAAGAATGTTATTCTTACCAAAGTTCTCTATGTCTACGTAGAAAGGGTGGTTCAAGAATCTTTACTTTTTGTTCCAGATTAAACTAGTTTTCCGTCTTACAGGGCAATATAATAATTATTCTGATTAATGGTACCGAACGATATATTATGGATCAAGCTCACATGTACAAGACTTTTTTGGTCTTAGTTTTTTATTAGGTTATAAAAATATCATACAAACTTTTTTTTGTAACATTTAGATAAGAATAAACACTATCAATCTCAAACGGTATTTGCGGTAAATCTTATCGAGGCACAGGAAGTCCAAAATGTAGTTTAAAACGATACGCAGCCCACAAGCACGTGGCTTAAATTATTGGAAATGAGTGGGTGTATAAACCTATAACACCCAAATGAGTGCTGCGTAGAAGGTATCCAGTCTATGGTACACGTCTTGAGGAACAGCCATGCTGAAGCTAGTGGTTGTGTGTTGCGTGGCGGCTGTCTGGCTACAGGGCCCCAGTGGAGGTAAGGATATGATCCTCTCTTACAGATTGATTTAGAAATGTTTAGCAGTGAAAGATGAGGAAAATTTAAATAGTATGCTTATCAAACTGTAATATAAACACGTTATGTGCTGTAAACTAGGAAAACGCTAAAGTCCCGCCGCGTTGATGGATGAGCGTAAGTTTTTAGTTTGCGTGGGATCACTTTTCCTTTGCAAGTGCTTTGTGAATGTATTGTAGGTGATTGTTGTCAAGTTTCTATTGTTAATTGTTATTATAAACCTCAAAAAACTCATATTAAAACATTGATTTCTATGGATTCTGGCTAACTTTTTCAACTTTTTCTTTCAAAAGGTACTTCATCACTATAACCTTAATGTCCATTAGACGGAGAGCCAGTGACAGTTTCTATTGCCTCATAAGGTACATATGTTTGGACCATTGGAGTAGAAGCGGAAATTCATGTCATTTTCAAAAATGCGCGTCTTACGAGTCAACGTGGGGGCGTTTACCCGTCAGACGCCCCCAAGTGGGCCCCAAAAAGGGTCAAATCTGCCCCCATTAAGTATACACGATTAAAAAATACAAAAATTTATAAAAGAAGTTAGCCCAAAAAAGAATATCACTCGTCAGACGGGCTGCGTTGGGCCAAGGTCCTCTAGATCTCCGCCACCTGGCGGAGGCCGTCTAACTCGCTCGTGTTAGACGAGCCTCCGCCAGGTGGCGGAGATCTAGAGGACCTTGCGTTGGGGCCGTTGACCGTCAGACGCCCCAAGGGGGCCCCCCCAAAAAGTAAACTCTGCCCTCATAAGGTATACGTGATTTAAACATACCTCATTTTATGTGAAAATTACCAAAAAAACGAATATCACTCGTCAGACGGCTGCGTTGGGCCGTTGACCCCACAAAACGCCCCAAAGTGGGCCCCCAAAAAAAAGTCAAATCTGCCCTCAATAGGTATACATGATTCGAACATACGTCATGTTATAAAAAAGTTACCAGGAAAACGAATATTACTCGTCAGACGAGCTGAGTTGGGGTTTTGACCGTTAAGAAACCCCCCAAAGTGGGCCCCCAAAATGGTCAAATCTGCCCCCGTAGGAAATACATAATTTAAACTTACGTCATTTTATAGAGCCAGTTACCAGAAAACGAATATCACTCGTCAGACGGGCTGCGTTGGGCTTTGCCCCGTCAAACGCCCCCGAAGTGGGCCCAAAAAAAGGTCAAATCTGCCCTCATAAGGTATTCAGATTCAAACATACGACACTTTGGAGGACTAATATTAGTCGTCAGACGATCTGCGTTGCGCTTTGACCCGACAGAGGGGCCCCGGAATTGGGCCCTAAAAATGATAAACTTCCCCCATAAATTAACATGATTGAAAAATACGGTATTTATAGAAAAATTTACCTCGGAAAAAAATATCACTGTCAGACTGGCTGTGTTGGGCCCCCTTGGCCTTACCTCCCTACTTCCCCCAAAAAATTTGAAACATGTTTTGTCTCGAATACTTACGAATTATGTTGGATTAATCGGATTAGTGCGATATTTGTAGTCATGATGTTTATGCATATTTTGGGTCATTGAGCCCTGCAATTACCACTTTTTATTTTTTGGGAATGTCTAGATCGATGAATAAATCAGGAAGACATGTTTACTTCGTCTTATGGTAATTATTAAATAATGATGGTGTATGTATAGTATGTTAGGGTGTAAACTGCATGTAAAGAGTGTTGTAATTTTTTTTACCAATGAAGAGCTGTGTTTAATTTACAAACTGTTAAATGTACTATACGGTTTCTGATTTTTAAATCACAGATTAGCTTAAACTCTGGCATATTGTATAACGATACAGATAATCATTGACAATTATTTATTTTTTATCAAATAAGTATAATTAGATCATAGTAATCATAGTTACGTAAGCAATTATCATCATATGATAACCTTTTAAATCAATAGTCTTAATATGTGTTGAATCATGAAAATATTTTTTTTATAAGTTACAAACACTAAGGATTAGAATATAAAAATTATATGTCATAATTAACTCCAAACATCAAAACTTCCATACATTCGTTATCACAGTATGTTTGAACTTTTATCATTGTAAACTTTAGAAGGAATCATCATCAAATCATAAGTAAGAATTTTTAATGTGTAAATCATGCAAATAGTTTTTATAAGTTAAAAACAATTGATTAGAATATATAAATTGGTTTGGTAAAATTAACTTCAAATATCAAAACCTCTACCACATTCGTGATCACTGTACGCTTGTATACGCTATAAATTTTTTTAGTAATCATCATCATATCATAACATACGTAAAAATCTTTAACATGCGTTTTAAACATGCAAATACTTTTCATTAAAAACAATTGAGGATTGAATAAATAAATTGTGAAAAATTAAACTGTAATCACTTCGTCCCTCACTGTACGCTGCTTCCGAAACATCTATGTCAAATCATCCTCATCGAAATCCTCTACTTCTAAATCGCATTGCATAATCTCATCAAGTACGAAGAGGACAGATCATAGAGGAACCATCTTGGTCTATATTAAAATCTCTATAACATAATGGGCATTTTAAAAAAATCCGTCTATGGAACCATTTTAACAGCGTCTTGTCGCCCTACAAATAAAAAACCAAGGTTTTAAAATATTATATATGACATTATATATATATATTTATATATATAATAAAGGCCTACAAAAAAACAAAAAATAATGAAATAATGAGGGGTAATATTCTTTTTCATGGTCACTTTACTATAGAATGCCGTTGTTTCAATCATATATACCTTAAGACTGTTGCCTAAGCTCGAGAAAACCCGGCTTTGACGCAGAACGCAGAGGTGAAGTCTGGACTCTGGATCACTTGGAAGCTCTATCGGTGGTCCTATCGGGTTGTGCTTTGCACCAAAATGTTTAGTAAGAATGTGTAATGGGGGTATCAAGGCACATTTTGATTTTCCAAATATTGCTCACTTTTCTTATTAAATGACTGTAAAATATGACACCGAACTGTTAATTTGTAGTAGCCCAATATACCAATTTTGGTGTAGGAGATAATTATTTGAAATCTCAAAATGTGCTTTGATAGCGACACACGCTCATCCTTTTTAAACAGCCTCCCAAAAAAAGCAGATTTTTTGGATGAAAATTAAAGGTCAAAAAGCGGTCCAGACTGTATGTGAAATTAGCTGGATTTTACGATCAAGGGTATTCTTAAATGGGCGTTTAACATTGTAAAACAAGTTGGCCCGAGCTTGGCAAACAGTCTTAAGGGCAGATTTGACTCTTGGGTGCCCACTTTGGAGGTTACCTAACGGGTCAAAGCCCCAAAGCAAGACGCAACCCATCTGAAAGAGTGATATTCGATTTCTTGGTAACTGACTCTATAAAATGAAGTATGTTTGAATTATGTACCTTATGAGGGCAGATTTGACCTTTTTTTGGGCCCACTTCGGGGCGTTTGACGGGTCAAAGCCCCAACGCCGCCCGTCTGACGAGTGATATGCGTTTTCTGGGAAATGGCGCTATAAAATGACGTAAGTTTGAATTAGGTTTTATCCTACGGGGGCAGATTTGCCCTTTTGGGAGCCCACTTTGGGGTTACTTAACGGGTCAAAACCCCAACGCAGCCCCGTCTGACGAGTAACATTCGTTTTCCTGGTAACTTTTTTATAAAATGACTTATGTTTGAATCATGTATACCTATTGAGGCAGATTTTACCTTTTTTTTGGGGGGGCCCACTTTGGGGACGTCTGTGGGGTCAACGGCCCAACGCAGCCGTCTAACGAGTGATATTCGTTTTTCTGGTAATTTTCACTATAAAAAGAGGTATGTTTGAATCACGTATACCCTTTTGAGGGCAGAGTTGACTTTTTTTTGGGGCCCCCCTTTGGGGGCGTCTGACGGGTCAACGGCCCAACGAGCCGTCTGACGAGTGATATTCTTTTTTGGGATAACTTCTTTTATAAATTTTTGTATGTTTTAATCGTGTTTTACTTAAAGGGGGCAGATTGACCTTTTTGGGGCCCCCTTTGGGGGCGTCGACGGGGTAAACGCCCCCACGTTGACTCGTAAGACGCGCAAATTTTTTAAAATGACATGAATTTCCGCTTCATTCCAATGGTCAAAACATAGTACCTTATGAGGCAATAGAAACTGTCACTGGCTCGCGGGCTCATGTGAAATATGAACGTTGTAGAACACCCGTCTGGTCGAATCGGCCCTAATGTCACGAAATATCGCCACAAAAAATCGAAAAAAATCGTTAAAGTACGATATTCATGAGAAATATTTCTTTGATTGTACCCAAAAACGTGGCAGGTCTAAGTTCAGAGATTTCAAAGGTCTCCAGAAACTTTCATCGCGATTGAAATATCGGTTTAGCCGGAATCGTGTTAACAAACACACAAAAATGCAAACAAAAATAAAAAATAAAAACGAAAAAAATCGTAAAATTGCGATTTTCAAGATAAATAATTTTTCGATAGATTTTTCGTACGTGGCAGTTCTAAGTCCAGAGATTCCAAAGGTCTCCAGAAAATTTCATCGCAATTGGAGTATCGGTTCTGCCGGAATCGTGTTAACAAACAGACAAAAATACAAAACAAAAGGAAAAAATAATTCCGGATTTTTTTCTCCAGTGTAGTAGAATGGAATCTTCGCTTCGCTCGCTATGCTCGCTACGCTCATCCAATAAATGAAGCAAACATTGTAAATATATGAATTAACTTTATCTGAAGTGTTAAATTTTCATTAACAGTTTGAGACACTTGAATTATACTCATTGTATGACTACAATTTATGTAAGTATTGTACGTTCTTATTTACAATTTTAAAAGTAAATTTTGTGCTTAAATGTACTTTGTAATTATATAAATCTTTATCGTCTATATAATGAATTACTTGTATAATATATAAGACTGTTCCACCCATTTTTTCATTTTCTAAAATTTGCAGCTTTGTAAAATTAAAGCGAATGAAATTGAAACTTGACACTATTAGAACACCAAGACAATTTTTTTCATCTTTTTGATCAGGCACCCGGCAAATATTGTATCTTCAAAATAGTTTCAAACTGCAATTGCATCTAGTTCATCGTTCAAAGTAGACAGTTGTGCTTCTGTGACATTTAGTTTGACTGTTTTTCTTCAGTTTAACAAAGAGAAAACATGGGATTTTATTTTTTAGTATGTTCAACGAATTTTTTAGATAACCGGTATTTTTTGTCAATTTGTACCAGAAAACGGAAAAAATCGCAGGGGACACGGTTCCAAAAAAAAAACAATTTTTTCTCTTTGTTAAGAATATGCGAGTAAGAGTATATGTGTAGATTTTTTCTGGAACTTTTCCTGAAGCCAGTTTTTATCAGATTGCTACCATACTTTGCATACACCTGTTATGGTTATGTATATACAGTCTTTGATAGAAGCACATTTATTTTAACCATTACAAAAAAGTCGAAATAAATAAAAATGGATTTTGAGGATTTTTGATTTTTGAAAAATTTAAAAAATGGGTAATTTTCGGTACTAATTTGTGCGTATTGCGCAATAATGTTTAGTAATCTTTCACTATAGAAGAGTGACCACTTCTTGCTTGACAATGACGCAAAATTGCATATGTATCAGATGACAACTGGAAGCAGGAAAAGTTCCCAATTAGTCTCAAATAGGTATAGTTGACTCTTACTGAAGAAAACAGTCTAACATTTATGTCACAGAAATACAATTTTCTGCGTTGAATGATGTGTTAGATGCAATTGCAGTTTGATACTAATTTGAAATGCAATATTTACCGGGTGCCCAATCAGAAAAAATAATTTGGTGTACTTATAGTGCCAGATTTTAATTTCAATTCGTATATTTTTTAAAAAGTTGCATGTTTAGAAAATAAAAACAAGGTGGGACATCCTTAAACAAAATATATAGGTATTTTTTTAAGAGTAATTTTATAGTACTTGCTTGTAAAAGAACACAAAATATACATTTTAAAACTTATTTGGGCAAGCATATTGCAGGACCACATTCAGTATTTTTGTTTTGTTTCCCAGCAAACGCTGAATGCTGCCGCAAACGCTACATCCGTATGAGACATGAATATACAGGACGTTGGGTCAACCAGGGTATTTGCGGGGACTGTACACGAGGAAGTCCATACTGCAGTTTCGGTGGCTGCAATATATTCGGCTGCAACTGCTCTGGTGGCTGCCGCAGTGGACCGTGCTACCACACATCGTCTGGTAAGAGAGGACTGCGCATGCGCTCGGAGGACGCGCGTGACGTCATCAGTGCAGCTGACATCGACGGGGACGGCAGGATGAGTCTGGAGGAAGCAAAGCGCCATCTTGCTGGTATGGGTCTCCACACTAACCAAGTGGAGCGGGCCGTGGAAGAGTTGGACGCCAATCACGATCTATTTGTTTCTGAGCAGGAAATTGATTCGGATTTCTAATAATCGAATAAGAAGCCGTAAGAAGCTTCTGGTACTTAACATTCTAAAATATATTTTTAACCATTTTGTTTTATCAAAATTAACAGTGTTTTATTTTGTATTATTATTGCAAAAGCAAACGCTTTCATGTGTTATACATTTTTTAATAGTAAATACTTAATGCATTGTGGAATTTATTAATATTTACACCCAGACTTGATTTCCAAAAACTAAACCAGGTGCAGGCAAGGTACCTCTTAAAACGTCACAGCAAATTTATTTATTTATTTATTTATAATCAGTTTTCATTGACACTGTCATATTTTTGGTACAAACCATTTTGAAATGTATATTGGGTAAGTATTAAAATTATTTACATTTTAAATTAAATAATATGAAACATACAAGTCGCACTTGGAGCGGGTTGAAAACGTGCCTCCTTGTGGCCGGCGCGGTCATCGCAGCAAACCGAAGTGGAAGATCTGGATTCACGATCGATGGAGGTGTTGTCTCCGCCCGCCAGAGTCGGAAACGGACGGTCACCTAACCCCCTTCGACCTTCAAGAGTGCCTGCCGGACTGTGTCCCGATTAGACGTGCCATTTGAAAGTAAGTTAGATTTGGTTTTGTCATTTCCTCTGCGGATGGACGCGACTGTGTACTTTTCTCATCTTAATCTGAAATGTTTTACGCCCATTTTTGCTGTGCTGGTCCAAACCGATTCCCGAACGAACGAACGTTGCTCGAGCTATGGCCGTTATGGGCTTTCCAACAAGTCAGTCTGCTAGTAAAACGACATTTTTTTCAAAATTTTGTGACTTCGTAATTTGGCACTACGCCGAGACGCATCCCTGAGGGTCGGGGCAATGGCCGATCAAAGTTACGTCTCCTTCCGTGGCTCGGACACAGTCATGGCAATTTGTCCTTATCATCCTCAAAGCGTTTAAACTATACGCCATCCGAAACAAGTTGCCAACAGACCTGTAGTTTGAAAGTTTCCGTCGAGGAAAGTTTTTACCCCTCCCATCTGCGTGGTCCCGCACTGCTTGTTTCACATGTCCCTCTTTGACTTTAGTGTACACGAACCCACCCTTGACTACTCCTTCCCTTTGGGTCCAATACTCTTCGCGATCCGACAAGTAGTTTTGAAGTAACGTTGAATTTGGTTTCGTCTTCTTGCGCCATGGTCGAACGCGACCATTGAATTTTATCCTTGTCATCCTAGATGAATCTACGTCCCACCCACTCCATGCTGGACCAAATCGCGTCCCGTTCGGACGAATGTGGCACGAATTATGTGCAGACTCGCTTTCCACCGAAAGTCAGTGCGCAACCATAGTAGTGATTGGCGAGTATTTTTTTTTTTTTTTTTTTACAAATTTTGATTATTTTACACTTACGCGGTTGCCCATTCCACGTTTGTATGATGCAGGTCTGCTTATGGCCTACTGGTAAACCCTTGTGCCGAATTTGAACGAAACAAAACAAACTTCAGGATAATAGGAATTTCCAAATTGTCCAAATACGGTCAGGGAGTGCCTAGATCACTGTTTCAACTAAAACAATCGGCCACCTGAAATCCCCAACATGATGTGTATATTACATTATATTTAAAAAATGCAAAAAAAAAACATGTAATGGAAATTTCGACTAATCACCATTGCCTTTTGTAATACAATTTTCTGTTGTATAGATTACCTAACGAAAATAATTTCTTTGTAAATCTGTGCTAAAGTAAATCTGATTAGTTTCAGGTTCACTAATCAAGACCTCAAAGAAAAGTGTACATTTAGTGAATATTGAGAAGGCACGAAATCAAGAATTGAAGGGTAATTGGAAATTCGTACTTTGGAATAGATTTTTGAACTCTAGCCAAATTGTTATTATTTTGATAATATTGGAACCGAAAGATATGGATCAAGCACACAATCGCACGGCTCTACTTGGGTATAAGTGTGTACCAGATTATAAAAAAAATGATAGCCTGTATTAATTAAAACGTTTATGTAAGCACACTATCTTTCTCAAACGGAATTGAAATAACATAATCTATACGATAAATCTTATCCAGGTCAGGAAGTCAAAAATGTAGTTTAAAACGATACGCCGTCCGCTAGCACGTGACTAAAATATGTAGAAATGAGTGGGTGTATGAACTTTTAAAACCAGTGTAGGTGCTGGGCAAAAGAAAAGGTATCCAGTCCTGGTAGTGCTTGGGTCACGTTTTGAGGAGAGGAACGTCATGCTGAAGTTAGTAGTTTTGTGTTGTATGTCGGCTGTCTGGCTTCAGGGCCCAAGTGGAGGTAAGGATATGATCAATACTGACGGGTTCATTTAGAACAATGTTACTTGTTATTGGCAATAAAAAACACAAATACAATTTTCAAAATTATAAGTAGATAGAATGTGGTAGATTTAAATATCTGTAATATATAATCACGTAATGTGCCGAAAATTGGTGCCACATTTGACTGACATTGTTTGCATTTGCCGACTCGAGTTCCATCAATTTAAACTGCAGTCGTGTAAGGGACAGAGACTACTGGACGATCGTTATGTAAACAATCAAACAGAATTTACAACAACAACCACAATTTTTTTGGAATATCATTATTAATTTAAACGCATATTTTAAGATTCGTACAACGGCAGAGTAATTGTTGTTTTTAATAAATAGAAGTCGCTGAGGCTGGCACGGAAACGATTTTAAGCGCTCATCTATCTATTCTTTTTCCGCGGGTAAACGGTTAATAACATACTAGGTATCATATTTCACACGAACGTTAATGAAGAATTAATATTAGATTCACTAAGAAAATCCCTAATTTATTAATCGATATTGAATAAAGAAATCACGAAATCTTTGTAATTTACTCAATTTTTTTTTTACGTCTGTAATTTATTCCAAGTGTACAGATATTTAAACACAAATTTTCATACTGGAAATCAACGTTTTTTAATCATTGCGAATGCGTAGGTTAATTTGGTAAATTGTAAGATAAACGGTTTGACGGGAATTTCCTGACTTGAAATCTATGTTTAAGATTTTTCCATTTTTCGCGTTTCGAATTTTACATCGTGCAATTATTTTTAAAGCTTATTCTTGGCAACGAATTGTGGATATCAAAAAAAAATCCTAATGATATTTCTTACCGTTCAGCTGCAATTATCAACACCAGAGAGCGCGCATTTTATCTGGGTCAGACAAGTTGGCACTCTTGTGTATTCTGGATTAATACCAGTTGTAAATGGGAAGAAAATATGGATATAAAAGGAGTATGTGGACAAGCATGTTGCGATACCAATTTCAGTATATTATTTTGTTTTAAAGCAAATGCTGAATGCTGCCACAAAACCTCGGTACGTATGAAGAATGGATGGGGGCATTGGGTTGAAAAAAGTCTTTGCGAGGATTGCGAACGAGGAAACCCATACTGCAGCCATGGTGGCTGCAATATATTCGGCTGTAACTGCGATGGTGGCTGCCGCAGTGGACAATGTTCCCCCAAGTCCGGTAAGAGAGGACTGCGCATGCGCTCGGAGGACGCGCGTGACGTCATCAGTGCAGCTGACATCGACGGTGACGGCAGAATGAGTCTGGAGGAAGCAAAGCGCCATCTTGCTGGTATGGGTCTCCACACTAACCACGTGGAGCGGGCCGTGGAAGAGTTGGACGCCAATCACGATCTTTTTGTTTCGGAGCAGGAAATAGACGCGGATTTCAAATAATCAAATATGAAGTTTTCAGTTATTATAACATTGATAATTTTTTTTGAACGTAATGTTCTCTTAAAATTACATATATTTCGTTTTCAAATATTTCTGTAATTAATTTAAAGCTTTTATTTTGCAATACATTTCTAGAAAATACTGTTGAATATTATTTTCGCACAAACATGATTTTCCAAAATTGAACAAAGAGCAAACTAGGCACCGATTAAAACGTCACAGAAAATCACCAATTCCGACATATATTTTCGTGCAAACTTTCTAAAGTGTATGTATATTTATGAAATTAATAAATTGTATATAAAATAATAACAGATTTATTATGTAGCATATTTCTCATTGTACGTGTTATTTTGTCACTGTCTATTTTACTGTTGCTATAATGATTTCAACCTAACTTGATTTGGTTAGTCGGGAAAATCTCCCATACGTTAAGTTGATAACATTTGAATGCATTCTGGAACTTATCAAATTTAGCTCGATCGGGGATTGATTCCAGTTGAGCTTGATATAATAATTTCTGGTTTGCATTATAAATATGATTTCAATCTTCTTTGGCTTACTATTGGGTGTGGTTTAAACGTATGGTACGAAACAATTACCGTCAACTTTATACATCAAAATTTAATTGGTCGTTCGTCAGTAAGAAAGGATGGCATTCACGTCTTTACAGACACCTGTTCTGATTCACCGAAAACCAAGAACATGGGACACGAGAAAGCAGGAGTGGATAAAACATAATTAAATGTATAGTCAGGAGTTTGAATTACCACGGTCTAAATTTATGATGAAAATTCACTTTTCTGTAATTTCCATTAATATTTTTCCAAGCTGAGGTAAGGGAGTACCAAAAGTGCGAACGAAGCTACTTAATCAACAGAGCGTAGACGAAGAAGACATAATAAATTAAATTATTCAAGTGCGTTATCTTTTCAGTGTCGGTGCCGATAACGCTCTTCATTAAATAGCTGATTGCTTATTTGCGCATTCAAGTTGATGGAGGTGCCGGGTAATTAATTTTATACCTTTCTGGGAGGCTAGCCATAACTCATCTCACCCCTAAGGCCACAAAAAACATTACATAACATTCTTGTTAAAAGTGTAATGGCAACAAAACACGTGTCAATCGGATGTCGTGTTCGGTTGTGTGACACACATAGACGGATGGAAGGATGGAAGTATAGAAACGTGATGCTTGAATGGGAGCTTGGCTCTGTAATAAAATTATGAAAGACAATCCCAGCGTTTGTATCATAGACATACATACATAAGCTTAGCGTTGCAAAGCGCTGGACGCTCAGTCTCCTCTCCTTCCCACCGAGCGCTAGCGTGCCGATTTGCAGCCATCACGAAAGGGGAAAATTACATATAGTGATACCATTAGTATGGTACCATTTATACCATACCGTACTATACATATGGTATTTCTATGGGACCGTGGGGATCTCTGAGCTCTATATACTTACGTGGAGATCTGATATATACGGGGCAAATGTTGAGATGTGAAGTTGGCGGAAGTTTGCCGTCCGCCATTTTCTTAGGTCCCTAATCAGCGGCAGATTCAAAAGAACTAAACATAATAGATTCGTTCACCTGTGTTACTGGCCTGTGTTTATCAGTTTATTTAGTGTAACACTGCAGTACACACTATTCCTTGGCATCCTGAGTGACCCTGATAATAATCCACTGTAATAATAAGTCTACTAGTCAACATAACCTCAAAATAAGCTAGCCACAGACCGCCATCTTGACGTTAAGATTTACATCTAGACGGCGGTGCAATCGCAATTAAAATCGCGATATAATCGAGGGACGTCGATAATAGGCCCATCGCTTTAGGCCCATGTAGGCTTCAAGGTTACAGTATAGCATGCGCCCTCCACGTAAGTATATAGAGCTCAGTGGTGGGGACCGTGGGGACCTTTCATGATGGTTTCCAATTAGCACGCTCTCCACGGCCATGGCCATACTGAAAGTAATAATATTAATTTTTTTGAAAGTCCAAATACGCCGACATTTTACGGAGCTAAGCTCCCAAATAAGTATTCGGTCCGTCTAAGTGTGTGTCACGTCTCATGATAAAATCCGAACACGACGTCCGATCGGGGATTGACATGCATAGAGAATTATTTTTTAGTTGCTCCCTCTTTTGAGAAATCCCGTACATGTGCTTTGTTATTGACAAACAAGATGTTATGGACATTATTTTGACCAAAATAGATTTACCATTGCTGTGAATCTTTTCCAAGTCGTCAAGTCTAAATTGAACGTTGAACTTTGAAATAGATTTCCAAATAGTAATTATTTTGATTATCGGTACCTAAAGATAAGATTCGAGCGCGAACGCGCAAGGTTCTACTTCCGGCTAAGTAATTTCCAGATTATAAAAATCATACAAACCTTTTATTATACATTTTTGTAACGTGTAGATAACCACACGATCGTTCTGAAAAGAAATTGAAATAACAAAATCTATACGTTAAATCTTATCCAGTTCAGGAAGTAAAAACTTATTTTAAAACGATACGCCGCCTGCAAGCAAGTGAAATGAGTAGAAATGAGTGGGTGTATAAACCTAAAACCCAAGTGGATGCTGGGTAAATGACAAGGTATTCAGTCTACGGTGGCAGTGCTTGGGACACGTCTTCAGGAACGGTCATGCTGAAGTTAGTGGTTGTGTGTTGTATGGCGGTTGTCTGGCTACAGGGCCCAAGTGGAGGTAAGGATGATCCTTTCTGACGGTTCATTTAGTACAATGTTCCTTGTTTTGCCAAGAAAAAAAATGAAAACTATTAAAATATTTGGTTGCAAGTGAAGTGGTACAAGGTAAATAGTTACCAACTGTGCCAAGTGATCCCAAGTGTCACAACACACCAATGGTGCAAGGTGTTTGTGTCAAAATACTGATGCAGAGTTGGTGAAATGTGACTTTGATGACGTTTGCTGCTATTTCGAACGGTGGCGAACTGGTAATCAACTTGGAAACTGGCGATCAAAGTAACGTGATCTTTGTCCTTGCGACGTTGGCATAAAAACTTTCTACGGAATTTTCAAAATATTGGAAAGGGACATTAAATATATGTGTCTAAGCGTATTAATGTGTAATATAACCACGTGTAATGTGTTAGAAAATAAATGCAATTTTAATTGATTGATATTGTTTGCATTGTCGACTCCAAGTTCAATCAATTCAAACTGCGGTCAAGTAAAGTGACTTCTTCTTTCGCTGGTTAACTTTCTAATTTTAAATATTGCCAAACTAAGAATCACAAACAATTACAAATAAACCACAACTTGATGAGTAGTATACATATAATATATGTAAGTACTTTAGACGGAAATTAAAAATATGACTACACCGGGGATCGAGCCCGGGACCTTGGTTTTCTCGGCCATGCTCTTACCAACTGAACCATGCAGCCACCAATTTCATACATATTATATTATGTATATTTATTGTAATGATTCGTACTATGCCTGAAACAACATCGACTTGGCTATCAATTCAAAAATCTGCAAGTAGAACTATTGAGCCACACTACATGCAAGATAGTTTAACTATATTATGTAGAATTGATTCCATTTATTCATTACTCTTGCAGATTAGAACAAATCAAGAAAAGATTGTTAAATATGATCTATCAACTTTATCTTAAATGTAGTATTTAGTTTTTATTAATAAACTAACAAATTCATTATCCTTCGCGTTTTTTACTGTACATTTATACTTGACAATTTCAATGTACATATTGCTTAATCATTCTTCGTTTTAATTATTGTATACTTTTTTTAAATTTATATTTTGTTATTTAATTTTTACTTATGCAATATTGTTATTTTATAATAATTAATAGTTTATTGTGCTTGTTGGGTATTTTGAAATGATAAGTTTAATAGTTACTTGGCACTTGTGAATAAATACCAGTTGCTGGTGGGACTAAAATATGAATATAAAACAAGTATCTGGACAAGCTTGTTGCAGTACCATTTTTGGAATTTTTATTTATTTTACAGCAAATGCTGAATGCTGTAAGAAAGTCCCGGTACGTATGAAAGATTATCGGGGCCGTTGGATTATTAAAAATCTTTGCGAGGATTGTGAACAAGGAACCCCATACTGCAGCCACGGTGGCTGCAATATATTCGGCTGTAACTGTGATGGCGGCTGCCGCAGTGGACAATGTTCCCCCAAGTCCGGTAAGAGAGGACTGCGCATGCGCTCGGAGGACGCGCGTGACGTCATCAGTGCAGCTGACATCGACGGGGACGGCAGGATGAGTCTGGAGGAAGCAAAGCGCCACCTTACTGGTATGGGTCTCCACACTAACCACGTGGAGCGGGCCGTGGAAGAGTTGGACGCCAATCACGATCTATTTGTTTCCGAGCAGGAAATTGATGCGGATTTCAAATAACCGAATAAGAAGCTTTCAGTACTTAACATTGTTATAATTACATTTTGTTTTCTTAGCAATAAATATATGTAATTTTTAATAAATTTCTAGAAAGTACTTTGGAATGTATTAATATTTACACCCAGACGTGATTTACCAAAACTAAACAAAGAGCAGACAAAACAAGGCACCTGTTAAAACGTCACAGCAATTCACCTAACATATTTTTGGTACAAGCCTTCTGAAGTGAGTATTGGGTACGTAATTGAAATTTATAAAGTTTTAATAAAATAAATATTATATTATAAAAATGAATTAAGTAGCACATCAAAAAATCATGTGTTTTTGTGCACTTTTAATAAGTCGTACTCAGCTGGCTTCTTTGTTGTTACACAGACACTAATGATTTCAACCTATCTCGATTTGCACAGTTTGGAACTCCCATATGTAATGTTGATAACATTTTAATGCATTCCAGAACTTACAAAATTTAGTAAGATCGGGAATTGATTTCGATTGAGCTGCTTATATAAATTATTTATGGCTCGAATAAATATGATTTCAATCTCCTTCTTTGACTTACTCTTGGGTGTAAGAAATACCTACTCAAACTTCACAGGCAGTAGTTTAACAAGTACGGTATCAAACAATTACCTTTTTTATTATTAGTATTAGCTGCTCTAGATGTTCGTCGCTCACGAGACCACAATTAGGAGAGTGTATTATTTATAAAAAAAACAAACCATTACCGTCAAATTGATAAATTAAAAAATAATTTAACGTTCTAAACGTTATCTATAGATTGTAGAAAAAGAATACACAAATTATATTATTCGCAGTGCGTTATCTTTTTGGTGTTGGTGCCGGCATAGCTTACTTTTAAACAGGATTGGTGGAGGTGCCGGGTCATCAATTTTCAATCTTTCTGGGAGGCTAGGCTAGCCACACTCACCTTACCCCCAGGGCCACTAAAACATTCTGCACCATCCTTGTTGAATTACACCAAAAATGCGCATGTTAATTGGACGTCGTGTTCGGTTGCGTGACACACACATTTCTTTCGTATGGATGCCTGCTGAAGGGAACACATCAGAGCTAGCCGATGTGACCCTCTTCAGCGGGTGACTAAATAGCTATAGGTATATTGGAGTTAGGACAATTGTGAGGGATGTCCCACCCCTTGCATTCGCATTAACGACTGAAGAAAACCTTTTAAAAAACCTCAGTCAGGATTACCGGTCTCTACGGGATTCGAGCCCGAAACCTCCCGAATCTGAGTATTGCGCTTTGCGCTTGAGGATACAGAAAAGTGATTATTAAAATGAGCTTTGCTTTGTAATAAAATCATTAAAGACGCAATTTCAGCGTTTGTATATAGTTCTTTGTCTGTAGACTGATATCATAGCTGTTGTTCAAAGCGTAGTACCGCTAGTACGTGTCATGAAAATTCATATAATTCTACTATGTTTGAGTACTTTCGACACTTTTTGAAAGTCCAAACACGTAGACATCTTGAGGAGCGAAGCTACCATATATGTATCACTTTTCTGCACGTCCGTCGATCCGTCTGTGCGTGAGCAGTGCGTTACGTCACAAGATCAAATACGAACACGACGTCCGATCGGCGATTAACATTCATAGATAATTATTTTGTAGATTTTCTTCCCCTTTGGAGAAATTCCGTACCCGTGCTTTGTTATGGACAATCAAGGTGTTCAGGACAACATTATATGACCAATATAGCATTACCATTGAGCTTGCTGTGAATCTTTTCCAGGTCCTCAAGCCTAAATGAGAGCAAACTTGTAGTTAAATTGAGAGGGTGTGATATCAAGGATCTAAGGGATATTTGAACTTAAAAATAGATTCCTAAAAAGTATTTTTTTTAATTATTGCTACCGAAAGATAAGATTAGCGCGCGAACGCGCAAAACTCTACTTCGGACTTACTTTTTACCAGATTATAGAAAATCATACTAACCTATGTACATATTTCTGTATAACGTGTCGATAAGCAAACTATATCTTTCTCAAACGGTATTGAAATAACATAAGTTTAATATATATTCGTTTAATCTTATCCAGCTCGGGAAGTCAATAATGTTGTTAAAACGATACGCCGCCTGCAAGCAAGTGAAATGAGTAGAAATGAGTGGGTGTATGAACCTCCCCAAGTGGATGCTGGGTAAATGACAAGGTATTCAGTCTACGGTGGCAGTGCTTGGGACACGTCTTCAGGAACGGCCATGCTGAAGCTAGTGGTTGTGTGTTGCGTGGCGGCTGTCTGGCTACAGGGCCCCGTTGGAGGTAAGGATGATCCTCTTTTAAAGCTTGTATTATAGCACAATGTTACTTGTTTTTGTTAAGAAAAAGACATAAAGAGTATTTTCAAATATAAGTTGGAAGAATGTCTATTAATCTGAAATATAAAAACACGTTATGTGCTGAAAATCATTGCTATATATTTTGATTGAAAGTGTTTGCACTGTCAACTCAAGTTCAATCATTTCAAACTGCGGCCATGTATAAAGGGGCATGAGTAGACTGCTGGACCTACATCTGACGATGGTTAACTTTCTAATTTAAAATATTGCCAACTAAAACAATTATAGAAAGAAACCACAACTTATATATAGATTTGTTTAAAGATTCCTACAAGGGCAGAAACAACATCGCCTTTTAGCTATTGAATTTACTAATCTGCAAGTAGAACTATTGATCAACCCTATACATGCAAAATAGTAGAACTAAGTTGCATCGATTCCATACGTTTGTATTTCTCTTGAAGTTTACAACACAATCAAGAAAAGA
The DNA here is from genome assembly GCA_024449915.1 of Sweltsa coloradensis. Lineage (NCBI taxonomy): Eukaryota > Metazoa > Arthropoda > Insecta > Plecoptera > Chloroperlidae > Sweltsa > Sweltsa coloradensis. The sequence continues at coordinate 857,082 of JAMZAV010000367.1, forward strand.
TAGTTTAATACTTATAAAGAATCAACTTTACCTTAGTCTTACATATAATTAGTTTTTATTAACAAACTAGCAAACTCTTTTATATTTAGCGTTCTTATCTTATATTTTATTTGTACTTTACAATTTCTATGTATTGCTTAATCATTCTTGTTTTCATTTCCATATACTTTTTAGATTTACATTTTTGGTATTCAATTTACACTTATGATATTTTGTATAATTGTTTATTGGGTTTATTGGGTATTTTTTTAATTTTATAGTTACTTGCAGGCAGCTGGTAGGACTAAAGTATGAATGTAAAACAAGTATCTGGACAAGCATGTTGCAATACCATTTTCGGAATTTTATTTTATTTTACAGCAAATGCTGAATGCTGCCATAAAGTCCCGGTACGTATGCAAAATTATCGGAGCCGTTGGGTTACTAAAAGTCTTTGCGAGGATTGTGAACAAGGAACCCCATACTGCAGCCACGGTGGCTGCAATATATTCGGCTGTAACTGCGATGGTGGCTGCCGCAGTGGACAATGTTCCCCCAAGTCCGGTAAGAGAGGACTGCGCATGCGCTCGGAGGACGCGCGTGACGTCATCAGTGCAGCTGACATCGACGGGGACGGCAGGATGAGTCTGGAGGAAGCAAAGCGCCACCTTGCTGGTATGGGTCTCCACACTAACCACGTGGAGCGGGTCGTGGAAGAGTTGGACGCCAATCACGATCTATTTGTTTCGGAGCAAAAAATAGATGCGGATTTCAAATAACCGAATATGTCGCTGTCCTTACTCAAGATTGTTAATTACTTTTTGAACCTTTGAGCTTTCTCATGATTAAATATATTTGGTTTTGTATCTTTTTGTAAAAGTAGACGTTCTTAACTTTTAATAAATTACTAGCAAACACTGTGGAATTTACTAACATTTACACCTAGGCCTGATTTTCCAAAACCAAAAGTCTTGGTGCAAATAAGACAATTGTTTAAAAGTTACTAAGGATATGTGATTTTACATTCAGGCATATATTTTTGGAAATAAGAGACTTGAAATGTAAAGCGTAATTTTTAAAATGATTTTGTTTGCAAATAAAGTAGTATTTAATGTGGAGTCGCTGAGGCTGGCGCAAAGACGAGTTTAGGCGCTCAGCTTTTTTTTCTTGTTTTCTTTTCGGGTAAACTGTTTATAACACCGCTATCAAATTTCACACTAACATTAATAAAGAATCAATCTATGCTATCCAGTACGCGAATTCCTAAATTTATTCATTGATTTTAAATGAAAAAATTTGTGAAATCACTGAAATTTACTCCATTTACGTCAACTTCCAGAATTTATTCTAAGTGAACAGATTTTTAAACTCAAAATTGCATACTCAATATCAACGTTTAAATCAATGTGAACGCGCATGTTAATTTGGTTTTGTCATATGATAAACGATTTAGTGGAAATTTCCAGAATTGGAATCCATGTTTAGGATTTCCAATTTTTTCACGTTTTGGACTTATGTCTTGCAATGGAACTTTAAGGCTTATTTTTTGCAACCAATTGCGGATATCAACATAAAAGTAATTCATTAACATTCATGCAAAATTGAGTAATGATATTACAAACCGTTCAGCAAAAATCATCAAAACCTGAGTGCGCGCATTTGAGTAGGGCTAAGCTCATCAGCGTCCCCATATTACTTATTTCGCATATATGTGGTTTTGTGTGGATAATGATTTTGTTTAACGGGAACACTCCCGTTTATCTTCTTGATAACATTTATAACAGTCCAGAAGTAACAATCCAGGTCGATCGAGGATTGCACGTGGGTCTCCCGCTTGCCGGGTGTGCCCCGCAAGCACTCTCCCTTCAACCCGGGTTCTATCCTTAGTCGAGCTGGATTCTTTAATTTCCGGATTGCATTTCATTTCAATCTTTTTCTTTGACTGATCCAAGTGTAAGGAAGAAACATCAAAATGTTTAACTCACAGTTATAGTTGGATAATTTGTGGCACACCAAGATTTTTGTCTTCTTAAAAAAAAAACATACTTATGGAATTGGACTAAACAATCGACTGTAGTTGATTGATTAACTTTATTGTAATTTACCTGTTTCATGACAGGACAAGTAGGCCAGTGTCGAATTTGGGAGTCTGATAGGGCCTACACCAAAAATTATTGGATGAGCGTTAGCGAGCGTAGCGAGCGAAGCGAAGATTCCATTTTACTACACTGGAGAAAAAAATCCGAAATGTTTTGTTTTTTTCCTTTCTTTTTTTGTATTTTTGTGTGTCTGTGAACACGATTCCGGCTAAACCAATACTCCAATTGCGATGAAATTTTATGGAGGTCTATGAAATCTCTGAACGAAGAACTGCACGGAGGGAAAAATCGATCGAAAAATTATTTCTCATGAAAATCGCAATGTTACGATTGTTTTTTCGATTTTTAAAAAATTCTTGGACTTATAACATCTACATGCTTTATCCGTTGTAACGATTTTTTCACAGAACCTTAATTTTATGAATTTATATATACGTGTGAAATCGAGCGCAATCGAGAAATTATTTCTTATGAAAATCGCAATTTTACGATTTTTTACATTTTAAACATTCTCGACTGATAACACCTACATGCTTTATCCATGTAATGATTTTTCACAGAACTTATTTTATGAATTAATATATTCGTGTGAAATTGAGCGACATCGAAAATCTTTCTCATGATAATCGCAATTATACGATTTTTTTGCAAATTTTTACATTCTTCGACGAATAAAACCTACATGCTTTATCCGATTGTAATGATTTTTTCACAGAACTTTATTTTAGAATTAATATATTCGTGTGAAATTTGAGCGTAATCGAAAATTATGCTATTAAAATCGCAATTTTACGCTTTTTCGCTTAAAAAAATTACGCTCATCATCAACGCGGCGATAAGCAATGCATCTTTAATTGTTTTACCATGCACATTCACTTATTTCTACTTGCGCAATGCGCATGCTGCCAGAGCGTCATTGCTCCAGCCAAAGCTCGAGTTTGTGCATCCCTGTTATCCAGAAAGGGGGAGATCGGACCGGAAGTTGATAACAACGCCAACGTGGCTGCGTCGCGCAACCACTGTTCCTCTCGTTACATCATTTTACACTAATGCTTGTTTGCGAGAAAAAAGAAAACCGTTCCATTATTTGGTTATGAGTGGGGTAATAACCACCACAAATGAATGGAAGTATATCACATGAGATATTCCTTGTTCTTCATCTAGATAATATAACGAGGATGGAGCAGTTGTTATAACATAACAATTTTCCGTGTATAAGGTTAGTTTCAACCTCTTTATTTGCACCAAACTGTGTAAGTCCGACTTAGCAACAATATACCTCAAGAACGACCGAACGGGCTATAATTGACAAAGGTAAATTATATGGGAATATAGTTTTATTTTACGCGCATTTATTGTTTTTTAAAGTTATTTTACTTAGTTTTAAAGTTATAACTTAGTAGCGTTGAATAATACTATAATATAAAATCATTGTGGTATTTGAGTGGATACATAAAACATTTATTGTCACAGCCATGGTTCTCTTGATATATTAAACGGCTAAACACAAACATAATATTTCATAGAGAAATAGATTTTTATAAGTATTAATTTTTTATTCTCCATTTAAATTGTTAATATAAATTTTACTTTCTTCCAAAACCAAAATAATATAACTGTGTAAATCTGGATGATATGAATAACAACTTTGCTTGTACATAGAGTACTGGATTCGTCTACAATTCCAAACTTTTCGCTCGATAGTGCGTACAATGACAATAGTAAAGGCGGGAAGTTATTTCCCGAAAATCACAGATAGCCCCGCGAACTGGACACGCTGCACCTAATTGTAGCGCATGGCTGAACGTGTTTTTACGCCCGTACGGGTGGAAAAATCATTAAAAAACATGTAATATTTTAGAATGGGCTTATCCAAAGACTATGTAGGTCAAGAAGGAAGCCAGCGGCATTTTAGGGAAGGCTATACAGTCTCTTTGTCTCGCCCAATGTTAATTAATCTAAGACTGTGTGGACTTCGGAAAACGGTGGTCATCATGGAATCATGGTCCTATACCTTTGGGTCGAGAATGATTATAAACCCAAAGCTTTTACTCTGGATAGCCTTTTTTTTAGTTTAGTCTCAGGTTTAGGCCAACATAATTTATTATGATCCCTCAGTTCACAAGATCATATCGTAGAAAGTAGGTCTAGGTTTAACTCTAGGGGTAGGCCTAGGTTCTAATCCTAGGCCTACTCGGCTAGGACTAGACACCTCTTTTGCTAAGATTTAGGCCTGGAAATGTGCCCCTATTTATAGTTTATACACAGTTAAGGCCTTTAACCTTGAAAGCTTTAGACCTAGGCCTACCTTAAAAGCAAAATCAAGGCTAGATTGGTAGTATTAACCTACCAATAAGCAGAGGATAGGCCTAGGTGTTATTTTCCACTCCATATACCCTATACGAGATGTACTTTTACTATCTTAGGGGTCAACTGTGTTATGTAAACATAAACTTAACTATGTATGCAACACTTAAAATGGAAATAAAGCAACATTCTATTCTATTCTTGCTAGGTCTATGCCCTCCCTACACCTAAACAAAAGTAGCCTGTCTAGTGCTTAGGCCTCTTGCATCATCAAACAGGTCTACTCATTAGCCTGGATTTAGTTTAGAATGAAGATAGTTGGCCAGTCTGGGAAATAAAAAAACGGGAAAACACTGGGCTACTGGGCACGGCTCCATCTCGCAAACACTTAAGTTTGCCATGAGGAATTTGCTTGTAATCGGAATCCACGAAATGCAAAGAACATAGGCCTAAAAGCATGGTATCAGATGTTTTCGTAACACGTTTTTCATCTATCTGATATTAACGTCCCACGTCTTTCTCAACTTGATATGCTTCGGAAACGAGTGGAAAAACACCCCTCCTATTTTAACTCTTGACGAACATTGTGAAACAATACAATATTGAATCATTTCAATCCAGCAATCCAGTCTTTAGTGTGGTACAGTAAGGCTGTCAGTTAAAATCGTCCCACAGTACGGCCATCTTTGATCACATGTTTGAGTCATGACGTCAGGGGGCGGAGTTAGACTACTCGTCCATTACATTGTTTAATAAATATGTGTTTGAAATGAATTGCACATTACGATTTACAAACGCGCCAAGTAGTTACGTGTATCGTTTGAAGTATATATTATTCAACCTTATCAATGACGTTAATGCTCAACATCTTTAACTTACAAGAAACAATACCAAGCTAATTAATTATTGGCTATTTACTTATATTGCAATTGAGAAAAAATGTCTAATGGGAAAACCTTTTGAAATGTAAATGGATTGCTAACATTTGTAATGCAATAGAGGAATTTGAACTTTGAAAGATGTTTTGGTAATTGTACACTTCTTTTTCATAATCCCATTGTTTTATTCTGCGAGAGTACAGATGGAATTGTACGGTGTATACCATTGGAATATTGGAAATGTGTATATTATTGAAAACAACAAAGTTTGTTGATTATTCAGATTACTGGCAGGCACGTCTGTATTCATAATCCAATTTAAATATCGACAGAAATTGCTTTACGATGAAGGTATTCAATTGAGAGAATTTACTGAAGTTACATGATATAATTTAGATCGTTATACTAACGATGTTCCAGGTTCTCAGGTTGTTTGAACTTGTTAGTGAAACTTCTTTATATTTCTCAATTCAAACAAAAAACGTTAAATGATTAATGTTATTTACAATCCTGTAACTCGTCAGCGTATTTCCTTATTCAAATTTCCGTGATTTAATGCTATCAATATAAATACAAATTGAATCAATTCTTCATTGCTCGAACAATGTAAGCAGCAAAGTACGATCATAAAGAATAATATTATTTTAAAACCATAGCCCGAGAGGGTAAAGGTAAATCAAGTTCAAGAAAAACACTAGTAAACGTGAACGAATAACATTGTGAAACAACTATTGTTATAAAAAAAACTTTTGTTTTATTTTCTAGTCTTCAATTAATAAGTTATGGAAAACTAATTACATACGGTCAATACATTTCTTTGAAACGATGTTTCCTTCACAAACCGGTTACTACAATCTTAAGCCAGATACTAGGTAGTAGGAGTTAAAAGCTTGAACTGTTATCTTTTAAGTCACAATATTGTTGTTTTATTACGTTTATTACGTTAAGTTACTTTATAGTTAAAGATTTATCACACAAGTAAACAAAACAAGAATATCATAGTTCCAAGGATGTAAACTCAATAAATGGGTTACACATCATCAGTCATAGCCACGTATATAGATAGCAAGTTTTAGTTTTAGTGGTTCCAACGAAAAATTGCAGATAGCTCGAAATTGTTTTTTCATCAAACAACTGTCTCAACTTTATTCACGCTGGCCCAGTGTGGACCTTTAATTTAAAGTCTATCACATTGAGTTAAAAAAAGCTGATTTACAAAGGAGGACAAAACTTAAAATAGTTTCTTTAAAATAAAGTATCTTATTATCGAAATACGATCATATCATTCAAACGATTACTCAATAGTAATACGATCGTCGTTATAATAACAATTATTTTATAATATTTATTTATTTATTTATTTATTTATTTATTATATTTATATTTTATTTATTATTGTTATAATATAACAATTATTTTATAGTTAGAGCATTTTGACTGATTTAAAGAAGAAATATTACTATGGTAGTAAATTTAAGGGGGGGGGGGGGGCGCTGAGCTTTACCAAATACGCGCTCTCACGTGTTGATAATTTATGCTGAACGTAGTTATCATTACCAAATTTTGCATTAATGTTAATAAAATACTTTTCTATTGATATCTGCACTAGGTTACAAAAAAGTTTTAAAGATCCATTGCGAGACATAGCCTAAGTCCAAAACGTGGAAAAATGAGAAATACAAAACAAGAGTTTCAATTCAATTCGGGATATTCCTTTCAAACCACTTATCTTACGATTTACCAAATTACCCTAAAAGGTTCACATTGATTTAAACGATGATATCCAGTATGAAAATTTGCATTACAAAAATCTGTACACTTCGAAGAAATTCCCGAAGTTGACCAAATTTGAGTAAATTACGAAAATTTCAAGATTTATAATCAATTTGAAGATATTAGGCGTCCTGGATCTCATAGATTTTATCTTTATTTACGTCCATGTGTAATATGGTACCGATGTTATTAACCGTTTGCCCGAAACGACTCCTGTAGGCTGTATTGGATAGAGTTTACAATGTGTCACACGGTTGCTAATTCTTTCACCATGGTTTGGTCAACTTGTATTTGGTGATGTATAACTAAACTGATGATACTTTTTCTAACTTGATGTTTACACGCCAAACTAAACGAGAAACTATAATAAATTTTGCAGATCACTTCGTTTGTTCGACTTCATATTTAGTCATAATGTTTCAATACGACTGTGCGTACCAATAACATCATATGAGGCCGACTGACAGCAAAATATATCAACTATCAATTGATGATACTGTCACTAGAATCAAAATCAAAATCTTTCGTTCGAATTTATAAACACACCATGAAAAAGACATCAGTCAAGAACCGCTGATGCTGATGTGATAACAGTGGCGAAACCCAGTGACAGGAACGCCGACTCTACGTTCTCACCGTCACGTGCTCGTTATTGAAACAAAACAACTTTGAATGTTGAGCGATGTCTCGATATTGCGAAGATAGCGTCGCCGAGGTCGGCTGGCTTCACAGGAACCGACTCCGTTAAATCAATATTTAATCAGCAATAATGAGCAACGCTCGGTGAATACAAATGTCGCATTTCTATGGAGGACTCAAATTTAAAAATATTTAGCACGTACTACTGGCCCGCAACACAAAATCGAAAGCAATAAAATTCCAATTCGCATTCTTTATAACGGACGGAAGCGGATTCCTCGGGGCTGCGCCCCGCCCGCTGTCAAAGAAGAATGTTTCGTAGAAAGTATGTATAGTACGTATAATTCCATCTGTCCAGATACATTACATAACTCTTCGTCATATTGACACGCACACTAAAGAGATATAATAAATAAATAAATAAATAAACAGATATATTTTTTTAAATAAAAAAATATTTATTAAAAAAAGGTAAGTAAATAAATAAAATTTAAAAAAATAACAATAAACATTATAATCCTGAAAAATAATAGTTGGATGAGCGAAGCGAAGACTTCAATTTCACTGACCCCCAAACAAATTTAGCTCGGGTGTTTTTTTGTTTTGTTTTTTGTTTGTTTGTTTTTTGTTTGTTTGTTTGTTTGTTTTTGTCTGTTTGTTCGCTCTCTACCGGGCAAACGGCATATCCGATCTTAATGAAAATTGGAGGGGACCTTCGAAATCTCTGAACTTAGAGGTGTATTGTTTTTGGGCACAACCGAAGAAATATTTCTCATGAATATCGTACTTTTACGATTTTTTTCGATTTTTAGTGCGATATTTTCGTGCTATTTGGGCCGATTCTGACCAAACGGGTGGGGCTACAACGGTCATATTATACATGGACATTACAGTTATGGTGATGTAGCACCTTTTAAAAGAAAAAGTTAAAAAGTTTGCCAAAATCCATAAAAATAAAGCGTTTAATATAAGTTTTTGACGGTTTAGTGCGATATTTTCGTGCTATTTGGTCCGATTATGACCAAACGGGTGGGGCTACAACGTTAATATGTAACATGGACATATAGGTTATGGTGATGTAGTACCTTATGAAATAAAAAGTTGAAAAAGTTAGCCAGAATCCAAAAAAATAATGCTTTAATATCAGTTTTTTACGGTTTAGTGCGATATTTTCGTGCCATTTGGGCCGATTATGACCAAACAGGTGGGGCTACAAACGTTCATATTAAACATGGACATTAAGGGTATGATGTAGTACCTTTTGAAACATATAATTGAAAAAGCTAGCCAGAATCCATAGAAATAAAGCTTTTAATATAAGTTTTTACGGTAAATAATAACAATTTACAAGAAACAATAGAAATTTGACAACAATTACCTACAATACATAGGCTGCAAAGCACTTGCAAAAGTAAAGATATCCTACGCAAACCAAAAACTTGAAAAAAGCTCATCCATCAACGCGGCAAGAAAATCTAAATAGGCTACACTAAACAAGAGAAAATCAACAGTTCTTTCAAAATATGTTATTTCAAGTACCGTTGTTTTAACCTCAAATTTATAAAATGGGATTACGAAATTTCATTTGCCTGTACGGAGAGCATATTGCATTGAATTATTATTTATTAAAATTTACCTATGTCCATGGGTAGGATAGGCCAATGCAGGGCACGTATGAAGTTTACGGGCTCAAACTGTATTTTATAATGAATAACAAAATTGTATTGCGGCATCGCGCATGAGCTGTGTGTGACTGGTTGGCAAAGTAAGAGGTCATTGGATCGATGACCGGGGAGGTGGGTCAGAGAACTCTTTTCAATAACTTCAATGCATACTCAACTTAATTAAATGTGTTTTACGTAAATGCGTTAAATTTTTTACTTTTCACAAAATGTAGAATACTATTATGTTATACCATTAAAATGATTCTATGTGTTCCAACTTATTTAGGGATTACTTTAAAAATATTCAAGGAACCCAAACTTTGCAGTTCGATTATGATAAGAAGATTAAACATCAAATCAACTCAAATCTTTATGTGTGTTATATAGTTGAATCAGAAGACGTAGTCATCAGTACCACGCCAGATGTGACTGTGATTAGCCATTTAAACATTGTCACGAAACACATTTAAAAATTCGTTCACTTTTAATGGGGAGTATTTGCAGGCCATTTAAGTGCGTCCATAGTTTTAATTTGATAACGAAAGATCGTGCAAATTGCAACGTAATTGACGACTTGAATTGTACCCGCCTCCTGACGTCACGAGGCAACATGGCGGAATTAGTTGGTATAAATCCTCATTTCGCAAGTTGACGCCTGCTTCACGGCGCAACACTTATCACGCTCTAACTTTTATTCTATTCATTATTTGGACAATAGTTAAATGAATAATATTTAGCAAATATATCATTCTTTGTAATAGCAATTATTTCGATCTTTTTGACACAGTCGTTAGCTTGTTATAACAATGTACGCATCATACATGTGAAAATTATCAATGACAAAAGTTTTCTCAATAATTTATTTGACAATAAACTACTGATCGGATTTCGACAAGACCTCTTTAAAAATATGCATCAGACTTTTTAGACAAGAAATAAACTAACTTTCTAGATAGAAAGTGCACTGAACGAAACTTTGCAGCATAGAGTAATATGCAGGGTATGTGTTTTTATCTAAAATACGCACTCTTGACGTGCGGATGAGCCGTGAAAAAGTGCACGCTGCATATTACTCTATGCTATAAATTTTCGTTCAGTGCACTTTCTATCTAGAAAGTTAGTATATTTCTTGTCTAAACAGTCTGATGCATTTTTACAAAGAATCCTTGTCGTAATCCGATCAGTAGTTTTTTGTCAAATTAATTAATGAGAAAACTTAAGTCATTGATAATTTTCACTTGTGTGATGCGTACATTGTTATAACTACGTAACGACTTTGTCAAAAAAATCGAAATAATCGCTATTACAAGGAATGATATTTTTGCTAAATATTATTCATTTAAGTGTTGTCCAAATAATGAATAGAATAAAAGTTAGAGCGTGATAAGTGATGCGCCGTTCAGTAGGCGCCAACTTGCGAAATAAGGATTTATACCCAATACTAGTCACGTGACCTATCGATCGTTTTAAGCTCCGCCCATTTCGAGTCGTCAATTCAGTTCAATGTATATTGTTCCAAGAAGTATTGTTATATATTCTATTTCTATCCCTTTATGTGATGTTTTTTCGACGGGCTGTGTGGAGGGAAACTCTACAACAAAAATCGCAAAAAGACTATTATATTATAACAACCTTATTAGACCTGTCAGGCTGTCCCCTTGATTGATCTTTTCAAATTAACGAATAACATATTTTCAAATTTTGTTAGCCACGTTAGCTGACGACAGACCGCTACAATTCGTACACAAGAGCATGTACCTAGGGATGTGATTACACTGGATACGTCGTTCACGTTTGTGGGTTTTAATTAGGGAAATGAACGTACGTGATTACTGATTAGCCCAATGCAAACATCGGCGCAAAGAGATTATGCGTAGAATTCTAACTTGCACGAATAGTTTCTGCAATGCAGTCACACATTATCACATGATTGACACTGATTATAGTGATAGTCATATTCTCAATGTAGAATCTCTAAGTGATGCATGAGGACTCAATAAAGCGTACTGAAAGTAAATATAGTAGAAGGTCCCGGGATCGAATCCCGCTTCAGGCGAAATATTTTAAACTTTTGATATGGAGGACTTAGATCCGGGAATTCTTTGGTTGGGAATGTGTAAATCATAATACAGTGTCACATACCCAGCAAACACAAGCGTGCGGGCTGACACCGGTATTGGTCCGGGCAGCCATGGTAGCGACCGGGCTGCGGGCTGCGTCTGGTGCTTAGCAGAGGGCGTCGTCCGGGGCCGGACCGGACTTATTTCGATATATCTTAGCAGCTTACACCCGCACAGGCTCGTGCCATGAGCCGTCCTAGCAACGAAACACACACTCAATTCAAAGGTTGTTCCGAATTAGCCTTGTTGATTCTGGGGTCACCTGTGGGTCGATTGGTTCGCTCGTCGAAGGTGTCGTACCGAAGTCACCCACTGACCGAGTGAGTACATTTTGACTATTTATTTGACTTGTTTGTCACAAGATATTAGATTTATTTATGCCACATTAACTGTTGGTAAAATGTTGTGAAATGTCTTTAGACTATCAAATTTTGCATTAATAAAACAGATATTTATTGTGAAAACTCTTAGATATACTAAATGAAATATAACCTCGATTCATGCCTACACATATCTCGCCAAGAGCTTTTCTCATGGGGAAAGGGAATTTCCAAACGAATTTTTGAAGAACCAAATTCAAATTTCGATCTATAATAGGTAAAGTGGTTTCGGAATAGATTCAGTGATGAATGACGTTTGAATCGGAAAGGTTACTGAGAACAACTTAGGTACCTCATCAGCTCTCGAGTAGAGTAATTGTCTTTAGTGTCACATTCGGATGAAGCGCTTGGAGCATTCGGATGTTCTTCTGGTCGGGGACGAAGGGGCAGGTGCACGCTAGGGTTATCTCACTGAACTTTCAGCCAGACAAGTAGGTAGCCTAAGCGTCTTATCTCAGTAGGTGAGGTCAAATCTTGCCAATAGAACCGACGAGGTGTGACAAGATTACGAAGAGTTAATCGGTATCGCTTCAGTAGACCATCAATATTATAAGCTGTTCACGTGTATTGCAGCGTTACTTTAGTTTACGGCACAAGTTAAAACTAAAAAATAGAGATTATATGTGTATAATAAATAAAAATACAGGTAAAGGGGCGGTGAAAATTGGTCGCATTTAAAGGCATGGTGATTGAATAGGATGGGGAAAAGTTTTAAGCAATCATCTCCTATAACCAGTAATCTGCAATATCCAATCTCCCATTAAAAGTCATACTTCGGATCAACGCCCCAGCAACCATATCATAATGAGTTACCGTGGACGATGTTAAATGCCAATCACACACTAAGAACTGGATGTTTGAATTTAATTTTAAGACATGTCTGACTTTTGAAATATGTTTGAATAATAAAACACCATTTAAAAGTGTGTCTTACTTTCAAACACAATTTTCAAAAACGTTTGAAAATTTCAAACACTTCTGTTTTACTGGTGACTGAATTTGAAAAGCATCTTAAAATGACCCAACTGAAAATTCAAACATTTCTATTTTAAGACGTGTTTAGCTTAAAAAGTGTTTGAAATAAGTCAAGATTTCTCGCTTTCAAACATATTCCACATTCAAACGTTTTTTTTCAAACACTTTTATTTCAGACATTATTATATTTTCACACACGCAATTCCAAGCATGGCTTTAGGGCACATAATCATAGCGCCATTCTATATATTTAAAATCATAATTTTTAAATGAATGAATGAATATATACAAAAATACAAAAATACAAAAATACAACCTTTTACAACATCACAGCTCCATAAAAACATTGATGACAAACATTTTAAGATATACATTAAAATTGAAATAAAATAGGAATTAATAAATAAAATTAATTAATAAAATGTATTTATTTATGTATCGTTATATAAAGTTATTATATAATGATTATTATCCAGTACTAAATCACTAGGAAGTACTAACAATTTCAATATTGTTATGATTCCGAATAAATGTTGAATAATTTAGCCAAAAGTATAAAAGCCTGAAAATAATGGAGGGCTTGCCTCTCTTGCTTGAAAACAATAACATATTCGAATGTGTCATACAAACGCACTAAATATTATTGTAGACTTGAAAGATATTATATGAGTGCAAAGAATTTTGTATTATTTTAGTCATTAACGTCTTAGATTAAAAACTGAATAACAAAGAACAATAAATACTATTATTCTTATACAAAATTATTATTCTTAAAGTTATTAAATTAAAATATTACTATTGGTCCAAGTCCACGGTATAACATTACTTTTAAATTTGGCGCTCATTATTTGCATCTGTCAAGTTGCTGTTGACGCCATGCGCGAGTACAGTAATGCTGTTGGCTACACTGGCAGCTGCATGCGCGCGGCGCGCGCACCGGCGGTGGCCTAAAGTGGCCTGAAAATACGCGTGGTTTTAATTTCATAATAATGTCGTAATCGTGAGTTATTTACTTTCAATGAACAGTGAGATCGTCAGAATTAATCTAGGGCGACGGTCGTCGCCCGGCAGACAAGCGAATACGGCTGCTAGGCGACACCGAACTCCGGCCCTATATACACCTACCAGAGTTGGGGGGTTTTCAGCTATCTGCACACGCCGCCCCGAAAGAGTTACAATCTTGAAACTCGGTATATGACCTGGTATGTGGTCCATGACATACCAAAAAAAAAATCAACCCGATCCGACAACTCGTTCTGTGTTAAAAAAGGCTCTCAACATCGTCAAATTCCTTAAAGCTGGCTGGGTGGGTGGGTGGGTGGCTATGAGTTCTCCGCGGAGAGTTCTTTAGCCTACAGAGAAAACGGTAAATCTTAGAACTATGAAACTTGGACCACACTTAGGTGTATTTCAGACGCAGTGCCTTTTGCTTTCAAAACCAAAATCGGGTAACAGGGACCGGAGAAAATCAAAATTTGGATGATAATCAAAACGCGTAATTACCAAGGCGTGGTAATTTGTACAAACTTGAAATTTAACATGCTATTAACCATTATAAATATCTTGCGTCCAAAACACAAGGGGCTAAATTTGGGATGACCATGGGCCCAAAAATGACAAAAAACATATCTGAACTTTAAGAAATGAATCATTCAAAGAAAACGCTACAACTGAGATGTTTCAAACGTGGAATACATTTTGATATCTCTCATTCTTTATCACTTTTGAATATGGAAAGCAAAATTGGTTAACGGGTACCGGAAAAAAAAACCAAAATTATCAAAGTAGGTAATTCCGTACTCTTATGAATAATACGCTATACCGAGAAAACGGTTCATCTTAGAACTTTGAAACTTGGGCCACACTCAGATGTACCTCATATAACAAAAACCGGGCAATTGGGACCGGGGAAAATCAAAATCAAAATCAAAATCAAAACGCGTAATTACTCAGGCGTAGTAATTTGTACAAGCTTGAAATTAAAATATCAAGTGCTTATGCTAGTGCGTTGGTCTTGTTGTTAGCGTATCTGCTTCCAATGCAGAAGGGCCAGGGTTCGATTCCCGCTAAAGTCAGAAGTTTTTTAACTTCTGATTTGGACTTAAGTCTATCAGTTCTTGTCTTAGGAGTTTGTAAACGGTGACTTTGGAGCCGTCCTAGCAAAATCAAAACGCGTTATTACTCAGGCGTAGTAATTTGTATACAAGCTTGAAATTAAACATGCTCTTATAACCATTATAAATATCTAGTGCTTATGCTAGTGCGTTGGTCTTGTTGTTAGCGTATCTGCTTCCAATGCAGAAGGGCCAGGGTTCGATTCCCGCTCAAGTCAGAAGTTTTTTAACTTCTGATTTGGACTTAAGTCTATCAGTTCTTGTCTTAGGAGTTTGTAAACGGTGACTTTGGAGCCGTCCTAGCAACGAAGCACATAATAAATTCCAGAGTTGTTCTGGATCGGCCTTGTTGATTCTGGCGTTGATCCGCGGATGTTCGCACTGTCCATACCACTGATTGATATATTTCCTATTAAAAATATCGATCTTTGGTTGGTTATCGCTCACTCGTCGATTGCGTCGGGGCCTGCAGGGTTGGCTTGGTCGCTTTGATTTAAAGTCCCCCACTGAAAATCAGTTATATATAACTGAGTGGGTAGACTCTAAATAAAAATTTATTTATTTATTTATTCAAGGGGTATCTTGGGGGACCGTGGGCCCAAAAATGTAAAAAAACAACTTTGAACTTAACAAATTTAATCATTCAAAGTCCATCATTCACACCTTGATAGCGAACGAACAACAAAAAGATGTGATATCCCCCCAAAATACAAAAATTTGTAAAAAAGACGGCAGCCAAGCTCTCCTTCAAAAGTCTTCGGCTGTGAATGCTGTGAGATATAGAAGTTGAGCCAAGCTTTTTATTCTTTCTCCCTAGTTTCGCTTTGAAAATATGTAAGATCATTTCGCCTGTTGACGAGCGCCAAGCCAACGATTTTTGTGGTAAAAAAAGTAAAATTTTTAAACTCGAAATCATAAAAAAATGACTTGGCCATTGAATTTGGTTCATGGCCAAGCAATTTTTTATGATTTCGAGTTTAAAAAATTTACTTTTTTACCACAAAAATCGTTGGCTTGGCGCTCGTCAACAGGCGAAATGATCTTACATATTTTCAAAGCGAAACTAGGGAGAAAGAATAAAAAGCTTGGCTCAACTTCTATATCTCACAGCATTCACAGCCGAAGACTTTTGAAGGAGAGCTTGGCTGCCGTCTTTTTTACAAATTTTTGTATTTTGGGGGGATAGGGCTTATCCCTACTTCATCGTTTTTGCAATCGTTTTGCAATCGCAATGGATTTCATCATGATGTGACTAGTGAACTAAAAACACATGTGCTTGATGAAAGTTGGGCTAAGGCTGACGAGAACTTCGAATGATCATCGAAAAGATTCTTCACGGCACGAGTTTTCAGCACATCGCATCACATCACATTATTCTGGACTGACAGGTGAAAATAATTTGTAAAAAATCTGGTTACCCTTGAAACCCTTTGTGGGCCCTACCCCTAGGCTTTGGGGCCTGGGCCCGGGCCCTGCCATGCCTACTCCAGGGTCTTACGCCTAGCTAGGGTAGCTAGCCGGTTTTTTTCAGTTGGTTGGACAGTTTTATTTTGTGTACCAAAAAACCTTAAACGTCGCTTTTAAATCAAAATATCTAAAAAACCTTTAACGTTGCTATTTTAAAATTAATACCTACAAAACCATTAACGTCGCTTTTTAAAAATCTAAAGTACTACTGTAAAAAAACTGTCCATCCCAAACCGAAAAGTTCCGAGCCTAACTGGGGTAGGGCTAGGCTTAGGCCCTAGGCGATTGCTTTGAAAAAGGTGCATAACCCCCTAGGCCAGTCTTTCTCTAGGCCCTTTTACTTGCCCCAAGGTCTAGGTGGTACGGTTCGGTATGCTATTTTTCTGGTAAAGACCTGGAACTTTTTCAGTTGATGGAGGGTTTTTACAAAACTCTTTCTTTAGGTTAGCCAACTTCAGTGGCTACAGTGCGCCGGCTTTTCAGGATAAGGTAATCGATAAGAGCGCACCCGAAATTCTTTTCGTTACAAAACTACTTACCGGTAGTTTTTTTTCAGGTTTTTTTTGAAAAAATAACAGTTTTTAAAAAACCGGTCCATCCCAAACCCAAAGAATTATCCAAGACCGAGGTCGGGCCCCAAAGAAAAGTCGAGGGCCATTGCCGATAAAAAACCGGCCCCAGCTTGACCGTGGCACCCAAGGGGTGTTGCCAAGGCCCATTGCTGTTCCCATCACAAACCATCGGCTTTGCCCAAAATAATTTATTATGGCGTGGGTATATATTTTTTACGGCAGAACGAAAGAATTGAAAAAAATTATGCTCAAAACATCTTACGGAGAACGAAAGTTTTGCTAAATTTTTTACGGTCGTGCTCTCTTGGAATTACATTTGGGCTTTCCGAGTCGAAAGGTTGACGCTCAGCCGCCTTTTTAACAGTGATTAAATTCAAAATTTACATTTGGGATAGGGAAATTAGATAGACCCTTTGATAGGAATTGTGTTTCTTACGTTCGCTGCGGACAATCCAAAAAAAACAAAAAAAAAATCCCAACTTTTAACGTTTTTTAAAAAATTTTTTTAAAAGGACTCCCCAAAAAAGGAGTTTACAAAAATAAGAAAGAATAAAAAAAAATCATCTCGTAAGGGATTTAAACCCAACGAACCCCACAAGAAGTAAAACCCGTACCGGTCCACCCTCCCTCCCGCACAGTAAAAGGTGCTAAAAACTAACTAGTGAACTAATTGAAGAAAAATTTCTTGCCATTGGCAACACTAAGTAAGTGCAAGAACAATGCTAGGGGGCCTAGGCCTAGCCTTTTTTGTAGTAATCATCTTTTGGTTTATGTGGTTCAGAATTCAGAGGATTAAAATTCCTCAGTTCTAAGTAATTGACTTACTTACTTCGTTACCACCAAACCCCCAATGAAAAAATAGTTTCAAGTAAGAATATTTTTAGCTTTTCCTCGTTCTGACAAAAGAATTTTTTTTTAGCATTCTTAGTTCGGGCGTAAGAAAAATTTTTTAGCTTTTCTTAGTTCTCCCGTGAGAAAAGCAACTGAAAAAAAAAATAGTAGTTAACATAACGGAAAGTACGTGGGCTGCTCCCAAAAATTACAATTGTAGACCTAGGTATTTGTATCAAAATATCTAGGCTAGTTTAATAGCCTTATTTTAAGTCCATTTTTTTTTTCATAATTTTCACTGAGGCCTACACCCAAAATCAAAAATCCTTTTCCCACAAACACCTTCCCCCAAACCTTTTCACTGGGGATTTTCATCATTTTCGTTAGGCCTGGCCTAAACTGCTAAAGGGCCCCAAAAAAATTAAATTGTCTACCTGCATTTTAATAGGCCTGGGCAAAGATAACAGGTACACTACGTGGTGTACTCTTATTATCTGTGGCCTAGGCCTGTACTTTAATTTTCTTTTTTGCACCTGTCAGCTGATTTAAACCCAGGTCTAAAATGAGTGTAGGGCCCCCCGGCCTATCCCTACTTTTTGGTTGAAAATAGTAGGCTATTGCTATAATTTGGATTAAGTTTGGCCCTAGACAGACGTAGGTAGGCCGCTTCCTACGTCATTGAAAAAGAAAATTTTAGTCCCTACATTTACATTGATCGGACTTGGACCTAGAATTGTCTAGGCCTACCTCCCTATTTGTTAATTTTTGCTTTTTATGTGATCTGATGGAGGCTGTGAACATTCCTCACTCACCCTACAAGGAATAATTTTTTTAAAATGCTTTACCCTTACTACTTAGCTAATGAAAAAATTTAAATTGCTAGGCCTAGGCCTATGCTTTCCCTTTGTAAATTATTGACTGGCAGTTTCCCCGAAAAATTTTCTCTAGTTCAATTATAATCCTTTGCCCCAAAACATTACCTCACCACCCCCAAGGGGTAAATTTAAAAAATACATTAGCCCTTTTTTTGGGCCCATAGGCCCTGTTTAGTTTGAAAATTAAGCTAGGCCTTGCATTTCCTAAAAAAATTATGGATGGCAGTTTTCCCCAGTAATGCTCTCAATGTCAATAATAAACTCTAAATTTGGGAAAACAGTTTAGTAAAATGTACCTGGGCCCCACATTAGGTAGGGTTTAAATGAAGGCTAGGTAAGTTGCGATTTTTCCCAGAACGTTGTGTTTAGACCCGGTTCATTTTAAGTCACGGCAATGATAGTAGGGGCCCGATAGACCTATCACTATCACCGTTTTTCCCTTTGGTAAAAACTTCTTCTGTAGCATGAATTTTTATCCCGCAATAGGCTAACTTTAAAATTCCCTGGTCAGGGCCCCAGTTTGGTTAAAAATATTAGGGCATTCTTCTGTACCCGGTAGGCTGCTTAGTACCATGGTTTAAAACCAGTGCAAAAATTATTTGTAGGCCCAGTAGTCACAATGGACTACAGGCCTATGGTAGGCATTGAGCAAAAAAAAGTTCCCCAACCTGCCTATATTTTTTGATTGATGACATGCAGTCTACCTAAACATGAATTGTAATGTAGGAATCCAATTAAGGCTGGTTTCCCATCGAATGATGGCCTAAAGTAGGTAAATTTTTTTATAAAATTCACTTTTACGGGGAACCGCGTGATCCCAATGTGAAAAATGTTAAAAATCTAAAACGTTTTAAACCAAATTCTACTGCCATACTTAGTATAGGTAGGGAAAACCAAACAACCGTTTTATGGGAAAAAAATTTAAATTTATTCTCATTCACACAATGCTCAAAGTGAATAGCTGTGGGATGGGGCCGCAAATGCACAAATAATAAAAGCAACACATTTTTTGGTTTATATAAAAAATATAAAATGCAATAGGCCCCTTGAAATATTTTGATTCACCATTATCGAATTTATGAAAATTTTTGGGAAAAAAGATTAATATTTAAATTTTGCATCCTACTAAGGGGTGCCCACCAGGGAAAACAAACTTATCTTACACGACCCAGTGATAAAAAGTTTTGTGCCATATTTCCCAGGCCATCTTGTGTTTTTAAAAAAAATATAGGTCTACGCTTATATCAACTAAATTAAAGAAATCAATCATAAAAAACTGTTTTCCTAAATTTCCCTTCCCGTAAATAATTTTTGAAATTCCCCAAAAACTCAGCCAGGCCCATTGTTAAACAACGCGGGGGCTAGCCCCCTGAATGTAAAGTACTACTTGCTTGCTCGGCTGCTACCAATGCTGTTGTAAAATTTTAGTAGTAGGGCTATGCCAGGTACATTTTTGAAAGGGAAGTTAGGCTAATAAAATTTCCCGGTAGGCCCTTTAAATGCAGACATGCCTATATAATTTCTAATTTTGGGTTTTTTTTGTTTTCAGATTATTCCCCCCATTGGTGCCATCAGTGGGGGGTACCCGCAAGGAGTTTGCTTCAATCCAGTGACTGTACTTGTGAAAAAAATTTTTAAATGCCTAAAATGTTTCTGTCTATCAAAATAAAGGGTTATTTTTGTTCAAATGAGTTCAACATGTTTCAGTCACCCGCTAAGGTACACTTTATGTCAAATAAAGCAAAATAGGCCTACATCTGTAATTTAAAATTTTCAAGTAACGCGTAAGCCCGGAATCAATTTTTTTGCGATAGGGGGTTTTAACCCTGAATTGACCCTGCTGCGTTTTCAAAATTTAGTTCGTTTTTTTTTTTTCAAAGGAAGTATGGGGTCTTTTTTATTTTTTAAAAAGCATATGGTCCCAAAAATTTTAAATTTACTATAAAATTGCTTTTTCCCAATCCTATTTTTTATTTCAGGTCAGTTGCACGGATAAGGGGCCTATAACAAATGTTTTCTTTTGTGTAGGCCTAAGTAGTAATTGTGCCCATAATTTCAAACACCTTTTAGTGTTTGAATATTCAAACACTTTTTAGGGTTTGAAATTTCAAACATATTACAATCAAACACCATTATATGTTGACTTTCAAACACCTTTAGGTGTCTTAATTTCAAACACCTTACGATTTTCACACATATTTCTCTGTTTGAATTATTCAAACAGGTAAAGTGTTTTATAAAGGTGTGCAAACACTTTTCTCAAAATATGTTTGAATTTCAAACACTTCATTCTAAGTGTGCAGTCCTCTCTCATCAAGTGGTAGAAGAATCGAAACTTCGGAGTATCAGTACTGACTCCAGCATACAGAATTGTACCCTTCTGTTGTAAGTTGAGTTTGTGTTAGATCTATCAATTAATGTTTAATGTAGAGAGAACTCTCCATTTTGGTAATTTTATTGTATAATTATCAAATATGTTGTTGATTGATGAACTTTTATTTAAAATTAGCTGGCCATAAAGTTAAAAAAGATTCATAATTTTATTTTTAAATAACTAAGTTTCTGTGTGTAGGTCTTCATCCCTCTGTGAGGACAGTAAAAAGTTTCAAAACAATCAGGTGGTTGCATGAGAAGCTACATAACAAAATGCCATTGAACTCTCTCTTAAATATTATATCATTATATAAGTTGCACGCTATAAATGTGCATGCCTGTATCTGCTGCATACATCTCACATCGATTACAATACCCCAGCGCGCAGATGCACTTGATACCCACGTCACTGCCACGCTGCACTAGCTGCATGGCTGCAATTTACCCGCGTCGACTCAGTGAGTTATGTCCTTTGTTTTGATGTCAACGACTCCGTTACTGCTACGTCAGATTATCGTGTTGGGAAATCTTTACCTAAAAGAGCTTTAGACTAACAGTCACGAATACCGCTGGCTGGATTTACCGAGTGTTCGAGCACTTGCTTGTAGGTTCACTTGTCATACGTGATGTTGCTTCCTAGAAATCGGTGACGTAATTGAAATCTTTTTCGATGTTATCATTGTTTGTACTCTGAACTCTCTTATCTAAGTCGTATTGATTTTTCTTTATATTCTTGGAAGCTAGACAATGCAAGGAAGCTAAAAATCGAATTTTATTGAAAGCTCAATGGTTAAACTCAATACGATATACGAAATCAAAGTAATGAAGTAGATGATTTTAGACTGCACATGAAAAATTCGCGAAAAGTCAAGTAAGGGGAAAACAATACCATATTTAACGATTCGACAAATCTTGAATCATAACAATTAAAGCTGTGGTTAAACTCAATGCGATATACGACCATCGTCCTTCATCCCCACCACTGTTAGGCATAACCCTATACTTGCTACACCTCTGTCACACACTTGCAGCAGAGGGGTCGGATCGGTACAACTTACATGTACATATTTAAATATTCAAATTTCCCATATTTGGCCAGATCCAATGTCAAGTCAAAGAATAACAGTTTGAAAATAGGAATCAATATTTTGAATATCTTGCCAAGATTGTTCAAATCAAATATCTATAACCAGTACCTGTGCCAGTACCAAAGACCTTTGCCAGTGCCAACAATGTTGGTTTCCAATAGTTAGAATATTGTACACACCTAATCGCAATGAATTGACGATATTTTCTATCTGTAATTGTGGGATATCAAATATTGCCAAGATATTCGAAATGATAGATTTAAATATTGTGAATACAATGAATGAATATAAAATGCTGTATGGGGTCTGTTCATCACAGGTCATCCCAACACATCTATTGGATTAGTGTTACGTAAAACCAATAATCGAACTAGTTGAAACTCTTTTCATTTCATTTCATTAAGTGACCATTAGGTGTGGACGACCACGCATACAGAAGAAAGTGAACACATGGTACATGACGTGGTGGCTTCTCATCTGGAGTATAGTTTCACCCTCATCAGCCCAGCGTAATACAATTGAGTATAGAATGGTAATACCTACTACACGACCTAATGGATCATTCAAGTTAATTGTCTTGATCAAAACGAGAGTTTTAATTGACCTTAATGGTGGGCACGGTTCAACGGCCCCGTTGCTTGTGTTGTACGAACATGATGTACACTAATTGTCTTGTCTGAAACGTTAACGTTCAAGATTCGCATAGCAATAATTGGCTTCAAAGCTTTCACGATCTCACTAGGCAGCCAGACGCGATGATCATGGCGGTTATTTATTTGAACGATTTTTTGTTGTGTAATACTTTTAGTTGTTTTTGCATTTTCTTCAGTTCTGGGTTAGGCAACTTGACAGTTCTAAAATGTGTCTTTTATTTATTTATTTATTATTTATTTTTATTTATTATTTTTTTATTATTATATTTTCGAAATTGTACAAATAATCGTAAATTAAGCTGTACAACTCCATAGAAAGCTAGAAAAGGGCCATTAAGCCCCAGTCACAAAGTGTCTAACTTACTATGCCTAAGTTATACCACTTAAAACTACATAAAATACAATATAATAAATTAACAAATAATATAAAAGGAGATAGTAAACGGTGAACTATAGATTGTAAAGGGTGAACAAATGATGGTTAACAATAACTGGGTGAACATTGAACAATGATGGTATGGTACATATAATATAAAATGGGTTAGTAAAAGGGCGATCAAATGATGATGAACAATTGGTGTACAATTAATAATGGTGAAAAATAATTTGATGACTTCCAGCATGTTATAACTTGATTTAAAAGTATACTCGCGTTCTCATTAAGAAATTTTGAAATGGTTCCTAATTTTAATATTTAAATGTCTGGAAGTCTTCACGTCAGCCGGTAGAGTGTTCCTCAACGATGCAGCACGATAATAGAATCCGTTTTGATATGACGAAGTTTGTGCACGAGGAGGAATGATCAAAGTTCCTGGGTCATGTCTACGAGGTTTATTGTCTAGAGAGTGATGCGATGAAATGGATTCAAATCTACAGGAGTGCCGCCAGGGATTCACCAGGCCATTTTTGCAAAAATGTTTATTTGTGCCGCATCTTCTCTGTTTCCCTCTGTGCTAGAAGACACACATCGTTACTATCACCGTCAACGCACGGAACATAAAATAGTTTGGAAACACCGAGTTCTACGCTTTTCATCCGTTCCTTTAAAACGCATGTCGTGACGAATATCAATATCATACACAGATGTAAAGACAATCAATATTTAAACAGTTTACCTGAAATTACTTGATGACGGTTATTTCAAATTCGTCCAATTTAATCGCAATCTATATACACATTTTGCTCAACTTTAAAACCCCATAAATGTTGACAAAAGTATAATTTCATCGTTTCCATGTTTATCCATTTTTATCATATCAACAAAGGCACACAAAATCGGAACTATGTCATATACTGAACACTCGTATACATTTAAATATTTAATATTTACTAGGAACACGTAACAGTTAAATGAATGTGATAGACGTTATAAATAAGTAAATATATAAAAATAATTAAATAAAAACAAATGTTATCTGGGGAAAGGATAACCGATAAGCGATAATATATTATTGAGGCGTGTCACATATATTGCAAACTTGAAGACTGTTCCATTAGTGTGCGGTATAACTATAAAATGCCACGTTATAGTTCTCTCTTCACTCTCTCTGTATCCCCTATCAATCTAGACAGTCACTGTTTTAACGTTTTATGCGGGTACACGCCGACGTTTCAAGGAAGGAGGATCATCACTTCTACTCGTTCTATGTCAAACCGGGTCTTCGCTCAGCTAATGATTAGCGCGATCTATCTATCTTTCATCTTATTGGAGATAGATGGGTGACCATATTAATTTTCCTGATCCATACACCGCGTTATCGTTCACTCCATGTTACATGCATGGCATCATATTACTTTGTGAGTCTGGGTATTTAGAAGGCCATTGATCAAAATATATGAAAAGTGTAAAGTAGAAACGTGCCTGTAAAACACCACATATGCACAGAGAATGTAGGTATTAGAAACACGGTCACTCTATGGCTGCACTATATACAAGTTGTAAGAAAGTATTAAAATAGACTTACTTCCGAGTACGAACTCTTACAAATCTATCGCATAACAAGCAGACATCAGCGCTCGGATATTTAGTTCACTTTCATATAACACTTGAGGAAATTTTATTAAATTGGGTCTCAAACTCGAAAAGAATCAAGGAAAGTGTCGAGTATGATCAAGATTCCAGAAACGTCTTAGAATTTGTTTTCTTCATGTTACCAAGGTCCCTTGCGGCCGATAGCGAAACAGGCACACGGCCAACAGTCTAACAATCAAATAATTGCACCATTCGCTAGAAATAGGTTAGATTATAACACCTTCAACACTCTCTTGAACGATTTATTGAATTACCTCATTTTTGTAGAGTTGTGAAGTTAAAGCATATCATTATATGAAATAAGTATACGTGTAGACAGTTTATAGTCTTCTATGCATACCTCACACTTATTCAGAATTGTCTTTTAAGTGGAAGACTTGTTGATATGACAGCTGTATGTTAGATTCAAGTTTCGTAACATTTTTAGCATCAGCTATGCTCTAACTGGAAGTCGACCCAGTGTTTTTCGAATTAGTTGAGGTAATAAATCGCTATAATCGTTACGATTTCATCGATTTTTAATGCGATATTTTAGTGATATTTGGCCCGCGACCGGGCAAACGGCTACTCCGATCTTGATGAAACTTTGTGGGAACGTTTGAAATCACTAAACGTAGATATATTAAGATTGTAGGGACAATCGATGAAATATTTCTCATATAAATCGTACTTTTAGGGCAACGATGATCAACCATAAAAGCTCATCCATCAACGCGTCTGGGTTAAGCGTAAGCGAAGCGGCCTAGTTTATACCATAGAGGCCTTAGGGTATCCGTAATAGGACCGACATAGTGTTAGTAAGATTCCGCAGATAGTTTTCCTCCTGTCCAACTCTAGGCTACCATAATGGTTAATCTTGTCACAAAAGTGACTCGACACGATTTGTGTAATCTTGGTTGAAGGGAAGGGTAAGTATATTAATATGTGGTTTTCCTCTATTCTATCACAAGCGAATTGTGTGATTCAGTCCTTGATTTTTGTTTTACTATATCCAAATACCCATATGATAGTCACCTGATGAGGGTCGAACTGTTCAAACCTCATGCAAATATTTATTTACCTATATACATCAGCCATTCGTACGATATATTATTTCTTACTTTATGTTGAGTAAAATATTTAATTAAATAAATTGAACAAATTAGGGTTTATATAGTTGACCCCTTTAATTATAGTCACATAACTGATTTCCAAAAGGGACTTTTAATTTAAAGCGGACCGAGCCAACCATGTGGCGTTGACGTCATCGCCGAGCGAACATTGGCCAACCAGATATTTTTAATAGAAATAGAAAATAGTGACCAACTTATTTGGGCACGATAGACCTGAGGGCGACAGAACAATGCCATGTATATGCATTTCCAAGTGTTTCAATTCATCCTTGCCAGGAGTTTGAATCGAACCCGCATTTGTAAGCGGGGTCTCTAAAACACAACACTGAAAAACAAATTTGGGTGATCTACCTTTATTTTAGGGCCGCAATCTATATTATGGAAGGGTAAAGTCGCTCCAGAGACTCATAAACGGTAAAAAAATCCTTTATATATTCACGAATACAGTTTCCCGAATTATAAATACACGCACAAAACGATAATTATAAAGTTTTAACAAAATTAAACCCGAGATTTTCATAGCTTAAAAAGCAATACCTTTTTAAGAAGCCGACAATTTTATTTTTTGTGTAAGGAAACATTCACTGCAGCATATGGTTAATGCATTTATAGTTCCGAAAACTAACTATTAGAAAAGGGCCCCATATCCTAAATTTTACGTAAAAAACTACTATTTATCGCGGCCGTGATTCCCTTTTTGTGAGGGAAAATTTAGGCAGCGTTTTGTATATAACACGAATTTTATGAGGAATCATCTAGTGTGAACGGCGTGTACTATGCGTGTCTTTAAACACTATTAGGGGCCCGGTGATCTCCCTTTTTGTGAGGGAAATTCGCAGAGCGTTTTGTACAACCGACATTTTTTGGGGAACACCTACTGTGAACGGCGTTTGTACTATTGCGTGCGTTCAAACACTTTTTACTGGCCGGTGAATCCCCAATTATGCGAACGTCAACTCGCGGGCAGCGTATTATAAAAAACATTAATTTTTATGAAAATAAGTATATTTTAAATGGCGTTTCATATAGTGTCCCCTTCAAATACTTTTTATCGCGTACGGATAATCTAAAATTATGTAACGACAAATTCGTTTGCACAATAATGTTAAAACACAAATTTTTCTATGAGAATGTCACAATATTGAATGGCTTATTTACTATATGTTCCTTCAAAATACAGAAAATCGCACGGAGAATAGAATTCCCATTTTAGGGGGGAATAAATTCACAGGCGCTATTATTTAAAAAAAAAACGATTTTTTTAGAATATTTTGGTTCGCTAAGCGACAAAAAAGTATGATTTAAAAACCATACTAATAGTGCTTTTATCATGAGATGCATTTTCCGTATTTAAATTTTAAAACGCTGCAGATACAAGGTTTATATTTTTAAGAGCCCGGGAAATTTTAATTAAGTTTAGAGTAATTAAAAATAAGAAAAACGTAGAATTCCCATGATAAATTATTATTTTTATTTTAGAATATTTTTTTATTTAAAACCAGCAGGTATAACTTCAGACTTTTGCAATGAGCCCAAAACCCGACAGAATCAAAGTATCAGTTCTTTGAACGTACATAACAAACACACACAAACAAAAACTCCTATATTTTTTCCTTGCGTTGGACAGTGTGGGTTTCGCATACCTACTCTTTGGGGAATCATTTAGGCAGTGAAAACAACTTCCTTTCAAAATTGTTATGCTTTATAGGTTTTCTATATTTAAAATAACCCAAAAAAATTTATTCCAAAATACTGTGCGTTTGGGAAAAATCATTCATCATTTCCTTAAAAAGAGGACTCCCTTATGATAGCCCCCAGATTGGGTTCCAGCATGAGTACGTTTTGTCTCTGACCGCAGTGCCCCGTTTTTTTTCGAAAAAACATTTTTTTTAAATGATGCTCTTCTAATAGGTGGTATCGATGTTTTTGGTAGACAAGTGTTTTAAGTTTTTCCCCTTGAAACGAGTTTTCTAATATTCCCCAAAAAAATATAATATTTTAAAATTTTTTTAACTTAATTGTCCAATAAAGAACACTATAACATTTGACTGTATAAAATTGACTTAAATTCCCTACTGTTCAAAAAGTGTCACGGAATAAATGGACGGTTGTTTTTAAAATTAGTAAGATGAATAAGTTTGATAAAAAACCCGAAATTTGGGAATAAAAACATGTTCTAGGTTTAATATACAACATGATTTTAATCTTGCATCTCGGGAAATCGAAGGATTTTTTTAATTATAATTTTCTTCCAAAGAATTGTACTCTTTTCATTGAACTTGACCTGTGTGCCCAAAATGAAGTTTAAGTAAAAAACGGCAATTTTAAACTTTTTATAATTTCTAAATCATCCTTTTTTAATATTCCATTTCCTTCCATTTTTCCTGAACCCTCTGCACTCACACATACACTGAAAAAAAACCTACATTTTCTACGCATACAAAAAACATGAACAGAAAAATTCATTTCTATTTTAAAATTTATAACTATGTGTGTTGTATGCAATTTGTTTTTGAAGAAACCAACGTCAAAACGGTAACGAGAAAAAATACTGGTTCCCAAAGGTCCCTTCTTTTTTATCAATACACGCATTAAATCATTGAGCTATAATCATTACATTTCCCTTTTGGTTCTTTTAGAAATGCATATGCAAAGCAATTAGTCCTGCAAATGCCTAAAGACGGGGAAGAAATAAAGGATGGTGAAGGGGAAAAGGTTATTGGATTTGGGTTTTATTGAGGGGCAACCCCTTTGCACCAAATTTAGATCAGTTTAGAAAACAATTTTGTTTGTATTTTGTAAATCAAAAAATGATTATTTTTCAGTAGTATTAAACAAATGAGAAATAAAAAAGTTTTAAATATTAACTCGACAAAATTTAAAAAAAAAATGCCTCCCAAACCAACGTCCTAAATGAAGAACATACATTTTCATTTTTTAATCACATACGTGGAAGGTTTTGTTATATCCATTATAATATTTAAAATGTTTTTGTTAGAGGGGCGAATTTTAATCTAATCAAACAGAACGAAACTTCCCCGATTAAAAACCAAAAAAAGTGCAGTCGAATATCGAATAATTTTTGATTTTTACATTTCACTATTTTGCAAAAAATTTGGTCCCCCTTTTATCACACAAATATGAAAATTTTTTTTGGTTAGGAGGATCATAGTAAAAAAGTTATTTAGCTACGACGGAAATAACTCAAAAAGGGTTAATTTTTTTTCGAAAAAGATGAAATAGAACTCCAAACGTTGAAAAAAAATTTGAAGAAAAAAATATTGCGATTAAAATGAAATAAAATGCTCACTCGATTTTGTAAGTATTTTATTGTTTTGCATTACAGGTGGAGCAAAACACGGACTTTTTTTAAAGATCCGTAATCACAATACTACTTTGGTCGTATTTTGATAAAATTAAATTTTTCCTTTTGAATATGAAGGAAATTTACCAAATATTCAATTTTGAAATAAAAAGGAAACAATATTTCAAGGGCTCAGACTTTTACCGTATTATGATTTGTGGTTTTAATTTCTAAAAAAATGCAATGGGAATTGGTTTAAAGTTATATTTTTTTCGGGTGTAAAAAGATGAATTGCCACAAATTTCAAATATGTATGATAATATTTTAAAGTTATCTAAACTCAGATTTATGAAATGGAAAAAACACATCTTTTTAACAACCAACTATTGTTCCTAGTTTCGAGGAAACACAGTACACTGGCTGGACACATCAGCTAAACCCCCTCCCCCAAGGAATAAAACCCAAAGCTTGAGCCGAAACATCTGCATCTGCAAGCCGTCCGAAACCGTTACACACAAAAAGAGAGATCGCGCGAGGGGGGTTTGTTGGGAGTGGGAGGTTCCCTCGAGAACGTTCATTTTACTCGGCAACTTTCAACAGGACAGACGTTTTTTTCACTTTTGTGCTTATATAATGCGCGTTAATTTTTTTTCATCTCATCTTTAGCAGATAATCAGAGATCTACTGACATTCAGAAGTTACAGATAATCAAAAATTAGAAAAATTTTTTTTTTGCAGGACAACTCGAAACGGGGCTGCTGGACGAATACACCCGTATTATCATCATCGGGGGCAGGGTTTTGGGGTGTTAGCTGAGCTTTTTCGTTTATTATT
Source organism: Sweltsa coloradensis (assembly GCA_024449915.1). NCBI lineage: Eukaryota > Metazoa > Arthropoda > Insecta > Plecoptera > Chloroperlidae > Sweltsa > Sweltsa coloradensis. The sequence continues at coordinate 887,151 of JAMZAV010000367.1, forward strand.
TCTAGATAAATTACGTTCGTTTTAGATGTAAACACATGCGCAATACTATTCTAAAGAATCCCAAGTCCCCCAAACTATTCAAAACATCGATGGGTGACTTAACATATTTTTGATAATTTTTTCTTTATACTTAACTTTTTTTTAGATGGAATTCAATTATTTTTGTGCCAAATTTAATCCACCCGTTCTCACCGATTTTCAAACTCGATAGGTGACTGCAAACATCTTAGTTTAAAATTTTAACTTTATTTTTTAACCCTTTTTTTAGATGGAAAACAACTTATTACTATGCCAAATTTAATCCCCCAGTTTTTTGCCAGACTATTCAAGCGACATGGATGGGTGACTGCCCAAAAATTTAGTTTAATAAATTTAACTTTATACTTCAACTTTTTTTTAGATGGAAAACAAAATAATTTCGATGCCAAATTTAAACCCCAGTTTGTGTGAAGATATCCCACATATAATGAAACACTACAATAACCCCCAACAACCCCTATTATGCAAGAGATGTTTTTTAAAATAAAAATAAAATTTACAAAAAAAACCCCAAACCCACCATCATTTGTGATAGTGTTTGTACACTAAGAGTGAAAAGTTTAAAAACAAAAACCTACGATATGTCTTATGTGAGGGAGTTTTTCTCATAAAAGAAAGAACAATAAAAAAGCAAAACCCGAAATATAATTGTGGTAGAGTGTTTATAAATAATATACGTGAAAGATTTACGAAAACGTAACAACGATCTATTTATCCAAAAGGTAGCATACTCATAATACACTAACAGTTTTACTAAAACGTAACGAACGATTTACAATTATTTGAGTGTCGTTCGCTCACAAGAAAAGTATAAGTTTGACGATAACGGAACTAACAATCTACAATAATGTAAGGGTAGGTTGCGCCCGAGTTAAATAACACGTTTACTAGAACTGGATGAACGATTTACATTTATGTGAGGGTAGTTCAATCACAAGAAAAGTGTATGTTTGACTATAACGAAACAAGCGAGCCACAATATGAAGGGGTGGGTTGCGCACGAGTTATATCTCACGTTTACTAGAACGGGATGAACGATTTACAATTATGTGAGGGTAGTTCACTCATAGACGTTTGGCGTAGATCGACAATTATATATTTGGCAGCAGGTCTTGCCAAATATATAATGGTAGATCACGCGGCGAATTTCCTTACAGTGTAGTTATGAACACGTTTCTCAATATTGTTAATTAAATGAATGCATTTTTAATTTTTTGTAATATTCTCAACAAGTATGTTTCAAAAATATTAAAATCCCAAGGTATGTGCATTACATTTTACAGATACTTTCTGAAACGTTTGCCATATGCTTGTAAACAAATTGACCGTGGCAAGATGATTGCGAAAAAACATTCACATAGGGTGAACTAACCGAACCAAATACAACTTTTACTCATTTTTGTCTTCCAACCGATGACTTAAGAGTTTAGACTATAGACCCGCATCTTTCAGCTGTACCCCACGTGTACGGGGACTATTGACCTGTGGAAATTCATAACAACTCCAAATACGACAAGAGGTAGTACAACGTGCACAAATCGCACATTGTACTAAGCGTCATGTCTAGCCAATGAACTCTTGTACATGACAAGAACCCTAACGGTAAGACGTTTCTGGTCTTATAGATAAAAATATGTTTTATAGTTCAAATGTTTACAATTATTGTTTCTTACTTCTTGACTAGGTTGTGCATACACAACATTCGCAGAAAAGTGTAACCACTTACCATTACGTCAAGCCAATTGTTATTTCCTTTTATTAAATGTTTCATAAACTTAATAGTAGACAAACAATATCTGTAGTAAGTTATACCCCGCTTCTGCCAACGAAACAAAAAATTAGATTGCAAACGCTGCTATATTATGTTGCGAGTAAATCAGCATGAATATTAAAATACATACTGCGTGTCATAAAACAAACATTAAATAACAGGTGCATGTGAGAACAACTTCTGCAATTACTCGTCTTAACTATCGATGGATTCGTTAGACTTTCAATGGAAATCTTCTAGTGATTTTCGATCTCCATCGTTCAAGTGATTGCGCCTATACTGCAGCTGACAAAGAGTAAAAGTCAGATTGCAATGTGGGAATCAAACTCCGATTGTCCGATGACAAACGGAGCGGTCTGATTGCACAAGGAAGAAGTTGCAACCTGCAGGTGCGTTTAAGCTATCAGGAACATCGGGCACGCAATCGAGCCCATTGCGTGGTGCGATGTCTGCCATATTACGAGTACGGGGGACCCCACTCGTGACACGGGTAACAATGAACACTCGGCTCAGCAGACGTTTGGAATAAGATACTTGTCGTTACGAAGTCAATATAGGGAGGAGGGGAGCAACAGAGTATAAGAACCAAATGGGAAAATGTTAGGAGTTTATTAAAAAAAATCTGTTTCCATATTTTTTAACCTCTACGACACAAACTGCAATATTCTATTAGAATACACGCGATATTCAGGAGATCGGTGGTTCGAACCAAGCGTTGTCTAAAATACTAAGAGACCCGTAATTCAGTGCATTCGATTCGAAACTTACAAAAAGTTGCACCTTGTTTGACAAGACACTGCTCCACAGCGGCAGAGTCGATAAAGAAGTTTCCCCGTTGGGGAGGTCCTCCAACTCCCTATCCCGACCTGGGTTAAATAAAAAGTCGGTTTTTGGCGTAATCTAACGTTCCGCGCGATTATGTGTGATAATTCATGGAACAACTTCAATAAAACTACGTCACCAAAATGCCGTGAAACGTTGAAATATTAAATACGATCGAATGTGGGCATAAGTTTTGGCAAACTCTCTTTATTGATGAGGATTTTTTTGACATAGTAGACCGTAGTAGACCTAAGCTTAGGACCTTGGCCGACAATCAGGTTTCGATTTGAATGCCAAGGACGTACTTACGTCTGAAAACTGTATTGTGACCTTGGGCCTAGGCTACACTAATGTCCATAAGGCATAAACAAGGCACATCTCAATTTATTTCGCACAAAAATGACAGTGACACTTGGGCGACACTTTGAAGTACAATAACTAAACAATAGTAAATAGTTTTATGAGACTAGGGCCCTGAGCTAATGTGATTAAATATAATTGAAATTTGACGTTTCATTCGTCTGTCATTTGTTAATTAATTGCAGCGTCACTGCACAATGCACATCGATAATCTACTGACCGTATTTAGAGTGCTGTGCTTTTAGTAGTTTCACATTTCAGCCACCCACAACGCGCAGAACGTTAGATTCCGTTTTGACTTGGGAGTTGGGAGGACCTCCCCAACGGGGAAACTTCTTTATCGACTCTGACAATGGAAACGTTGCAGATGCTGTGCCTTCGTTATATGGAGAACAACGGTGCTGGTTTGACCTTGGTTTGATCATGGATTTGACCAATGGTTTGACCTTGATTGGAAACGCGGGGCAATATTCTAAATTAATATTTAAAAAAAGTAAAGGACTGGAGTCCCTTCTCAATTATATAAAATATGTAATAATTTTTTTTACCATTTGGTCTAGAATCTAGAATCTAATGTGTAGAAGAAGAAAGAAGAAAAATTGTTATATTCTGTGACTGTGATTAACATACACTTTATAATAATATAGACAATTTATTTGATTATAAAAATATGGCATTGATTTCATAGCATATAGGTAATATGCCATTGGTTAAAGAAGATATTTTACATTTACCATACATCAACTTGGCAGAAGGATGAATCATTTTTTTCGTGTGTATCTCATTTGCAGAGTCTCAGGAAATGAACTATGAATCCAACTAAATACAAGAAACGCTTTCAGAGGCAAAGGTCACTTCGTTCACACAGACCATGCACAGCAGCTACTCACATCACTATGTGACGTCATCGGTTTGTAAGCTTCGAGACTAGTGGTGCACTGGACCTCAAAGAAGCAAAGAGCATTGCGGGGGGGCAATAACGCACAAGCAGTGTGTTGCTAGCTTGAGATGCTGATGGTTTTCATCACAATTCGTTGCGCATTTAGTACAATTATCTATAAACTAGGAAGCTTCGCAAACGCTTTCTCAGGCGCGTTGTTGGATGAGCGTAATTGGTGCATTGAGATGCCAGGTGTTATGCAGATTTTCTGTTGTTCTGTGAAAAATCATTACTAAGCGAAGAAATTAAAAAAAAACAAAAAAATCATATTTAAATGAAAAAATCGTAAAATTGCGATTTTCATGAGAAATAATTTTTCGACTGTACTCAAATTTCACACGAATATGTTAATTCGTAAAATTAAGGTTCTGTGAATAAAATCATTACAATCGAATGAATCATGTAGGTGTTATAAGTCGATGATTTTTTTAAATGAAAAAAATCTTAAAATTGCGATTTTCATGAGAAATAATTTTTCGATTGCGCTCAAATATCACACGAATATATTAATTCAAAAAATTAAGGTTCTGAAAAAAATCATTACAATCGGATTGGTGTTATAAGTCCAAGAATATTTTTTAAATCTAAAAAATAGTACAATTGCGATTTTCATGAGAAACAATTTTTCGATTGCGCTAAAAAACGTGGCAGTTCTAAGTTCAGAGATTTCAAAGGCCTCCATAAAATTTCATCGTAATTGGAGTATCGGTTTAGCCGGAATCGTGTTAACAAACACACAATAATACAAACAGAGAGAGAAAAAAAGAAAACCATTCCGGATTTTTTTCTCCGGTGTAGTGTAATGGAATCTTCGCTTAGCTCATTAAACAAGTTATGCGTCATTCGGCGTTTTATTTACGGGAAATATTTTTTTTAAATTGACAAAAATGTCGTCGTATCATATGATTGGAGTCGTAGTTTGTGTTTGTGATGATTTTCTTTTCGAAAAAAAGTTGGAAAAGGGATGATAAAATTCTGTACATTCTGTAATCTGTATTAGTTTGATATAGATATATCATGTTGTAAGGCAAATGTTTAATCAAAACTGTCATTTGAGCGACGGGTATTCCGTATTTTCGTTCATATTTATTTTCATTAGTATTATGTCTGTCAATGATGTTTCCAAAGTAGCCTTTACATTTGTATAATTTTACCTTTATTGACACATAGATTTGATTGATTGATTGAATTTTGTTTCCTAACGTCTAAATATTGCTATTCGAGAGGATGAGTGGTGATAAATGACGATGAATTCCATTTATGCGGGATTCGAACCAACGTGTTCGTAGTGTAATACGCTTCGATTGATAAATATTGCTTAACGTCTCATATTAATGCACTTGGGCTATATTCGAGCTGGCTTCGAACCAGCGCCCGCACAGTGCCACTGCGAACGGCATAGATTTTATTATTTCGTAAGCGTTTTCACATCAAGTGAGCTAGTTGAGAAATAATACCTCACGTTTGTTTGTAGTACTCAGTCCCAGTCCCAGCACTCGCCTTGTGACTGAGGAAAGGGGAAACGCTCTCGTGTCTCCCGTATTCGAGTACAGCGTGCTTGGGCTGTCACGTCTATATCGGTCTCAAGGGGGGCGTGTCTCCAGTGACCAAACATGCGTGTCTCTTGCCAAGTCCGTATACTTGACCTTGTTTAGAGTATGGACAGTACGTCATTGTTGGGGTCTGAAATGCCAACTTTGCGAGGACTAGTAAGGTAGTCATGCGTGCTCACATTCGATTCGTAGACCGCAAAATGGCGACTTCAGAGCCAAAAGCGCCGAACCCAAAAGTATTTTGAAATGTAGATAATTTATTGAACTAAAATAAATATTCGGGGTGAATCCCTACAAACAGTATGTTTGACAATACTGCTTTCTCGATTTAGTTAGCCGGTAAACACTCCCGTATAGGTGAAATTGATAAGCCCGGATCTGCCGGGATGCATTTTATGCATGTTATGAGGATGCATGTTATGAGTGACTTATGGTATGATTGTGAAATACTACAAAACAATGCTAGTTAAACCTATAGCCAAGATAGGTTTACTTCTAATTTGCAATCTTTTTAAAGTTGTAAAACTATCGCTATCAAATATTTTCCGAAATTTGTGCAAGGAAATCCCCTACGCTCAGTAAAGTGACTAACAAATTCATTCAACAACCCCCAAAGTGATATTTTTGGTATTTTTTTTCTGCGCGATGTTTATGTTATTCCAATTTTTTTCACAAGGAAAACGGTAAAAATAGAAATAATTGATGTATGGCCACTAGTGAATGTATACACCCTCCATCGAAGTGTACACTGTCACCTACATGGTGTCACAAGGCGACGTGTGCATTCTGCCTTATCAATCAATAAACAACAAATTTGCATTTTTAGACATTACCCATGGCCATAGGACAATGCCAAGCTGGTTCGTCCAAATTCTTCGCCAGGATCGCATGATCGGGGTTTGATCACAGACTCTTAACATTGTGGTTCCAATGACACTTACACAATTATTGGCGGTGACCAAACCCCGTTCGTTCTGCGCTCTGGTGGGAGATGATCATTGACCTATTAGTAGTAATCCTGTCAAATAAGATCGTATATTGACGCTTGGAGGAAAAAATTGCGATGTCGCTGAATTTTTGCGGAGACTTTCTTTATATAACACTAATCAACATACTAAAACTCCCCTACAATCGGACTGGAGCTTCGGCCGCCATATTGGAAAATGGCGGCCAAAAGGTGTTTGTTATCGAATATCTCCAAATTGGTTTGATATAGACAAAATATCTCAATAGCAAAAATATTCCCCATTTAATTCCCTACAAAACAGGTTTCTTCTATAGTTTTGGCAGGGGCAACGGTTACGTCACAAATTCGTGGTTTATATGTTGCTCATTGGAGTACCAGCTTATTTCCAAATTTTCACGCACAGCATCAAACAATGCCCGGTAAATCCGTAAGAAATCGATTTAAATACAAAATGACTTTTGTACGGTGTTCATGAAAGCTTCCATTAGTATTTTTTAAAATCAGGTCTGCGAAATCGGATTTTTCATTTACCCGGAATTTGGGTTTTTCATTGTTGGCATTTCCTCAAAAATGCCATATTTGACTGTCCATAATTAAGCACTAAATAGCATTTGAGGAAAAAAATTTTCTACGCACATTGAAATGACTTAAATAATGATCCGATTACAATTAAAGTTTAAATCCAACATGGCTGCTAATTCCTAATATCCACAACATCAAAGTGAATTATGTAACAACAAGAGTGTATAAACAGCACGAAAACAGTATTCATATTGTGAATATAAGGAATTAGCAGCCATATTGGATTTAAACTTTAATTGTAATCGGATCATTATTTAAGTCATTTCAATGTGCGTAGAAAGAATTTTTCCTCAAATGCTATTTAGTGCTTAATAATGGACAGTAAAATATGGCATTTTTTAAGAAATACCAAAAATGGAAAAATCCAAATTCCGGGTAAATGCGACATCCGATTTCGCAGACCTGATTTTTTAAAATACTAATGGAAGCTTTCATGAACCCCGTACAAAAGTTTTTTTGTATTTAAATCGATTTCTTACGGATTTACCGGGCATTGTTTGATGCTGGGCGTGAAAATTAGGAAATAAGCTGGTACTCCAATAAGCAACATATAAACCACGAATTTGTGACGTAACCGTTGCCCCTGCAAAACTATAGAAGACACCTGTTTTGTAGGGAATTAAACGGGGAATATTTTTTCCATTGAGATATTTTGTCTATAACGAACCAATTTGGAGATATTCGATAACAAACACCTTTTGGCCGCCATTTTCCAATATGGCGACCGAAGCTCCAGTCCGATTGTAGGGGAGTTTTAGTATGTTGATAAGTATCATCTAAGGAAGGTCTCTGCAAAAATTCAGCGACATCGCAATTTTTTCCTCCAAAAATTCTTATTTGACAGGATTATAGGGGCTGAGATGTACATTGGCTCGATTTGCGTGCCGAAATTGATTTTTGGTTTTAATGATGGAAACATTCACCCAAACATGATCTAGGTGTTCTTCATTTTTACGCCGCCATCTTGGAAAAATGGCCGCCATAGTACATTCAGAAAACGATTAAAATTCATGCAATTATTATGTTTAAAATACGAAAAAAATTGGTGTACTAATTGATCGATAAGAAATAATAAAAAAAATACAATAACCCGAAAAAATATTTAAAATACATTTTTTTTTAATTTAGTTGATTTTGTACTTTTGTGGTCTATTTAGACGAATGAAGGCGCTTTACATTTTTTAGAGTGCATGATGGATAAAAATTTGATCGATAGATAATAATACTTAAAAAATATTACCGGCTTAATTAATTTTGTAGCCATCTTGAAAAATATGACCGCTAATAAAAGTTTTTAATTAGCTTTCAGCTAAATTTAAAATATTACGAAATAATAAATGTATATGATGTACACAATTTGAATAAAGTTTGTATTACACATAAGAATAGACCTTTAATGGCCTATATTAATTGTTAATATATATTATTTATTTGTCGAGTTTTAGTTTGTATTTGCTTGACAACAATTTCTTTTCATCTATCTTAAAAATGCGAAATGGGCGTGGTCTATACTATACATTATACATATGTGAGAGCTAATATACTTTTTGGTGAGCGTAGCGAGCGTAGCGAGCGAAGCGAAGATTCCATTTCACTACACTGGAGAAAAAAATCCGGAATGTTTTTTTTTTTTTTTCCTGTATTTTTGTCTGTTTGTCCACACGATTCCGGCTAAACCGATAATCCGATTGCGATGAAATTTTATGGAGACCTTCGAAATCTCTGAACTTAGAACTGCCAAGTTTTTGAGCGCAATCGGAAAAATTTTTCTCATGAAAATCGCAATTTTACGATTTTTTCGATTTTTTAAAAATTTCTTCGACTTATAACACCTATACATGCTTTATCCGATTTAATGATTTTTGCACAGAACCTTTATTTTATGAATTAAGATACTCGTGTGAAATTTGAGCGCAATTGAAAAAAATTTATCATAAAAATCGAAATTTTACAGTTTTTTTCTTTTTTTAAACAATTCTTTGACTTATAACACCTACATGTTTTATCCGATTGCAATGATTTTTTTCACAGAACCCTTATTTTATGAATTAATAGATAAGTGTTAAATTTGAGCGCAATTGAGAAGTTATTTCTTATAAAAATCGCAATTTTACGCTTTTTTTCTTTTTTTAACAATTTCAATTAATTTTTAAAAAATTAAAAAATTAAAGTTAATTTTTAATTTAATTTAATTTAATTAAAAAAATTTCAATTATGTAATGATTTTGCCAAAGAACAACAAAAAATTCGCTAACACATGGCTGCTCAATGCACCAATTACGCTCATCCAAACAACGCGGCGGGACTTAAGCGTTTTCCTAGTTATGTTTTACATGGAAATACAATTTTTTAAATGTCTGAGTGCACATTGCTGTGCACAAGTGATTTGGAATAGCACCTATCTTTATGAACGGGATATGCGAGGTGACCTCCTGTAATTTTTAAAATCAACACGTTAGGGTAGTACCACAAGACCTTTTTTACATTCATGGGAAATATTTAAATGTAGTCCTACAAAAAGGTATTTGATAGCCTACATATGCAGTTTGACTTACCAATTTCTACATCATTGGTCCTCATCACACTAACGGGACTTTGACATCGTCTTCGTCATCATCTACTACTCGTCTACTTGAATGCAATAATCCCTGACGTTTTGACAATCGTGGCATTTGCATAAAGAAGTACAAGTTAGATAATTTTCATGCAAAAAACAGCTTTCCCCCGTAATCTGGCCTTTGCATCCACACCTTACTTTTTCAATATTGCCTTAGAAGCCGGCAGAGAAGGCATTTCACAGAAACTGTAGATTCTTTGGGCCCAATTTACAAACTATTGATCTCAGTAAGTGGTAGAAAGTTAGGATGAGAAGAACGATAACCCTTGCTTATCCTTGCCATGGCATTAGCTCTTCTGATATGTGGTGTCATGGTTATGCTCTTAAAGTTGGCGGCAATTTCTCTCCTTCAATTTCTCTTGGTCCTAAACAATTCCCGGAGCAGGTATTTGACTTTGGTGATTTTAAAGTGTTTGGGACATACATTTGGCATGTAAAGCTTTCAAGATCGTACAATACCTGGTCGAAATCAAAATCGTCTTCTCCCAACTCATCAAAAGCTTGTACTACTCGTTTAAATTCAGGAGACAAGTATAGGTACAAGGTACAATTTTCTTTTTTGAAAGCCTAACTGATTTTCCACCCCAATCTGCACCAGGGAAAAAGTGAAGTCCGACCAATCACTTACAATTTTCACTGTCTAATTCATTGTACTCATCATTCAAATTGATACATCTTTTGTGTTTGCCATGGCCAGTAATAAAGATAAAGTTTTCAGCAGATCATACCTTGAACAAAGGTATATTAAGAGTAAGAATACGTCTGTGTCCGGCGTCATGACGTCAATGTTACAATTTATGCACATCACCATTGCACCTAGAACGTGAAGGGGAATTAAGTTGTCGGCTTCCTCGTGTGTATGGCGTTCAATATTCGGTTCAAACAAGTCGGGATGGTTACTGAAGGTACAAACACACATAACAAAAACTTGTAGAAATACAGCCAACCTTACACACTCAAAAGGAATGAGATCTAAAAAAAGGGCCACAAGCTCATCTACCCTTCAAATAAACGTACAGTGTCCCATAACAGCATCCTCGAAAAGCTTTTCAAAATAGAATTTGCGATTATTAATTTAACGTAATAGTTTATCAAAGTTCTTTTTTTGTAATTAATTTAAACGTAAACATGCAAATTCTATTTTGCCAAGCTTTTCGAGGATGCTGTTATGGGACACTGTACGTTTATGTGGAAGGGTAGATGAGCTTGGCCCTTTTTTAGATCTCATTCCTTTTGAGTGTGTAAGGTTTGGCTGTATTTCTACAAGTTTTTGTTATGTGTGTGATCTCATTACTTTTTCAAGTTCCATTACAAAATTATTTGCTAAAATATAATATTTTTATCAAAGTTGATTTAAATTCTATGGTATTAGCAGTAGGCCTAACAATATAGGATGTAAAATATCTAGACCCGGATTCATGTACATCCTGGGTATAGGTGGTATAACCATGGTATAACGACGGTATAAGGACTGGACCCCAATTCTTGAGTTCGTGGGAGATGAGTTGAAAACGCAATTTGAAAACGAAGTCGTTTTCGTTTTCGAAGGAATTGGTATTCTTGAACGGTATCGTGGAAAACGTCATGGGTTGTGAGTTGAAAGCATTGATATTAAACCCCTATAGTAGGCTAGATTAGCAGTCTCCTATACCTCCGCACAGGCGCGAGCGTAGCAAATTGAAGACTCAACCGGCCCATTTCAAGATGGCGATTTGGTGTTTTAATTTATGCTTTTTTAATGCAATAAAGTATTTTACTGGATTGTTTGATATGGTTTTAGCTTGTGCAGCATGGTATTAAACAAAAGAAACAATACGAAGTGATTGCATAAGGGAATTTATATAGGATGTCTATGGTTGAAAGAGTATCACGAAATCCAAACACTTTAAAAAGATTTGCGTATAGCAAAGAGCTCGAAAAAGTTCTATATTTATTCTAGATGGCAGTGCCTTCATAAACGCGGGCCAATCGAAAGACAAGTTGTATGAAATGATTTGATTGTTGCAATTATGTAAACAAACAGTTGATCAAGTTCATATCAAAACAATGTTGTGCTGGCGTTGGCTAGGCTTGTCAAACATGTAATGTAAGTATGAATTTTACTAGTCCTATAGCCAAATGGAACTTTAGACCTACACTGTTGTATTATAAATAATTTTCTACATCTGGGCCTAGGCCAGGGACGGTTTCTGATTGTTTTATGAGAGTATAATGACACCATTTCTCGTTCCACACAAAGAAGAAAATTTTTAAATGTCCGCCATTTGTTTACGTATCGCACTTTCCCGCCTAACTCTGCTTATACCGTCAACAAGTGTCAAGTAACTATGGTTACTTGTTGATTATATGCCAAGTGTTTAAGGCTTATTTTAAAACCTTTATTTGGAAGCCTTCCACAAACTTTTTCAACTTTTTTTTTTCAAAGAGACTATCATTCTATAACCTTAATGTCCATGTAAAATATGAACATTGTAGCCCCACCCGTCTGGTCAGAATCGCGGACCGACGTATTAGATGTTAGCAGTAGCTAGCAGTAGCTAGCAGTAGCTAGCAGTAGCTAACATCCTTAAAGTGATTTTGAGCATGTTTGAAGACATTTTTTCACCAAGAAGGAATGGTCGTACCCCAATAAAATTTGGCATGTGTTGTCAGGTACCTAAATCCCCTCGATTGTGATAGTTTTCAAGTTCACATCACGTTACATGACGGCTGGGTAACACCTCGAAATCACCCCAACTCTGCTTGGTGTATAAGGTGCTTGAGTGTGTAGCGCACCGCGGCTTGGCTGCGGCGCCCTAACGGGCACCTAGATCTACTGAAACAACATTGATTCGTTTTTATCAAAGTGTTTTACGTAAGTTCACAGTATATGGCTAAGTTGTGATTTACTCTCAATGTGAGATAGTATAATGTCGTCTGAGAAATGAGTTTAATATTTGTTGCGTTATTAACAATGAATTTCATTAGGTACAATCATCACTACTTTTTTATAGAATATTATCCTTAAGTGAGTTATGGCGTTATGTAATACAATATTATTCTTCCCTCGACGTAAAAAGAAAGAATTCTCCTAATACGAAGAACAAACTCATTGGCAAAGTCCTTGCAAGTATTCATTCCTGGACCTTTCGTGATACATTGCACTAAGGTTAAAGCATCTACAATGCATATCTTACTGTCTGACACTGCGGGAACAGGCACATGTTCAAGTCGTACATAACGTTGTTCTAACACTGACATGAAAGAACTTGTATCATTTGGAATTAGCAAGAAATCACGTACGACCAACTTAAAAGTTAATCTTTTTGTTACATATTGTTCTTTAGGTGAGTAACTTTAGGCTACTCTTTTTGACAGTGTCCAAACATACATTTGGAATAAATCAATAATAAGTCGCTTGGCAACAAAATCATCGTACAATAGCTTGCCATCTCTATTATATCTAAAATATTATTTAACGAATTATGTTGATAAGTTGCTTCTCAACTAAAAATGGATTGTCTTCCAGGTGATCTAAGATGCCTGCCTTAACTTTTTCTACATGGTTGAACATACGAACTGATATCTTCCCAGAGAGCTGATATGTTCTTGCAAAGTTTATGCTTTATCACACCCGTTCTTGGAATCAAACTCGTCTACTAAGGGTCTTAATTCTCACATCGTGGTCGTCCTCATCTTTGTCATCGCACGTGGTCATTATCGTCGTTGTTGGGGAGGTCGTCAATAGAATGAAGAGAAGAGAGGTCCCCGACGACGACTTTTAGAGCGATAGAGCATATAGTTACAGGGAGTGATACTCCCCTACCTACCAGCTGATGTTTGCGATATGGAACTTTAATCTTTTCTCGCCCTTTACGAAACAGAGCCATGCTCTGTGCAAACTCTAACCCAGGCTTAGATGAGAGACGTCAAATTGGATACGCCATGTTATGTTTATATAATATCCCAGAAAACTCAACCGGCTTCCACCGTTCAAGAGCTTACAAAATCGCGGTCTACAAACTGTTCCTGTAGGAACTGTTTTTTTGTATATCACGGGTGTAGTACATCTTGGTTTTTGTTACCCAAAAATTACTTTGCCTATAAATAAAATTAGAAAATATATATAGGGAAAATAGAGGGAAAGGACCAAATTGACTACATCTGAGCTCGCTGGTATTTTGGAGAGGCGCGCGTAATGCAGTTGGAAAGCAATTTTCTTACGCTTTGCTACATACAAATAGCTCTAAATCCTAAACTATTTACGCTACCGTTAAGACATTTATGTCTTGTACGTAGAAAAAAAATACATTGTCATAAGCTATTAATTATATGGTCCATTACAAGTTTTTAATTCAATTATTAACAATACTAAAAACACGTGGTCTCTGACAATAAAATCCTACTTTATACCCCCCCAAAAAATATTTTTCACCCCTTATGTTTTTTGTATGCTTTTAAATAATTTTTTTTTCAAGTCAAAACTTATTTCATTATTTTCCCTATGTTCGTTCGTGCGCTACAACGTTTTATCTAAAAAGCATATTGGCGGCCATTTATCCAAGATGGCGGCGGAAAAAATTGAAGAACACCTAGATTAAATTAAAGTCGAATGGTCCCAACCTTTAAAAACCAAAAAATCAATTTGGGCACCAATGGGCCCAAGGGCCCTTTTTTTTTGTACATCTCAGCCCCTACTATCCTCGTAGCTATATATGGTTGTCTTTTTGTCAAATACATAATAAGGAAAAAAAATATGAAGGAAAGTGATGTATTTCTAAATAGCGCATTATTTTATACATTTTACTCACATGCACAATGAAAAGTTCATTCCATGTTCAATATAAATTTAACTTTAAAATTTTGTCAGTGATGAGTTTACTACCAAAGGGTCATTCAAAGTATTACACCATAAAAATGTTCCTTGACAGAGTATCTTGGAACTCAACTCAATTTTTGTTTTTTTCTTTTTAAAATTTGGGGGAAGTTTTTATTTTACTTCTGGCTGAAAAAATTTTATACAAATTTTTTACAGATTGTTTATATTTTTCAATCACTAGAATAAATCGCGTCATTTAGTGAGGGCTTTTGTGGCCAAATCAATAAGCTATGATGACTGTACTTTTCCATATATTTGCCTAATAATAATGTCGGAATTGATAAAAACAATGAAAACAAACATTAAAGATATCAATTATAATGTACAGTCATAGGAGATGTGTGCAGTGGCGATACTGAAGCGTTACTAGGGCGACGGTGTCGCCGGCAGAAAAAGCGTGCGATGCTTGGCGACACCGGAAAACTCCCCCTAAACACCTAAAAGATTTGGGGGGGTTTTTTCACTATCTGCCACGCCCCCCCCCGAAAGAGTTACAATCTTGAACTCGGTATATGCCTGGTATGTGCCCATGACAAAAAAAAAAACACATCGTAAAATTCCTTTAAAGGGCTGGCGGGTTGCTGGGGGCTGGGGGGTTGGGGGGTTTGGGTGGGTGGGTGGGGGGGTGGAGTTTCCCAGAGTTCTTTACCTACAAGAAAACGGTAAATTTTAAAACTATAAAAACTTGGCCACACTTATGTTTTCAGACGCAGTCCCTTTTTGCTTTCAAACCAAAAATCGGGAAACGGGGACCGGAAAAAATAAAAATTTGGATGAATCAAAACCTAATTACCAAGGGCGTGGTAATTTGTAAAAACTTGAAATTGAACATCTTTTAACCATTATAAAAATTTTTGGTCCAAAAAACAAGGGGCTAAATTTGGGATGACCATGGGGCCCAAAAAAAGCAAAAAAAATATCTGAACTTTAAGAAAAGATCATTTAAAGAAACGCTACAACTGGATGTTTCAAAAATGGAAAAAATTTTGATATCTTCATTCTTTATCACTTTTGAAAATGGAAAACAAAAAAATTTTAAAGGGGACCGGAAAAAACCAAAATTATCAAAGTAGGGAATTCCGTACTCTTAGGAATAAAACGCTATACCGAAAACGGGTTTTCTTAAATTGAAAATTGGCCACCTCAATGACCTCATATAAAAAAACCGGGCAAATTTGGGGCCGGGGAAAATCAAAAACAAAACAAAATCAAAACACGTAATTTCTCAGGCTATATTTTTTACAAGCTTGAAATTTAAAAATGCTCTTAACCATTATAAAAACAAGTGCTAATGTATGCTTGGTCTTGTTTTTGCGTATCTGCTTCCAACAGAAGGGCCAGGGGTTTGATTCCCCCCTAAGTCAAAAGTTTTTTTTAAATTCGATTTGGGCTTAATTTTATCAGTTTTTTGTCTTAGGATTTGTAAACGGGGACTTTGGGCCGCCTAGCAAAAACAAAGCGTTTTTACTCGGCTAGAATTTTTTATACAACTTGAAATAAAAATGCTCTTAAAACCTTATTTCTAGTGCTTTTGCTATGCGTTGGTCCTTTTTTTAGCGTATCTGCTTCCAAAGCGAAAGGGGCCGGGTTCGATTCCCGCTAAAGGGAATTTTTTAACTTCGATTTGGACTTAGTCTTCAATTTTTGTCTTAGGGTTTTTTAACGGTGACTTTGGAGCCCTCCTACCAAGCACATAAAAAATTTCAGAGTTTTTCTAAATCGGCCTGTCGATTTTGGCGTTGGATCCGCGGGGGTTCGCCTGTCCATATCACTGATTATATTTTCCTATTAAAAAACTCGACTTTGGTTGTTTTTCCTCACTGTCATTGCGTGGGGGGTGCAGGTTGGCTTGGGCGCTTTGATTTAAAATCCCCCCCCGAAAAACAGTTATTAACTGAGTGTTTGTCTTAAAAAAAATTTATTTTTTATTTAAGGGGTATCTTTGGGGGGGCCGTGGGCCCCCAAAAAGTAAAAAAAAAACTTTGAACTCAAAAAATTTAAACATTCACCCTTGATAGCGAAACGAACAACAAAAGATTTAATACCAAAACCAATACAAAAATTTGTAAAAAAAAAACGGCACCCAAAGCTCCCCTTTAAAAGTCTTGGGCTTGAATGCGTGGATATAAAAGTTACCCAAAGCTTTTTTTTCTTTCTCCTATTTTCGTTTTTTAAAAAAAGTAAATCTTTCCCTGTTGACGAGCCCCAAGCCCAAGATTTTTGTGGTAAAAAAGAAAAATTTTTAAAAATGAAATCATAAAAAAAATGATTTGGCCTTTGTTTTGGTTCAGGGCCAAAGAATTTTTTTTATGATTTCAGTTTAAAATTTTTACTTTTTTTCCACAAAAAACGTTGGCTTGGGGCTCGTCAACAGGGGAAATGTCTTACTTATTTAAAGCGAAAAAAGGGGGAAAGAAAAAAAAAAGCTTGCTCAAAACTATATCTCACGCATTCACAGCCAAGACTTTGAAGGAAGCTTGGTGCCTTTTTTTTTAAAATTTTTTTTATTTGGTTTGGGTACTTTTTTACTGGAACGCCCCGTTTTAAAAGAGACTTGTTTGTAATTTTGTTTGCGTGGACCACTTTTTTCCTTTGCAAGTCTTTTTGAAGTATTATTGGTGTTTTTGTCAAATTTCTATTGTTCTTGTTTTTGTTATTAAAACCTAAAAAAACCTCATATTAAAAACCTTTAATTTTATGGATTCTGGGAACGTTTTTGACTTTTTCTTTTTGGAAGCATACATCACCATTACCTTAATGTCCATGTAAATATGAAGTTGTAAATCCCCCCGTTTTTGGTCAAATCGCCCCAAATGTCGAAAAAAATCGCACTAAAAAAACATGAGAATATTTCTTCGATTGTATACCCAAAAACAAAACAGGTCTAAGTTCAGAATTTTGAAGGTCCCCCCCAATTTTTTTCCCAAAATCGCATATTATGCCATTTGCACCGTAGAGAGCGAACAAAAAGACGAAAAAAAAGGAAAAAAAAAAACCCCCAGCTAATTTTTTTGGGGGGGGGTGCAAATTGAAGTCTTCGCTTGCTTATTCCCAAAAATGATTTTTCAATGTATAGGGGGGTAGTAACGACTGCAGTGACCAATACGACCAATTGTAGATTGATTTGATACAAGAGCGAAGGTGCATCAGACGAACTATACATTACACTCACCTCCATTTATTTTATATGAGTGTTTTATGTTGTAGTTGCACAATAACTCAGTTTTATTGTTTTGGTAAAACATTTCATAATGATGGATTGTAAGTTGTAACCCGTGGACATTTTATGTGACGCTTAACATTTATTGTTTGTGACGTTAAAGTTTACCGGTAAACTTTTAATAGTCTACAGTTCACACGTTTCTGTGGAGTTCTCTTCGTTTTGACGATTGTTTTTTTATTGTCACGGCCTTCGTGTTCTAAACTCATTTACGTCACCACATCACGTATCAGCGATTGAAAATTAAATGACCAAGAGCACGGAGCGTATACACATTAAGCACGAGACACGTTGTAACTATCGGCCTGGAGTGAATCCAGGAATCACGTGAAAGCTTCAGTGTGCAGCCAAAGTTAAGCTTTTACTCGTGCTACTGCAAAGTAGTGTACGAGGATGTACAGTTGCTTCACTGTATAACAAGCAACATCCAGTGGTTATAAGGGGCCAAACCGGTCGTGTTTGTTGACTTGGCAACCATGGTATAACACCTATTGATTGATTGATTGATTGAATATTGCTTAACGTCTCATATTTATGCACTTTGGCTAATTGAGACGATGAGTGGTGATAGATGAGGATGAAGTATGAACAGAAGGGAGGAGGGGAAACCCGGTACCGGCACGTAGCCTACTCCTATCGAAAAGTACCAAGGGGACCAACGGCTTAACGTCCCATCCGACAGGACGGTGTAACTTTGACAGTCATACAGGTTCCTCCACTAACCCGGACTGCTGAGCAGACGACAAGGAGAACGAAGCCGTTACACTAGCTTTCGAACCCTCCATCTGCTCTAACCAGCGGTATACGTGAGTTTCAGGGTAGAGCGGTCACCCACTCTACCCATGACCACGCCCGATTCTGCTTAACTTCGGTGTTCGAGTGGGAACCGGTTAAACAAGCTCGGCTAAACCGCTGGCTCAACACCTATTTAAAATTATGATGTGAAAAGAACACATGAATGTGTAACAAACAAGGGAGGGTAGAGGAGATCTCAAATAGGAAGCTATTAGCGAAGCTTACAGTTATTACAGAACGTTAACATATAATTAAAAAAATATATATAATCCCCAGATTATATGTTTCAGTGTCGAAATATTTTTGGTGGAGGAGCCGGGTCATAAGTTCCCTTCTATGAGTAAATCTAGCCCCGTCCCCCTGACGCCCAGGGTACCAAAAAATTATATTTCTACATTGTTGAAGATCAATGTTAACAAAATTGCATGCCAATCGGAGGTCATATTCGGTTTTTATCGTGAGACCACTGACGTGACACGCGCACAGACGGTCGGTTGGGGACATAAGTTCTGCATATTATAATGGAACTTTGAACACTTAAAACTGAAATCGCAATAATAAGTGATGCATAATGCGAAGATAGAGATAATCACATCAGTGTGGTGCAATGAGGATTATTTAAAATTCTGCTTGTTGCAGGAAATGGCGAGGATTGGAGAGAAAGCTGATACTTTTCGGTAGGGCTTCTTTTCAAATCGGCTAAGCTGCAGCTGCTAATAAGCCGTTGAAGTCGGATTGTCCAGAGATCAGAAACTGACCAACAGCCATCGAAGATGAATAGGGTTTCCCGTTTTTTTTTCTTCCTTCACAAGTAGTTTGACTAAATACTTAAAATGACTGAAATTTGAATGGGGCAGTATACGCGTGTGCTTACGAGCTGTAAGAAGGGTGCTGTTATGCGAGGCACAAAGAGTCTAAGCTATAGAGCCTCAACTGTGCTGACATTCACACAATGCTTTGGGAAACATCGATTCATGTATTCCTGTGCTTTCTATACACGAAATCTGAATTTAATTAAAACATTAACCAACTATATGCAAATTGTGTTTTGGCACTGGAAATATTCATCCACTTTTCTTCAAAGGATATACTATATCTGTTGTGAAGAAAACATTTTGTACAGTATTATTGTTCATCTATTTATATTTAAGTAAGACAGGTGCCGGACACTGATAGTTTAAACTTTCTTGGGGGGTAGCCATGCACCTCCATATCCTTACCCCAAGCACAGATAATAGAGTACGTAGTGTACTCTATTATCATCTGTGCCCCAAGGTCACCAAAAACACAACACACGAACAACAGACGGACGGACGGACGGATGGACATAAAAGTGATTCTAATATGGAAGCTTCGATCTCTTATTTCTACACAAATTGTAATTTATATATAAATTTAAAACAGAATGCATATAATTATTATTTTCTATTTTCAATATCAGTTGCTCAACTTTGTTTTTGAAGTAATTGTGCTTTTGTATAGCCTGGTCTGGGTGACGGTACTATGACGCAGCATTATAGCTGAAGGCCTTGTGCAGTAACTGTAATGTCAGCTTATGAATACAGATTTTAGAAATTAGCATATTGTGTTATAGATGCTAAATCATGTAGGAAGTTCGTGATTTTTAAAACACCACAAAATGTAATTTTTTCTACGACTGTTCAAGGTTTACCCATTGGTGGCGAATATGAATTATTTATTGGTTTGAAATCAACTTGTAGGCTGCTCATCAATTTCAAAAAATGGAAATTAACCACCTCATACAGTATTCGTAGAAAGAGGAGAACCAAAATTCACCAATTTGCTACAAAGAGCTAAAATTGAGATTTCAAAACGATCCAAAATGCTTTATTTTAAAATAAAAGTGCTAAAAAGTTGTTTTGAAAATGCTCCTTACACCCGTTTATAATACCCTTCTTATGAGATATGTTGTGTTTCTTGCAGAGTTTGGCAGATGACTATAATTTTACCACTATATCATTTTGAAATTATTGCTTCGCATTGAATGAAAGAAATAATTCACTTCTTGTGCAAAATTCTAATTATTCTCATCATGATTTTCATCACCCTGACGACGACGACGACGACACGTCAAGGGTAAAATAAATTACCCTTGTGTTTCGCTTCTATGGCACAATGCCCCAAAACTCAACCATTTCACCCTGGGATCAACACTTAGATCCCCCTATTCATTCCGGCGAGCTCGGCAAGCTACCTCGTATATTTCCATAAGACGCCGAACTTCTCACGCTTGGGTCGGCTGCATTGCCCTCTGACCCGAACCCGAACCTAGAGGAAGTGCGTGAGAACGCATGCGCAGGGCTAGGATACGTAATTCACCTTGATTACTTGGTACTCGTACTCGTCTCGTCGTACTCAAGTTTTTTTATATAGTAAATCCATCAGGATGTCGATTTTTTAAGGAATTTATTTGAATGAGTTTATCAAAACCTGTTTAAATAATACCAGAGGTTACATACTACACCTCAACATTGAAATTGAATTTATTCGTTGCAGTCTAAATTCATACTTTCGGGTCAATTGTTTTTGTTAATTATTTACAATTTGGTGGTACTGTTCGCACATTGAAATAATTTAATGATTAGGGCCTATAGGCTGAACAAGGAAATTAAAACAAAACGGTTTTCGTTGTTTGCATGTGCAATTTGTGTATCTGATCTGATAGTGCGGATGGTAAAAGAAAAATTATTTTCATTCTAATAGTATTGTTATATCCTTTATTCATGTTGTAAATTATATTATTATCATTATGTGCAAGTGCAACTTGAAAATTCCCTCTCCCTCGCCCTTTTGCATTTATTACTAAATTATTATATTTCATGGTGCAGTATAAGTTGAAGATTTTAAATCGCTGGCAAGTGTTATATTGAAGCGGTCTCTGCCTTCAGATACTGATAACATATTTTTTCATGCATGTTATATTTTTAGATGTGTTTCGGGTTCGCTGCCAAGTTCAGTGCCTTACAATCAGAAACAGCGAGGGTCGTTTCAACGAGGGATGCGGAACCGCAGCTGTAGAATTAATTGGAAGACTACAGAACAACAAAAACCACAACCAAACGAAAATTAAAATGCACCAATTAGTTCCAATATGAATACCCTAATTGGTTGATATCGTAACCTTAGAATGAAGCCGGAAGAAAATGGTTGAAACCGATATCCAGAGCCTTCGTTGTTCCCATTGGAAACTGACAAATATTGTGTCAGTGAATTATAGTGTGTACACAATATTGTAGACTAATAGAAAAACGGGTGAGTATCAAGTCAAAGATGGAAACATTTGCCAGCAATCATGAGTGGATGTTTCATCATGTGTGATCAAAAAGGTTTTTATGTAAGGGACTTAGTCGATCTTAAACATACCTTTGACATTACAGTAAAAACTAGCCCATTGCAAGATAGAGTTGCAGTTGTTATTGTTGTTATAGAGGCGTGAATCGTTCCTAGACAGGTTTGGGTATCGATCCGACACCCTTTCGAATCATTCTCACGCGTTGCGCAAGGACGGTTGGAATTTGATTTGGAAATAAATATATAAGCTAACAAGGTTGAAAAAAATGTGCACACCTGAACTGTTTTTTACTTTTATTAGTGTTTTTTTTAAATATAGAAATCTATCCAGAAATTACCAAATCTATCCCAGCGGGGTATCAATCATCATATCATCAGTATCAGGGGACTTAATCAATGTTGAAACGTATTCGATAACCATGCAACAAAAACAAACACAAAAACATGTTTGTATGTAATAATTTATCATACTTTCTGGCATTGTTGCATCAAAACTGTGTGTTGACATTGAATATCCTTGTAGGTAGACTATAGGAACCACAACTAGAAACAAGATAAGATGTTTAGATCCTCTGTGAATAACTAGTGAACGTCCAGTTAGTGGCCAAAATACAACTTTTTCATTTCATATTTTGTTCTTTGCTATCTCTGCAAAGCATGTAGCTTTGAACATAGGTTAATGATATGAATCGCGTGGGTTGTATAGTTCCACGTCCCGTCCCCTTGTCCAACCCCTAAATAACGACCCCACATACATGGGTGAATGTGGGCGAAACTTTTCGAGCTACTATAATATAATTAAAAACATAACATTATATCTTATCCTTCCTTGACCACCTTTCTGCTTTCACCATAATTTTCCTATTTGAATTATTGATGGTATATCTCTAGGGACGTCTTCCATAATGACCAAAACCTCAACGACACCGATAAAATAATGTAATTGAAGATATAGGAAAAAATTGCTTTCGTATGTTGATTAGGGATCATTGAGTAACTGTAGCGTAACGCGCGAGAACTGATTCGGGAGGTCTCGGGATCTATATCCGCCACCGGCAATCCTGACTGAAGGTTAAGTACAACAGTCCTTGGGCATTACCTTCAAAACCACCATAACTTCAAAATACCTAGTTAGACACCTGAAAAGGGGCATGCAATTGTCCTTAAGAAGGTAGCCTACGAGAATTGTAAGCACTAATAGTATGATCAAAAAATTAATAATGTTTCAAAAAAGCTTACTCATCCTCCGTCAAGATAGGTATCTTCCGCCGCTAGCCTATGATTCCACAACCTACTAATGCAATACAAATGCAATTGCATACAATTTGTTAACAACCTTGTACATGATTTTGTGCATTACAAGTGCATATTTTTAAATTGCGATAATTAACATTCTATTCGTGTTTTAAAACAAAACATTCGTTCTACGGAAAGTTGAATGAAGTAAAATTAAATTAGCCTTATTAAAAATAATACTCTAATTGCTGCTGTTGCTCGGTGGCTAAGTCACGCAGAGTTCGTTCTGGCATGATGCTGTCGGAGCATCGACTGGTACATTATTTTGTACTCGCACTTGCTAAATACCAACCGCAGCACTTGCGCTCCTAACTTCGGGAATTTTTATTAGTAATAACGCTAATTAAAAACCAGTATACTGTAAAAGTATTACAAAAATGTTATGTTTATTTAATTTAATTTAGTTTTTGGTTGGTACAAAAAATAAATTTTATTATTGCTATAATCACTTAATTAGTAAACATTTGGTTGATTGTTAACTCTAAAATTAGTGAACATAGTTGTTATAATATTATATAATAGGATATTTGCAACCCTCACCATGAAATAAGTACCAATTTTCAATCCGTCTTATATCATTTGATATGTTATTTTCAACACGAAAGATTTTACCGATTTTTGTTTTATTATGCTTAACAATAAATAGTTTTGTATGGGATGAGCAATTCGGAATGTCTTTTATAAGCTTACTGTAAGCTCTAATTCTATACAAGAAATGTATTACACAAGTACAAGGTATCGTGCTCGAAAAATGTATTTCGTTAGCATAATGTTGATTAGCAATACTAATAAGTTAATAACATGCAAGTTGATGGATGATTGGTTGATTTGTTTTTAATAAGCACTTTATAACAACAAGGCCATGAGATTGCGTTCACTTTTAATTTCCTTTCTATTGGTGAACAGAATGCAACACATATAAGTGCTCTTTAGTCGAATTTTCTCAATAATTTGTAGGTTGATATTACCATGCCTCATTTAACGTTTGAAGTGTTCACATTCATGCGAGTATAGAAGTTAAGTTTCAATGGATATTTTTTAATATAAGCCGTATTGCGATTTACTGTACCGGAATGTTATGATTCCATTATGAAAATGTCTTGAATCGGTGACAGCCATGCCGTGATTTGTTCATGCAGGTTCCATAACAATAATAATTTCATTTTACAATATTCTATGTCCCTCAAACAAAGCAATCAACATCCTACGTCTAAGAAAAAGGGTGTGGAACTTATATTCTCTGTATCATTATACATTTAATCTTCAATACAAAAACAAACGTTTGCATTACGTTTATTGAATTAAAAGCAGGTAATTTTTTAATCAACCTGTCAACATAGAACCGCCTGTTTGAACGTCAAAACATATTTCCACCAAATAAACCACATCTCTTGTTTTTTCCCGTGTTTCCGTTTACACTTAAAAAATAAAGACTCGTAAACTCTGTTATGGGCCAACCAGTTTTTAAAACGAAGTATTATCTTGAAATTATTACCTATAACTTCCTATACTCATTAAAATAATTTTATGATAATGAGACGCAATTATTATTATAACTGTTAATTTCTGAAATGTTGGAATGTTTATAACATGCCATACACAATTACGTTCAATACTTTTTTTTTTACTAGGCCCTATATCGTCATGTCAGTAATCTTACTGTAAAATCCCCCATTTGAACCGATTTGAACGAACAAAAAATCCTCCACCACCCACTCCCTCTACACAGCTACTCACTCAACAACTCCTTCTCGACATTGCTGTTAAGTTTTATATAAACTTTTATATTCAAATAGCGATAAAGTTCATAATAAATACTGCATTTATTAATAACATGCGCCATCGAAAATCAGTTACCACAATAGTGTGTATCTCTGATTGAATCGTGAGAATGACGTCAATTTGCAAGCAAGAAATATCTTAGATGTTGGCAGTTGTTCGAACATGGCTTGGTAAATGCCTTGAGAATAGAAAAAACTTTATTGTCACTTTCAGTCACCCTTTTCAATAAATATCATCTATTAACAAACTGCACATGAGTGCGTATAGCTTTCTTGCCAGTGTACCGAGAAATGGCTGTAAATTGAAGAGTAATTCCTCCACATGCTGCCAAGTTTTAATATCATCTTCTTTTGAAACTTTTAGTTGTTAGTATCTGCATCAAACTTTATCTTTGTCACATACAACTTAGTCCCACATGACAGTTCTAAGCGATGACGCGTCTGTAAATTGTCACGTCATATAAAAGCATCGTCATCACTCTGCATTCTGACCATGCCTACAAAAGCACTTATCTTCTCCTACTCTATAAAGCTAAACAATAATATTTATTTTATACAATCCAGAAATCAAACAAAAATTATATATAATTCTTGAACTTCATCACGGAGGGAATGGGACACATAATTGGCAGTTAGCAAATAGCTATTCGCTCGGCTAAGATGCATCCGACTTATATATGAGTCTTTGCGAAGTTGTCAACAAAGCATACATGGACAGCTCGGCGGTCATAGATTTTCGAAATTTTCTTTTTAAATTTTCAAAAATCACAAATTTAGTCAATTTTGGAGTTTTTAACAATATCAAAATTCGTGAAAACTAATTTATTTTTTATAAATTATTTTAAAACAAAATTTCCTGCAGAGCCCTATATTTCCACATTCGTGACATTCGTGAAAATTTTAAACCGTGGTGTAAGTCGGCCGAGCGAACCTCAATTTACCTCAAAGTTACATGCACTCACTCATTGAAATATTACATACACTTGCGATTGTCATTATATTATATGAAAGCATATCTGGGGGTGCAGGTGTATGAACTTTAGTGAAGAAAAAACATCAAGTTGTGAAAATATATTAATAATTTTTGTAACAGGTTAAGTTAAAATATGTATTTAATTGAACCCTAGGAGTTTATTGATTAATGTTTTGTATTATTGTAACTTATTCTCGTAATCAAGTAATCAATCAAATATATTTATACCAGAACGAGATTTTCATGGAATTGCATTTTATATATTTTGTATTGGTTTTAGTGCTACACACTTAGAATGAGTGTTTGAAATTCAAACATATTTTGAGAAAAGTGTTTGCACACCTTTATAAAACACTTTTACCTGTTGAATAATTCAAACAGAGAAATATGTTTGAAAATCGTAAGGTGTTTGAAATTAAGACACCTAAAGGTGTTTGAAAGTCAAACATAAAATGGTGTTTGATTCTAATATGTTTGAAATTTCAAACACTAAAAAGTGTTTGATTTTCATGGTGTTTTGAATATTCAAACACTAAAAGGTATGTGAATATTCAACACTTCAAGGTGTTTGAAATTATGGGCAAAATTTAGTTAGGCCTACACAAAGAAAACATTTGTTATAGGCCCTACTTATCCGTGCAACTGACCTGAAATAAAAAATAGATATGGGACAAAGCAACTTTATAGTCAATTAAATTTTGGGACCATATGCAATTTTAAAAATAATAATAGACCCCATACTCTCCTTTGCAAAAAAACGAACTAAAATATTGTCAAACCGCAGACATGGATACAATTCAGGGCTTAAAACCTACCTACTCAGCAAATAAAAGTTGATTCCAAGGTTTACGCGCTTACTTGAGAATTTTGAATTACAGATCTAGGCCTATTGTGCTTTTATTTGACTATAAAGTGTACTTAGCAGGTGACTGGCAAACATGTTGAACTCATTTGAACAATAATAACCCTTTATTTTGATATGACATGAAACATTTTAAGCATTTAAAAATATTTTGCACAAGTACAGTCACTGGATTGAAGACGAACTCCTTGCAGATACGCCCACTGATGGCACCAATCCGGGGGAATAATCTGAAAACAAAAACAACCTAAATTCAGATATTATATAGGCATGTCTGCATATTAAGGCTACCGGTACTTTATGTTGGCCTAAGCTTACCATTCATAAATGTACCATGGCATAGCCCTACTACTAAAAGTTATTACAACAGCATTGGTAGCAACCGAGCAAGCAAGTAGTACTTTACATTCAGGGCCTAGCCCTGCGTTGTTGTAACATGTAGGCCTGAGCTGAGTGTTTGGGAACTCCATAAATTATTTACTGGAAGGAAATTTAGGTAACAGTATTTTGATGATTGATTTCTTTAATTTAGTTGATATAAGCGTAGACCTATATTTTGTTTTATAAACACTAAGCATAAGCCTAGGTATATGGCACAAAACTCTTTATCACTAGGTCGTAGCTAAGATAAGTTTGTATGCCTGGTAGGCACACCTTAGTAGGGATGCACACATTCAATATTAATCGTTTGCCAATCAATTTCATAAATATCGATAATGGTGAATCAAAATATTATCGAAGGGGCCTATTGCATGTTTACTATATTTTATATGAACCAAAATGTGTTGCGTAATTATTACTTGTGCATTTGCGGGCCTCCATCCCACAGCCTATTCACTTTGAGCATTGTGTGAATGAGAATAAATTTATATATTTCCATGAACGAGTTTGCTTCGGTTTTAGCCTACCTATACTAAGTATGGCAGCTAGAATTTGGTTTAGACTGTTTTAGATATTTAACATTCTTCACATTAAGGATCACGCGAGTTATCCGCTAAAAGTGAATTTTTTATCAAAAAATTTACCAACATTAGGCCACTCATTTGATGGTGTAATCCAGCCTTATATTGGATTCCTACATTACAATTCATGATTAGAGTAGACTGCATGTCATCAATACATAAATAGTAGGCAGGTATGGGGAACTATTTTTTTTGCTCAAGTAGCCTACCATAGGCCTACTGTAGTCACTATTGTGACTCTTAGTCTTGACCAAATAAAACTGAACCCTGGGAACTAGGCCTACAAATAATCTTTGCACTGGCTTTAACCATAGGTAGCTAAGCAGGCCTACCGGTACAGAAGACATGTCCAATATTTTAACCAAATCTAGGCCTACTGACCAGGGTATATTAAGTTATAGCCTATTGCGGGATAATAAATTCATGGCTACAGAAGAAGTATGTAGCCAAAGCTACCATCGGTGATAGTGGATAGGTCTATCTAGGCCTACATATCATTGTCCGTGAACTTAAAATGAATCACGGTCTCAATCACAACGTATCTGGGATAATCGCAACTGATACCTAGCCTGTTGCAGTTAATCCTACCTACATGTGTAGGCCCAGGTACATTCTTACTAAACTGTTTTGCCAATTAGAGATTATTATTGAACTATTGAGAGCATTACTGGGGGAAACTGCCAATCACATAATTATTTAGGCAATGCATAGGACTAGCAATTAATTTTCTAACTAAACTAGGGCCTATAGGCCACAAAGGCTAATGTATTTTTTAAATATTACTCTTGTGGTGGTGAGGTTAATGTTTTGGGGGCTAGAGATTATAATTGAACTAGAGAGAATTTTCTGGGAAAACTGCCAGTCACATAATTACTAAGGCAAAGCATAGGCCTAGGCCTAGCAATTTAATTTTCTCATTAGACTAAGTAGGTAAGGCTAATGCATTTAAAAATATTATTCCTTGTAGTGGTGAGTGAGGAATGTTCACAGCCATACCATCAGATCACATAAAAGGCAAAAATATAACAAATAGGGATGGTAGGCCTAGACATTCTAGGTCCAGTCCGACTCAATGTAGAATGTAGGTACTAAAATTGTCTTTGTCAATGACGTAGGAAGCAGGCCTACCTACTGTCTGTCTAGGTCCAAACTTAATCCAAATTATAGCAAATAGACCTACTAGTTAGCAACCAAATGTAGGCATAGGCCTTGGCCCTACACTCATTTTAGACCTGGTTCAAATCAGCTGACAGGTGACAAACAAGAAATTAATGTACAGGCCTAGGCCACAGATAATAAGAGTACACCACGTAGTGTACTCTGTTATCTTTGCCTAGGCCTATTAAAAATGCAGGTAGACAATTAGTTTTGTGGCCATTTAGCAGTTAGGCCAGAAAATGATGAAGAATCCCCAGTGAAAAGGTTTAGGTGGAAGGTGTTTTGTAGGAAATGGATTAAGATTTGGATGTAGGCCTCAGTGAGAAAATTATGAAAAATAAGTGTGACTTAAAATATAGGCTATTAAATCTAGCCTAGATACTTTTGATACAACTAGCCTAGGTCTACAATATGTTAATTTTAGGTAGCAGCCTAGTACTTGCCAGTTATGTTTTAACTACATATTTGCAGTTGCTTATTCTCACGGCAGAACGTAAGAAATGCTAAAAAATTATTCTTACGCCAGAACATAAGAATTGCTAAAAATTATTCTTATGTCAGAACGTAAGAATTGCTAAAAAATATTCTTACATTGAGCTAACTATTTTTGCTATTGGTGGTTTGGTGGTAACAGAAGTAAGTAAGTACAATTACTTAGAACTGAGGAATTGTAATCACTCTGAATTCTGAACCACATAACCAACAGACTGATTATCTACAATAAGTCTAGGCCTAGGCCCCCTAGGCATTGTTCTTGCACTTAGCTTAGTGTTGCCAATGGCAAGAAATAATTCTTACGTTCAATTAGTTCACTAGTTATGTTTTATAGGCGACCTTTGATCATAGTGCGGTGAGGCAGGATGGTACCGGTACGGGGTTTGACTTCTGTGTGAGGGTTCGTTGGTTCAAATCCTTGACGAGATGATTTTTTTTCATTCTATTCTTTATGTTTTTGATAAAACTCCTTTTTGGTTGAGAGTCCTTTAAAAATATTTTAAATAGAAACGTTAAAAGGTTGGGATTTTTGTTTTGTTTTATTGGATATGTCCGCAGCGAACGTAAGAACACAATTCCTATCATAGGCTCTACTCTAATTTCCCTATAGGCCTAAATGCTAATTTAGAAATTTAATCACTGTTAAATGGCGGCTGTAGCGTCAACCTTACAGACTCGGAACGCAAATGATAATTCCAATGAGAGCACAGACCGTAAGAATAATTTAGCAAATCTTACGTTCTGCCGTAAGAATGATTTAGAGCATAATTTTTATCAATTCTTGCGTTCTGCCGTAAGAATATATACCTACACAGCCATAGGATAAATTACTTTTTGGGCAACGACCGATGGTCGTGATGGGCAACAGCAATGGGCTTGCCTTGGCAAGCACCACCTTGGTGTCCACGGTCAAAGCAATGGCCGTGTTTGGGATCGGCAATGGCCATCGACTGATCTTAGGGCCTAGACCTACAGGTCTGGATACTTCTTCGGTTGGTATGGACCGGTTTTTTAACACTGTTATTTTTTTCAATAAAAACACTGAAAAACAACTACCGGTAAGTAGTTTTGTAACGAAAAGAATTTCGGGTGCGCTCTTATCGATTATATCCTAGAACTAGCGCGGCGCACTGTAGCCAGCGGAAAGTTAGGCTAACCTAACGAAAGAGTTTTGTAAAACTGGTCCATAGAAATTGAAGAAGTTCCAGGTCTTGTACCAGAAAAAATAGCATAACCGTAACCGTAGCCCAAGCCTAGACCTTGGACAAGTAAGAAGGGCCTAGAGAAAGACTGGCCTAGGGGCTTATGCCTAGCCTTTACAAAGCAACTCGCCTAGGGCCTAAGCCTAGCCCTACCCTAGATGTAGGGCTAGCGGAACTCTTTCGGTTGGTATGGACAGTTTTTGATCAGTAGGTACTTTAGATTTTAAAAATGTGACGTTAAAGGTTTTGTAGGTACCTACTTAAGTTTTAAAATAGCAACGTTTAAAGGTTTTGTAGATACTTTAGATTTAAAATAGCGACGTTTAAGGTTTTGTAGGTACACATAAAAAAAACTGTCCATACCAACCGAAAGAGTACCGGGCTAGCTACCCTAGCTAGGCGTAAGACCCTGGATGTAGGCCATAGGGCTAGGCCAGGCCTAGGCCCTAGAAGCCTAGGGCTAGGCCTACAAGGTTACAAGGCTAAGCCTAGATTTGTACAAATTATTCTCACCTGTCAGATCCAGAATAATGTGATGTGATGCGATGTGCTGAATCTCGTGCCGTGAAGAATCTTTTCGATGATCATTCGAAGTTCTCGTCAGCCTTAGCCCAACTTTCATCAAGCACATGTGTTTTTAGTTCACTAGTCACATCATGATGAAATCCATTGCGATTGCAAAACGATTGCAAAAACGATGAAGTAGGGATAAGCCCTATTAATTCTGACGATCTCACTGTTCATTGAAAGTAAAATAACTCACGATTAAGACATTAATATGAAATTAAAACCACGCGTATTTTCAGGCCACTTTAGGCCACCGCCGGTGCGCGCGCATGCAGCTGCCAGTGTAGCCAACAGCATTACTGTACTCCCGCATGGCGTCAACAGCAACTTGACAGATGCAAATAATGAGCGCCAAACTTAAAAGTAATGTTATACAGTGGACTTGGACCAATAGTAATATTTTAATTTAATAACTTTAAGAATAATAATTTTGTATAAGAATAATAGTATTTATTGTTCTTTGTTATTCAGTTTTTAATCTAAGACGTTAATGACTAAAAATAATACAAAATTCTTTGCACTCATATAATATCTTTCAAGTCTACAATAATATTTAGTGCGTTTGTATGACACATTCGAATTGTTTTGTTTTCAAGCAAGAGAGGCAAGCCCTCCATTATTTTCAGGCTTTTATACTTTTGGCTAAATTATTCAACATTTTATTCGGAATCATAACAATATTGAAATTGTTAGTACTTCCTAGTGATTTAGTACTGGATAATAATCATTATATAATAACTTTATATAACGATACATAAATCAATACTTTTTTAATTATTTTATTTATTAATTCCTATTTTATTATAATTTTAATGTATATCTTTAAAATGTTTGTCATCAATGTTTTTATGGAGCTGTGATGTTGTAAAAGGTTGTATTTTTGTATTTTTGTATATATTCATTCATTCATTTAAAAATTATGATTTTAAATATATAGAATGGCGCTATGATTATGTGCCCTAAGCCATGCTTGGAATTGCGTGTGTGAAATATAATAATGTCTGAAATAAAAGTATTTGAAAAAAAACGTTTGAATGTGGAATATGTTTGAAAGCGAGAAATCTTGACTTATTTCAAACACTTTTTAAGCTAAACACGTCTTAAAACAGAAATGTTTGAATTTTCAGTTGGTCATTTTAAGATGCTTTTCAAATTCAGTCACCAGTAAAACAGAAGTGTTTTGAAATTTTCAAACGTTTTTGAAAATTGTGTTTGAA
This sequence comes from Sweltsa coloradensis, assembly GCA_024449915.1. Classification (NCBI taxonomy): domain Eukaryota; kingdom Metazoa; phylum Arthropoda; class Insecta; order Plecoptera; family Chloroperlidae; genus Sweltsa; species Sweltsa coloradensis. The sequence continues at coordinate 919,500 of JAMZAV010000367.1, forward strand.
AGTAAGACACACTTTTAAATGGTGTTTTATTATTCAAACATATTCAAAGTCAGACATGTCTTAAACATTAAATTCAAACATCCAGTTCTTAGTGTGTAGGGTGTTCTTATTTGCAAGTCTACTTCGAATGGCACCATTATGTTTGCATATGTCTCTCTCTCTCTCTCTCTCTCTCTCTCTCTCTCTCTCTCACTCTCTGCTTCAAACACGACGTTTAAATTAGTATCATCGCACCTTGTATGATTTATACGAGTCACCTCCGGGTAGAAATATGCAAGCAGTAGAACTTTCAAGTACATAACAAAGCGCTTTCTATACGATGGTGAATAAAATGCAAAATTAGTCCATGAGGTGTAATAATAAATAATCAGAGTCAGAATTTAGAGAAATGAAATTGCAACCTCACGACTGTACTGTATATTTAGGTCACGCGTCAAGGTTTGAAAGGTAAAACCCTAAAATTAAATCCGGGTATCATTGAACGGTTGGTCATAGTGCTCCGTGATTGATATTACCGGAATCTCCAATCAAGGATGTTGGGCCGTTTAGCATAAACGGCTAAGCTATGAACAACCCTGAACTGAGATAAGTACTAAGTAGGCGGATGAGAGACAGGAAGCTCAAGCAACCAATCATGAACGCATGTCGTTGGTTGAAATAATCTTTCACCTCTTCGCCATCATTATTGCACATTTACAAATTGATATAACTGACTTCAGTTTTATATAATTTAATAAAAGGTCTGTCAAACGATTCTCGATTATTAATCGATAAACCTACAAACGATTCTCTATCGATTAATTATCAATTGCTAAATTGTTTGTGGTATTATCAAGGTATTTGGGTAATCATACATTAAGTTATTTTTTTGGAAGCACTCAAAGCCAACACATCTTTTTGTTTTGGTTCATAAATACAAGACATAACTTGAGATATTATTTACTACAATTCAGAAATTAAAAAAGTCCGCCCCAACCGGGAATCGAACCACGGATCTCCTGCATTCCAGACAGGCGGCTTTAATCGAGCCTTTAATTTTTACTTTACTAAATTTAAACTTTTATACTTTACGAATTGTAGTAAAAATAACAATTACACCTACGGGAGTGTTTCCCGACTAACCAAATCGAGAAATAACTTGAGATATTAATGGTTTATTGATCGATACTGTATTAACAAATTGATTGAATAATTTCTATTCCATATCGATAAATCAAGCCTCGAAATGGTGTCCGCTTCTAAGCCCCTGTCTCCTAAGCCCCCGGACCTTTTTTTGGCTTCTAAGCCCCTGTGACCGACGGTTGTGCTACACGTTGCGAAGCGGGGCTAAGAAGACTAAAAGTCTTCTTAGGCCCTGTCTCCTAACGCCCGCACGAAAACCTTGTTCGTTCCCATGAGCCATAAGAAATGATAACGAATTTTGAAGTGTTTATTATTATCGATTTTTGGATGAGCGAAGCGAAGACTTCAATTTCACCGACCCCCCAAAAAATTTAGCTCGTGTGTTTTTTTTTTTTTTTTTCTGTCTGTTTGTTCGCTCTCTACCCGAATACGGCATCGGAATCGGATACGGATACGGATACGGAATCGAAGAAATATTTCTCATGACTTTCGTTTAAAGGAACTCTTTCGGTTGGTAGGGCCTATGGACAGTTTTTGATCAGTAGGTCGGCCTACTTTAGATTTAAATAGCGACGTTAAAGGTTTTGTAGGTAGCCTACTTTAGATTTTAAAATAGCGACGCTAAAGGTTTTGTAGGCCTAGGTGCACATAAAAAAACTGTCCATACCAACCGAAAGAGTACCCGTTTAAATAGCGACGTTAAAGGTTTTGAAGTTTTTTTGTTAATTTAACAGCAAACAAACGGAGTTGAAAAGTTGGATCATTGCATATTAAAACAGTGCTTTTGCAATGCCTACATGATTTAATTGCAACATTTTCGAGTCAAATGAGACGTTAAGCAATATCTAATTAATCGAATATTGCTAATGATTTATTTTTATCCCCCCACCCCCACCCACCACCAACATTTGGGAATTTATGGTTTCACCTCGAGCAAAGTACAGCCCGCCTTGCAACGTGTGCGACCGAACAAAAACATCGTGCGGGCGTTAGGAGACAGGGCCTAAGAAGACTTTTAGTCTTCTAAAGCCCGGACCGGTTTGTCTTCTTAGCCCCGCTTCGCAACGTGTAGCACAACCTTCGGTCACAGGGGCTTAGAAGCCAAAAAAGGGTCCAGGGGCTTAGGAGACAGGGGCTTAGAATACCGCCCCCTCGAAATCGATCGGGAATAATTAATCGTTTGACATCCTGAATAATAAATATCAATAAATTATCAACGAAACTAGAGTTATATTTAACTCGTAGATACTGTCTTCTTTTCGTTCCCCATAATATATTCTGTTTCTCTATATTTTTAGTCAAAATTCGTCCGAATCGTAGACTGTTGGTTACAATAGATAAAACTAGTTACCATGGGAATGGTTGCTTAACTACGATGGGAGACTCACTAATTGCGTTGCTCGTGAATTTGTAAACCGATTCCCTCGTTAACCCCATGGCGCACTACAATCAGAACTCATCAATTAGGGTTCGATGGAACTTCACGATTATATTATTCGCCAATAGTCATTACCATCCTCATTACAAATACAGCAATCATCTATTGTGCGCGGCACGATTGAAACAAAAAGTTAAAAGGCACGTTGAGAAGTTTTATTCTTCGTTTCAATCATCGGAGGTAATTGGATACCAATTATGTGTAACATTCGAGTTCACTGAAGCGCTACTACCGGTTTTAGGGCACACCGAAATGTTGTGGGGAGGGACCTCCTAAGCTGCTTACCGTGTGGTGTGTATCTTTCATCGAAACTATAAAACTAGGGTTTTATCTCCGCGCGGACGGAGCAAGGTCTGTAGAACACGTTTAGTGACGACTGCTAAGTAGCTGGTGATGTAACATGTGCGGTAGGTCGCGGGGAAGACGTCAGCTCAGATCGGCGCTCGATCGGTCGAGTCGAGTTTTACCGTACTTCAGAGTTGTTTTCAAGGTCAATTTCGATTCAAACTTTATACCAATACTTTGTTAGTAAAATACCAGGGTCCACTAGATACTTATGCTAAGCTGCTGTTAGCCTTACAGCAGCTGTTAGGTATCTAGTGGACCCTGGTAAAATACGTATTTTATTAAATAATTGTTGTCATTGAAGTTTCACGAGATATTCTATATCTAGTACATATGAAATCGGAATATTTATCAACTCGTAAATGGGCAGTTTGTGAAATGAGAGTTGATCAGTACAAGATCAGTAAAATCAGTAATAAGGATCGCCAAAGTGTGCCCCGATAGAAAACGATCCTTGTGTGAATTGTCAACCTTTGCCGTTTGAGGAGAATAATGTATGTAACAAGTTCTGGTGCTATTTAAAAAAAAGTACTAGTATATTTTACAAAAGTCCCAGTGTTCGAATCTCGCCACAAGCAAGAGATTAATAACTTGAGTTAACTCAATCAATGCTTGGCAATTGTCATAGAAACAAGACATGATAATAAATTAGACGGTTGTTCCGAAATAGCCTTGTTGATTATGGCATTGCTCGCGGGTGGAATCGTGTCCAGCTTGCTTGTTCGATGATTTCCTGCTTAAAATACCGGTCTGTGGTCTCTATCGTCGGTCATTGTACACTCGTCGATGGCTTTGGCGCTGACAGGGTTGGTTAATTGGTTTGGTCACCTTTAACAATTTAAGTCCCCCCCCCCACTGAAAATCTGTTATGTGACTAATTACGAATCTGCTAACAACCTTACGTAAACAAGAAACCACTGGTTGTCAAAGACTTCCGTTGATCGTGTGTGTACAATCTGTTCATTGGGATTAGTTTTGGGTAATTTGAATCTTTGATACATGATTTTAATGGAGAAATTTAAACGCAAACTTTAAATTGTAAGTGAAAACTGGTTTGGGAAAACAACATTCAGAGAAAATAGAGAGGTGGTGATGGAATCGATGTGCCTAATGATTTAGAAAGCAGACACAGACGAATTTTTAATCATTAGTGTACAGTAAATTCAGCAATCCGAAAACGGTAATTGGCACTTGGACACAAACGCGTCGGGGCTTTATCGTTTTTAATAGTTTGTGTAGCCTGGAGATAACATTGACAAGTCTCTAAAACATAATTGCAATTTATTGATGTTATAATAATAACAGCTCGGCTCGGTCTGCTTGATTAAGATTATCCCCAGGAAATCAATTCTGAATCTGGGATGGTATATGCCTTCTATACACTCAAAAGTTTATTATTTTAACACATTAGAAGTTACAATTTGCGAAAATGTCCCGTTTTTAGGGCGCGACAGCTGCCCTTAAGTATTTCTTAACTGCACAAGCCAAACTGTCCGTGATCGAAACCTTTGAGTCAGCCTATTGGCTACTTTGACATTCGAGGATGAAAATGCAGATTCTTTGAAATTCTTTGGCTAATTTTAAAATGATACTTTACAGCCTTATAGAAATTAGAAATTACGAATGCGTACAAACAGTATATTTTAGTAATAACTATATCAAACATTTGCCTTTTTAAATTGCTTTACGTAGACGAGCAACGCATTTAAAAGAACTTAAAAGTATTCCATGCACATTTACAGGAGCTCACACAATATACCTCATCATCGTCATGTTCCGCTGATAACTTATCGATAGCCAAACACGCACGGGAAACAAGTTATATTCACGTATACGTATACACAAATCGCATTGTATCAGTTTTGAATGAATGTAAGAATTGGAGACAGGCAAGCAGCAAGAAATGGTAAATTTCAATGAATTTAGGCCATGGGAATGGAATGATTCAGCTATAATTCAAAACAACATTAACGCCACGAGTGTTAAAAAAGTAAACTAATACTTTTTATAAGCGGGAATGAACATTTCGTCGTGAGATTACGTTCTATAATCAGCTTTTGTGATCAACACAAACTCCAAATCATTGCTCTTTTTACTATGTGGTAGGGTATCTAGAATAACATTATTGAGTGTTCTCCCAGGCAGATAGTCATAAGTCGAATCGTGTGAAAGTTTTTATATTTATAAACTTTGTTTGTAAAATGTATTGTAAAATAATTATCGAAGTGAGATTATTAATCACGCGGTACTTTTGGAAGCAGTTGCTACATGACCATTCGTTTTGTGTATAAAGCTGAAATCAATTAGGCAATTCGTATTATGCTCTACAACGAATAAATAGCAACACTTTGCTCTCAATTATTGGTGTTTCAATGAATTACCTTTTTATATTTCCCATTTTGACAGGGTCTTGATATTTCTGGATCAAAACCGATCAATTTGTTGCAATTGTCCGCGAAGTTCCGAAAATATTATTTTGTCTTTGGTCTCATTTGCGAATTTCACGGAGAATTTCGCGGAGTAATCACGTAAATAAATAGTTGTTTGCGGGGTCAGAAATATTCTGAAGCCTCACACATATTTCAAATCAGTTAATGTCAGCACGTAAAACATGTAAATACACATTTTCACGTGATTGTATCGTACCAAATCTTCGCGTACAACAACTAGTGTAAAGTAAACATATTATATTCCTAATACAAACGCTCTGTGCTTACCATGACAGCGACAGAGGGCATTTCATTCTCGTTTCCCACATCGAGTTCAGTCACGAATGCGACTAGACGAATCTCCAGAGTCTCCCAAACTGCAACAAATTTACATATTATTAAGTTTAAGACATCGCAGCTTGAGAAACGAGAAGTAATAGTCTTCGAGTGGCAGTGATGTCGCGTAAGGAGAGTAAATCTGATTCGGGAGGTCACGGGTTCGAATCCCACCTCCGGCAATCTGAAAGAATAAAGACTGAAAGATTTTACAGAGTTTTTTTTTAGCCGTGAAGGCAAAAGCTGGGCAAATGCATTTCTCACTAATCTCTAATAACCTAGTTACTCACCATGGGCCCGAATCCTCAAAGAGGAGTTAAGAGTCAACTATACCTATATTTGAAACTTTTTTGGGAACTTTTCCTGCATCTAGTAGTCATCTGATAGGTATGCAATTTTGCGTCATTGTCAAGCAAGGAGATGGTCACTCTTCTATTTCAAAAGTGAAAGATTACTAAACATTATTGCGCAATACGCACAAATAAATTCCGAAAATTACCAATTTTGATGATTTTACAAAAATCCAAAATCCTAAAAAATAATTTTTATTTAATTCGACTTTTATGTGATAGTTAAAATAAATGTGCTCCTATCGGAGATTGTATATACATGACCATAACAAGTGTGCAAAGTGTGGTAACAATCTGATAAAAACTGGCTTCAGGAAAAGTATAAATAGTTGAGGTCACATAAATAGTTGAGGTTACATTTTAGAGTTAAATAATTCCGAAAAATGCGTAACTCCCTTTTGAGAATACCGAAATGGGAGTTAAGTACGGCTTACTCCTGACATTAACTCCGTTTGTGGATCCAGGCCCTGAACACCGGCTAAATCTAAATCTACCCTACAACGACGAGCATCCTACAAGAAAGTTTTAGTCTCGGAGTTTGCTCATTTTGAGTTCATAAACATGGGTGTATACTGAACGTAAAACTAAAATGTAAGATTTAATCAAATCTAAGGGCAAAAAAATAAAATTTTATACCAGCATCAAATTTAAAATTTGTTTAAATATTACTTTCGAAAACTTTCACAATACCATTCCTGTTGCGGTATCGAACTCGTAACACTTTTGGGTAAACCTATTCACAAGTTACTTTGTCTGCAAGTGTGCCTGTCTGCGACTAAACTCGTTGGTGTAATTCCAGCATCAAGCAGTGATGCGATACGAGCACAGCAAGATTGCTCTTGCCGGTTAAATCGTTAACAATGCCCACATAAATAACGCCAGACTGGCATTTACAACCTTGTTTGTAGGCACGATATCCTGCCCGCGCTACTCAATGCGGCTACGTTAATAGTTGGAACGAATTCAAAATTATTAGTTTACCAAAAAACTTAGTTATAAAAAATATAAATAGCACTTCAGGCGACAGCTCATGTGAGATGAAATAAGATTAGAAGTATAATACAGTGAACGCAAGACAATTACGCAGACGTTTGCACACACATACATCGCAGGAGTAGGGCGTACCGCGTACGTATAGGAATATATCGTCAAAGGGGGGAAGGAGGGTGGGGATAAAATGTGAAGGAAGCATAATACAACAAAGATGTGATACCAATAAATAGCACACATCAATCCTATCAAATAAGATCTTATATTGACGTTTAGAGGAAATAAATGCGATGTCGCTGAATTTTTGCAGAGACCTTTCTTATATAATACTTATCAAAATACTAAAACTCCTCTACAATCGGACTGGAGCTTTGGCTGCCATATTGGAAAATGGCGGCTAAAAAGTGTTTGTTATCGAATATATATCTAAATTGGTTGGAGATAGACAAAATGTCGCAATGGCAAAAATATTCCCCATTTAATTCCCTACAAAAAAAGGTGTCCTCTATAGTTTTGGTAGGGGCAAAGGTTACGTCACAAATTCGTGGTTTATACGTTGCTTATTGGAGTACCAGCTAATTTTCTAATTTTCACGCCCAGCATCAAACAATGCCCGGTAAATCCGTAAGAAATCGATTTAAATACAAAAGAACTTTTGTACGGGGTTCATGAAAGCTTCCATTAGAATTTTAAAAAATCAGGTCTGCGAAATCGGATTTTGCATTTACCCGTAATTTAGGTTTTTCCATTGTTGGCATTTCCTCAAAAATGGCATATTTGACTGTGCATTATTAAGCACTAAATAGCATCGGAGGAAAAATTCTTTCCACACACATTGAAGTGACTTAAATAACGATGAGAAAACAACCAAAGTTTTAATCCAATATGGCTGATAATTCCTAATATCCACAACATCAAAGTAAATGATGTAACAAAAAGAGTGTAAAAACAGCACGAAAACAGCATTCATATTGTGAATATTAGGAATTAGCAGCCATATTGGATTTAAACTTTGGTTTGTTTTCTCATCGTTATTTAAGTCACTTCAATGTGCGTAGAAAGAATTTTTCCTCCGATGCTATTTAGTGCTCAATTGCTTTATGTTGTGATTCTAGTCGAGATACTAAAATAGCCTAAATGGCGTGTGCACTACACAGGTGAGGTCCGAAATCATTTTTGGAACTTTTCCCACAATCTTTTTAAGTAGGATTTTAAATATTGAAGGGTGTGTATACTGTCAAATCATAAAAAATTACTTGGCCATTGACTTTTTAGAGTCTTCGTACCAAAATCAATAGCCAAGTAATTTTTTATGATTTTGAGTTTAAAATTTTAACTTTTTTTACCACGAAAATGGTTGGCTTGGCGCTCGTCAACAGGCGAAATGATCTTACTTCTTTTCAATGCGAAACTTGGGAGAAAGATGAAATGCTTGGCTATCACACATATCTCACAGCATTCACAGCCGAAGACTTTGGAAGGAGAGCTTGGCTGCCGTTTTTTTTTTTACAAATTTTTGTATTTTGGGGGGATATCACATCTTTTTGTTGTTTGTTTCATATCAAGGCTTAAACATGTGAAATACGTGTAAAGGTGGATACAGTGCGTTTAAAACAGATTGTCTAGAAACAAAAGCTACCATCTTTTTTTTGTTTACAATCTGTAGGACTAGTTGGCAATATTCAATGTTTTTATTAAATTTAATATGGTTATTTATTAATGTCGTCTTGGGTTTTTGTGTGAATGATTTGTTGGCCGGACTATAACACATTGACGCATAATTGTGTGACTCGTTGGTCTTGTGGTTAGCGTATCTGCTTCCAATGCAGAAGGTCCAGGGTTCGATTCCCGTTTAAGTCAGAAGTTTTTTAACTTCTGATTTGGACTTCAGTCCATCAGTTCTTGTCTTAGGAGTTTGTAAACGGTGATTTTGGAGCCGTCCTAGCAACGAAGCACATAATAAATTTCAGAGTTGTTCTGAATCGGCCTTGTTGATTCTGGCGTTGATTTGCGGGTGTTCGCACTGTCCATACCACTGATAGCAATATTTCCAATTAAAAATATCGATCTTTGGTTGGTTTATCGCTCACTCGTCGATTGCGTCGGGGCCTGCAAGGTTGGCTTGGTCGCTTTGATTTAAGGTCCCCCCACTGAAAATCAGTTCTATAACTGAGTGGGTAGACTCTAAATAACATTTATTTATTTATTTATTTATTAATCAGCAATTAAAATATTAAAAATTGTAATAAATACAACATAACGTTTTTCCCAAAGTAAAGAGTGGTAGGGAACAGTGGGGTTAAATATCGCTTGTCTCCTCGTGGATTATTATGTTTCATATTATTATGTACCACCATGCCAAATTTCATGCTGATAACTCATTCGGTACCTTTATGGTGAATGCTGGAAACCAAGGTAAAATAATATAAACTATTAGGGATGGGGGTTGAAAAAGTGTTGTTTAGGAAATGGGAATAGGCTTATTGGGTTAAAACACATTAAAACATAATTTACTAATTTGAATAAAAATACAATTTTGGGTTAGAGCTATGAATTATTCCAATTTTAGAGGATGATTTAGGGGATGTTGGGGGTGGAATATCGCTTGCATCGCGACGAATTATTTTTCATATTAGTATGTAACATCATGCCAAATTCCATGCTGATAACTCATTAGGTGCCTTCATGGTGAATGCTGGAAATCAAGGTAAAAATAATATAAACTAAAAGGGATGGGGGTTGAAAAATGTGGTTTAGGAAATAAGAATAGGCCGATTGGGTTAAAACACATTAAAACATAATTTTAATAACCACCTAATTTAAATATATAACATCAATTTTAGATTAGTGCTATGAATTATTCCAATTTAAGGGGGTGTTGAGGGTGGAATATCGCTTGCCTCTCGGCGGATTATTTTTCATATTATTATGTACCATAATGACAAATTTCATGATTATAACTCATTAGGTGCCTTCGTGGTGAATGCTGGAAATCAAGATAAAAATAATATAAACTATTAGGGATAGGGGTTGACAAAATGTGGTTTATATAATGAAAATATGCCGATTGGGTTAAAACACATTAAAACATAATTTTAATAACTAATTTAAATAAAAATTCAATTTTAGGTTAGAGCTATGAATTATTCCAATTTTAGGGGATTATTTAGGGTGTTGGGGGTGGAATATCGCTTGCCTCTCGGCGAATGATTTTTTATTTTAGTATGTACCATCATGCCAAATTTCATGCTGATAACTCATTAGGTGCCTTCATGGTGAATTCTGGAATCAAGGTTAAATAATATAAACTATAAGGGATGGGGGTTGAAAAAATGTGGTTTAGGAAATGAGAATAGGCCGATTGGATTAAAACACATTAAAACATAATTTTAATAACTAATTTGAATAAAACATCAATTTTAGATTAGAGCTATGAATTATTCCAGTTTTAGGGGGTGTTGGGGGTGGAATACGCTTAATTGCCTCTTGGCGGATTATTTTTCATATTATTATGTACCATCATGTCAAATTTCATAATAATAACTCATTAGGTGCCTTCGTGGTGAATGCTGGAAATCAAGGTAAAAATAATATAAACTATTAGGGATGGGGGTTGACAAAATGTGGTTTATATAATGAGAATAGACCGATTGGGTTAAAAAACATAAGAACATAATTTTAATAACTAATTTGACTAAAAATTCAATTTGGGTTAGAGCTATGAATTATTTTAATTTTAGGGGATAATTTAGGGGGTGTTGGGGTGGAATATTGCTTGTCTCTCGGCAGAAGTTTGTGAGTCTGAGGTACATCTAAGTGTGGTTCAAGTTTCATAGTTCTTAAATGTACCGTTTTCTCTGTAGGCTCTTATTCCACTCTGTCAGAATCCACTACCCTACAACCAACCAACCAACCAACCATCAGCCGGACGATTATCGTCGATATTTACGCACTTTTTTAACACAGAACGGGCTATCGGATTGGGCTGATTTTTTTTTGGTATGTCATGGACCACATATCAGGTCATATACCGAGTTTCAAGATTGTAAATCTTTCGGGACGGCGTGTGCAGATAGCTGAAACCCCCCAATTCGGATAGCTGTAACAGGGTCGAGTTACTCATCGCCTTCTAGCAGTCGCGTGCGCTTGGCTGCGGGCGAACGACCGTCGCCCTAGATATTAATTTGTCTTCTTCAAAAGTTTACACAAACACAAAGTTTTAACAAAATTTATATGCAATTGCAATACTTCTACACTTGTATTTAAATTCAAAACACACACAACAATAATAATTATATGATATACTTTGTATGCTAACTTTGAGCAAGGTTTCCCCGTGCATTAAAACAGAGAATGCTCGAAGCTTTACTTTCTGCGAAGTGAAGTGTGTTTGTTTTGACGTGTTTCTTGAATCCTTGCCTCTTCGGGTCGGGCACGCTTGTCATGCACTGCATCCATGCGATTACGTCGCTGTTGAAGAAACTGATGCTATACTATTGCAGCAAAAAGTAGGCTATCTTTCTTTATGCACGTTGTAACCAGGAAATGGAAATGTTTAAAATTATTGCGCAAACATGACATTTTAGATCAAATAGTTGTGGAGAATTTGCCATTATAAAGACGTGTTTATATAATAGCAAATATAATGTTACGTAATAGGTGAATGTAGGATAATGACTGCTTATTGTCATTATATATTACTTTTATTCGGTATTACACCTTTCGTGTTCCCGAAATAATAATTCTAAGACCAATTACATGACTAATCATAATATTAAATTCTTATATAACCTAAGCCTACATTTTATGCCATAGTGTCTGCATGCTCGAACATACCTATCAATAGAATGCTGTAGGTTATACACAAACATTTACGGTCATAGTTACCGTCAGAATAGTCGTCACTCGTCTACATTACCAACGTTCATAAGCCAAGTATTACATTGACTATGTATTACCATTGAGTATAGAACCACTCAAGTGTATTACTACGCTTCTAGCACTAGTATTGTAATAGTCACCATCTGTCGTACACGTTGCTAGTACTATCGTGGTCATCAAATACTAGCATTATCATAGTCGTCTCTTACTCTTTTAGTTTCACATAATTATTGTTTATCTTAATTAGATGGCACTATATGACGACGTCTGGCCAATAAATACAAGCTCAAAATGTTACTTTATATAGGAAATTAATATTTGTGCTTGTTAATTTTCGTATATGTTGAAGTTACGCCTTTCGATTCTATGAGTGGTGAAACATGGCAATTAAGTTATTACAAATTGCCCCTTTTGCAGGATTAGAACGTTCTGTCAGACCTGCTTCCCCCCCCCCCCCCCCCCCCCCCGCCGAAGAAATCAGCCACCGTGAATAAATTATACCATACAAAAATGCAAAAACTTGCAAAAAGGGGCCAAGCCGAAAACGAGGAAGATACAAGTGGCTCAACTGCATAAAGTGGTGATATCTAGAAGTGTGGCCAAGCCCATTATTTTGTTTAAAATAATAAATATATTTATTAATTATATAATAAATTCATAATATATCAATATCCATATTATTATCTAACTATAATTATGAAATAAATATATAAAACAAAAATAACATAAACATTAAATAAATTTATTGAAACATTTACATGTGGAAATATCAAAATTAACAGACGCCATTCAAAATTAAAAGCTTGGTCGATGGATTTGGATTGGTTATGTTTTGGTTAGTCAGTAACGACAACCAAGCTAAAAATTCATCGACCAAGCTTTTAATTTTGAATGGCGTCTGTTAATTTTGATATTTCCACATGTAAATGTTTCAATAAATTTATTTAATGTTTTTGTTATTTTTGTTAATATATTTATTTCATAATTATAGTTAGATAGGCCTAATAATATGGATATTGATATATTATGAATTTATTATGTAATAAATGGGCTTGGCCACACTTCTAGATATCACCACTTTATGCAGTTGAGCCACTTGTATCTTCCTTGTTTTCGGCTTGGCCCCTTTTTTGCAAGTTTTTGCATTTTTGTATGGTATATCAATAACTTTTTTAGAACGTACACGGTATAGATGCTAGCATCCAAGTGGAGAAAATTACTTTATTTACAATGATTCAAAATGAAATCTCACTCATTGACAGTTAAAAGGTTTGAGCATCGCAGTTATAATTTTTTTTTGCATTATCTAAGCTTCCGGTCATCTAATCCAATTATCGTTTGTCAAGCACATGGCCACTGAGATGACTGACATCGGTGCAAAATTTGGCTTCTCTAACATTATCCATTGAGGCCCCACAAACTGATACGGCAAGGGCCAGCCAGCCAGCCACCCACCCACCCAGCCAGCCCAAGAAGAAAGTAATTTCGAACGATCTTGAAGTCTCAATAACTTCTAGACGCATCATCAGATCGGGATGAAACTTGAAATGGGTCATCTCATAGTAAAAGCCCTTCGATTGAAGCAAGTTGCAGGTTTTTATCTCACATGGTTTTGCGTCGGCGACACCGTGTTAAGTGCTAAAGTAGGCGTGCGGTAATAGGCGCTAGTGGAAGCGGAGCCGCGCGTGGCTTGGCCCGGTGCGCTCCCGCGCACCTTGATTTTACGTAATTTGGTAAGAAGGGTACAATCTGAGGTGATCCAACGTAGATCCATATCAACAAACAACGTTACAAGGTAAAGAAAACTGTGTGGAATGTGCAAGATAAGCAAGCGTGGCCTGATAAGATGCGCTTAGCTTATCTTGCAATAAACTAAAGAATTGCCACGTTGTTGATAATATGATGTAATCTACTTTGAATGCATGTGGATACCAACAGAATTTAATATCGTTTGATTCTTTGGTATATCAACATGAGAAATGCACATGTGAACCCGGTAAAATAGCAAATTCAAAATTACGTATAGTATAGTATTAGAAGTAAAGTAAAAACATCCAACTTTGTTCGTTTTTTGAATTAAAAAATTTGAAAACATGTTTAAAATATATCATACAGAGATTTTGTCTAGCATTTTGTATTATTTATACTAAAATATTCAATTGATTTTAATCCATACAACTCAAAGATGGCAATAAATTGACAAAATTATGTTCTTCCATCTAAAACATATGCTGCCACATTCTACTGGCTGACAACCTCCACGTTGACTGGCGACACGGATCAGTGTTTTAGTAGTACATCAGTCCAAGGTGATGTATTTTTAGTCTCCCCCTGCATCCAGCACCCAGCACCCAACTGTGCCTGTTATAGGATCCGATATAACTCGTGCATGGTTGGCTGCTTGGTTGGGACCGCAGACACCCCAAACACCGTCGCTATAGGCGAGGGGAAGGGGAAGGAAATTGACTGTGACGTCATTATTTTCCTATTTGTGGAAACGGAACTGGTGGGAAATCAATTTCGGGCGTAGCTCGAGTACACTTTTTTCAAATATGATTAAGAATGGCATGTCGTAAAACCCAAGATTATTTATTTTATAATGTTGGATATGGTTTGATATGAGATACATTTACAAACCTATTTTAATTGTCAATTAGCATAATATGCAAATTTAAGTAAATAAATCATTTTTCGTTGTGCTTCCTTCTCGGATAGCAAATAAAACTACAATGAAGATATTATGTATTTCATTGCCTTTCTCATCGATGCATATAGGCCTACAGTATATCAAACGGATAACTAAGACAGTTTTAGTGAACAAATCACTATTTCTCGCCTACCTGGGCCTATTTTATTAAATAGATAACTGAAGTTTTTTTTTCTAAAATTATTATTATATACTTATCTACAGTTGCTCCATTATACTAAATAACTATACAACTATAATACGAACGAATACGAACCTGGACACCTAAACTTCGTCGGGGTAGTGTTGTTTATTAAAGTATATTGTAAACTTAAATATTATTTAAACAATAGTAGATGATAATTATAATTTTATGACTTTCTTTGCAGTAGTGGACCTTAGAATATTTCCAAATACACTATGACACTGTGTTTGATATTACTAGTCCAACTTTTTTGAAAGTGCAACTCAGTTGAAAAATGAAATAATCAATGATAAATTAGTAATTGCTAGTTATCATTCAGCAGTGATATTTAGATGAACACCATACTTCCTATATAATAAAATAAACCACAATCGTGATGCGTTGCAGGTGGGTATAAAGAATGTTAATTTTATAGCAGGATTGGAACCCTTATTCATTCCGGTACCGGTTCTGGTTCCACTTCCAAATTTTATAACGGTTCCGGTTCCGGTTCCTAAGTATAAAGGTTCCGTAAGAACCGGTTCTTAACGGTTCTTAACGGTTCTGGTTCCGGTTCTTTCAAATAATATTTTGTGCAAAGTCGTGGAAAGTTGAAATGTACAAATTTTTTCTTTTGGACATTTAAGGTTAAAAATTTAAATTGTCAAAAAAATAAAATAATTAGGCTACAATATCAAATAACCAATTGTATACGTAACAAACCACACGTAACTACTTTCCTCTAACGTTCCAACTTCCAATATTATTTTATGGGGGATATGATGGCGATCCCAAGTCCCAACGAAAGGGGAAAACAAAAATCTATCCAATATAATAAAAATGTCATTCTTATTCCTTACCTTGATTTCTGTAGAACACGTTCCTACATTGCACTTGTTGCTCGCTATGTCACATTTAAAAAATTGTCTTACAAAAAACTGAATAAACACAAAAAACTGAATAAACAAGATTTTTTTTAAAACCAGAGAACGAATTGTTTTCATTTGAATATCATTCGAAAAGTTGAAATTTTAATTTTGTTGAAAATTAAAAGAAGATATTTTGGAACCTTTAAGAACCTATTGTAATATAACGGTTCGGTTCCGGTTCTACAATATGAAACGGTTTCAAACGGTTCCGGGTTCCGGTTCCAATCCCTGTCCAATCCCTGTAATTTATAGTCCATTTTAAAGCTCCAACGTACACGACAAAACTAATTGAAGCGGAATTATGAGTTTACTATATTTCACATTCAAATGAGTTTTGAAGATAAAAATTGTCATTCAAATATAGATTACGGAATCCCCGTTATGGCCAATATCAAAAAATACAATACATACCAATGTTTGGAGTGACATAATTCCAATACGGTTATGTTTGCTTGGTTTGCTTGCTTGGTTTGGTGTTTGTTTTATTGTTGTCTGTTTGTTTGTATACTCGGCAACTATTATTTTTAATCACGTTGTAAATGCAAAAGTCGGCTAAACACACTATTAATAATTAATAGATAATGAAATAGGTCTAATATAATAACTAAAAAAAAATACGTAAGACAGGAATTTTATGAGGTTTGGTTAACATATTTTACTTTCTAGAAAATGAAATAGGTCTAATATAATAACTAAAGTAATACGTAAAACATGAATTTTATGAGGTTTTGTTAACATATTTTACTTTCTTTCTTTCTTTCTTTGTGTTCTTCAATTATATCAGGTACCAGGTATTCAAGTGTGCAGTGTTAAATAATATTCACACGAGAGATATGAAACACTGATGATGAGAATACAAGATTAACATTGTGTATTAAATGACATATAAAATAAATTAAAGATATGTTGACGAGTGAATTTTTAAATTTATTAGCTAAAAAAAGCTATAAGAAGTGTTGTCTTATACAATTAGTACAGCACAGCGCCCTAAACCAGCCTTTAGTCCCTTGCTCGTGGGGATCGAACCCCTCGCGAGGTCAAGTGGGCGTGTGATACTTGAACAAAGGGGCTCGAGAAAGCACTCCAGAGAAATAGTCAGGACTCTCCGACTAGATTCTTTTTAACGACGCCATCTTGGCAACGATCTCGGCTTCACGCTGTGGGACCTCATCATTCGGTTCTACTGTATGTTATCTTTGAGTACTGTAGTTAAGACAGTGAAGTTTCGCAATAAAGATTAAAGCGACAGATACCCGATTTGAGAGGAATGCAAATTTGTTTACGTTTCATGTCAAGTCATTTGCAGTGATAATGAAATAATAAAATCGCATTTTTCCTTAGAATTGTTCATTTAAGCGAAATATTGACATAATATTTTACTCAAATTTTTTCTTAACTAGGTTGTTTTATTAACGTTTCATTAACGTATGACCAAGTAAAAATACCGTTTTTTTATGCTACTAGTCAAATGGGTTCTGTGTAATTCCTCCTGTAACCCCCACCACCCCATACCAAACACTGAGTTGTGCATAATTTTGATATTTTATTCATAATAATAATTTCAATTAAAAATATGAATCCGTATAATAAGTTAATTTATTTTTATTATCTTGAAAAATGCATGCATGCAAATGTTTGGCCTATTGTATTGAATATAGAAACTAATCGTTTACATTTGACGAATTTTGGTTTTTTAGGCAACTCAGCGGGAACATATAAGCCACTTTTTATAAACAAGGGTTGGTAATTGAAATTCAGTCTTTCTGACCGTTGCCAGTGTGTCCGGCTGTAGTTTCTTTGTGCGCCTCTTTGGCAAACCAATGAAGAGCAATATGGATACCAAAATAAGTATAATTAAGTGACGGGTTTTCGATTCATATAATAGATATGTCAATCACTGGGATCTCCGAGACTTATTTCCCGGTGAACCAGAGAAAGATGATCTTGTCAAGAGGTGTGAACAAATCTGGTCTTTTGTCCCTTTGAGGAACTCGAAATTCGTTAACTGTAAACGGACGAACATAATAAAGATTAACATAATAGTCTAAATATTATCATGCAATATTTTGTAGCAGCTAGACATTTAAAGCCCTATAACTGGTACACATAAATATTCATGGAATATTCCTGTTGAAAGTGAACCCTTCATTTGTTGGAGAGGATTACTGGGATTACGCATTCCAATTAGGGCTGCGAAAATATCAGCGTCGTGTTTCATCCGATGTTCACACATTGAGTTATGCACACAACGTAACATGCACACACGATGTGTTTAGTGTGGAGGCGGAGGGTGGGGGTGGGGGTGGGGGGTGGGGGTTTTATGACCTAGGTCGCATAGACGTATAGTTTGTTCTACGAATAATGGTTCATGTTAGGGGTGTTAACAATTGAACAAATTTAAAACCCTTATGGTGTAGTTATGCTTTCCAGAAAGTGAAATTTATATTTGAAATATATTTTATAATAATATTGTATTGAGTTAAGTGATCATATACATCACTACTTCCAAAACAAAACATTGAGAAAGCATTTTAAGTTAAGGGTGAATAAGCATTTAAATTGTTTGCAAAGGGGCGACTTGTAGGCGGTCGCTCAACCACCACGTAATTCCCTCGTGTAAATGGAAGTTCTAGCTGCGTGGGAGGTCTGTCCTGTCTGGGCTTATTTGATTCACGCCCGGGTTGAACTCGGATACAGGTCTATCCGCTTTAAGGGATTCCCACTGAGCGGTTTTTAGCGTCTCCCCCCGTAATGCACGGCCTAAGCCTAAGGGTAGCCACACTTACTCGAAATCATAATGGAACTGTTTGGTTTGAAATCGTTGTTTTATAGGGAAGTTATGTTATATTCCCATGCACCATAAATATTCAACTAAATTGGTTAGTACGAATGGGGATAAGTTTGGGCGTATGAAACCAAAAGATGTAGCATGTAATTTTCAATAGTTTATAACTTCACCTATTATCACTAATCGTCTCCATGAATACATATTTGTTCACGTTAGGCAATAAAAGACAAAATTAGTAAGCTTGGAGATTTTATTTGGTAAAGCACTAGCAGGGTGGATCAGTCAAACTTTAGTCGAGGTGCCAAGTCTAAGAGGCGTCAAATATTCACATCCTAACATCCTGCCAATTCCTGCTGATGCAGTGTTGAAACCACGATCGCGTGTCATTACGAATTTTTATGGCGCCGGCGAGTAAATTATACTCTTGGTGGAGGTGCCGGGTCTAGGCGGCTACAGGTTAATGTTTTGTCAACCCCCACATGTTTATAAACAAGTCTAGCATGCGCATGCCCACTCCCATATTTTATATGGCCTTCTATTTCTATTTCTATTTCTTGCCCCTCTCACGCGGAACGCGTCTTTATCCTGTAAAAGCAAGCTATTAGAATCATGTGTGGAGCCTCCAGACGGAAATCCTGCGGGAATATTTCCCCAGATCTTCAAATTCTCAAACTTACGAGCCTCGACCTTTGTTCGATCTAGCCCACATCTTTATATAGTCAATGCTTCTTAGTCCATGTGGTACACGAAAATACCCTTCACTTTTGATTGGAATATGCCACTTGGACTTGGCACAGTGCTAGATGATATCACCAAAATAAAATTTTAGAAATAGGGGGAGCCACCTCAATTCTCATGTAGGTCACCAAAAAACAGCCATTTTCCAAAATGGTGGCTTATTTACAAAATAAATTCAAAATGATGCTCGTTAATGATATATGAGTGGTAACGTTCGGATGATTAATAGTCGCTAAGAACTATAGTCTACATATAATTTTTTTGTTCTGTTCCATCCAAATCCATGTTCTGCAACATAGCACACACAATATATAACAAACTCCCGACTAATATCAAAGAGCCACCCTTCAAATCCAAACTAAAAAAGTACCTTAAAAATGTTTTATTCGCTATATTTTAATTTATGGAAAGTAGCAATGATCTCGCAGAACGTTGTTTTTAAGATTTAGGCTTATTTGATTCTAAAACTCTCTACGATTACAACCCTTGGAAAGAAGGAGGTGCTTACATGACATGCAATATTTGAACAGCATCATGGTTGGTCACATGAGGTCCAACGAACTTGTTTCAATCTTTCACTTACATGTTCCTTCCCGAAATACTCGTCTAAACCACATTTTCCACCTCAACACCCCTAGACACACGCTATTACAAAGATCACTATGTCACACCTTTCTTCCTTCTACCTTCAACAACTAATCTTCCAAAAAAATGTATCTTGACATATTCCCTCCATGCAATGTTTTTAAAAAAGACATCAAAGTCGCAATGATTTCCCTGTAATGTCTTGTTATCGTGTTTTGGATTCTCATGGATGTGTATTGTATGAGATCATTGTATGTTATTAGTTCTCCATTGTTTATATTTCAATTTAAAATGGTTCACCGTATTTGAAACGTTCTAAATAAAAATTAAAAAATTAAAAAATAAATACATAAGTTATTTCTTTAAATTGTAGGTACAAAAGATATCTCAGACTTTTTATTTCTGGATTGATTTACATAAAACATAACATTAAGTTGTATTTACTAATTTTTATCTTTGTATAGAGAGTTAAAATATAACAAAACCTATATGTGTATAATGTACACATCAAAGGGCGCGTCCTACTGCTATCCTATCTCCCCCCCCTCCGAAGACATCGTTGAAAATACTCGCGAATCACGTGTCATCGAGCGATGTCTTGGTGGTGCTGGATAGATTATAGTCTTGGTGGAGGTGCCGGGTCTATGCGGCGACCAGTCAACGCGTCCTACTATCCTATCTCACTCCCTCCTAAGGCGGAGTTGAAATGTCTCGCGTGTCATCAAGCGATGTCTTGGTGGCTCTGGATAGTCTATAGTCTTGCCCATACAGCACAACCATATTCATGGAACGTTCTATAAAAATTGTCCCTGATCATTATAAACATTCACACAATGTTCTGAAAACGCTTAGTTATATTCAATAAACATTGTAGGAATGGTCAAATGTCACCACTTTTAATATTAAATAAACGTTCACATAATATCATATTATGACATTGTGAATGTTCTAAGAATGTTTATTGAACATAACAATAAGTATATTTACACAATACAAAATATGAAATAAATGTTCACAGAATATTAAATAAACGTTCACATAATATTAAATAAACGTCCACATAATATTAAATAAACATTTATATCAATATTCAAGGAAGGTTCTTGGGATATTCTCAAAGGATAGGCTGGTGACATTCATAAACTGGGTCTTGAACTTATCTTTCGTGGTGTAACATGGGCTTAGGAAAACAGGTAGAGTAGGTATAGTGGGGTTTTGGAGACTAAAAAGGTTGGTGGGGCATCGGAGAGTGGGTTGAAGAATATCGTTGGACTAACTGCAAAACAATGTGAGAGCAGCTTTAACCAAATTGTTTCTGATAGACCGTTAACCGTTTCAACTCTACAAAAATCTTCATACACTATTGTTTTGTTTTAATCTCATTGTTGTGTTTTACTTTAATACAAATTCATACAGAATTATAATTTCTTTTGTTGTTCGTGTGTAGAAAATGTCAGTCTTTTTTTTTTGGGGGGGGGGAGGTAGTCGTCGTGCGGCTCAAAGCCTTTCAGATATGTGAAGAATTGAAATGGTTTATTTGTCTCTCCTAAACAATTTGGTAAAAGGTACTTACGTTGTTTTGCAGTGAGCACAACGATATGTGGCTGCCACATCCATTGCCTTTAAAATAATGCAATTTCCGGCCAATTGTGACATTCCATTTTCAAGTACTATATGGCCCAACTGGGGTGGCCTGCCAGTTATACACATAACGCACTTTCAGCAATCAGTCGTCCTGAATATGCAACCCACAGTGGTTCCGAAACGTCGAACTCCCACACTAGTATGTGTAAACACGCGACGCGGCGCAATGACCCGTTTCACACCTCTTTTAAAGTCATGTTAAATACAACGACCACACGTACACGTCTTCCTCTCCCGACGACTGATCGTGGAATGAGCACAGACAGGTCAGGACAAGCTACCCCACGCCGCAAAAAACCGTTGAGAATTCAAATGTTCAAAGAAGAATATCATATCTATATTGAAGGAATATTTTATAAACATTACGTTATTTAACCGTTAAAAATATGAATATTGTTCACATGCATTTGAGTTACGATACAGAACACCGCCATTTCCATAATTCAATTTTTAAAATGTTCAAACATAGTTACGTATATAATGTTCATAGAACGTTTAATCATCATATATTATTATATCACATTGTATGAATATTCAAAACGTAATGTCGAATGAATATTTGAAAATGAATGTTCTTGGAACGTTCAGTAATCATTACGCTTTTAATGTTAACTCACAAATGTTCTTTAAACGTTCATACAATGTAAATATCGCGATATTAACATCGTGAACTTGAAATGAACATTCAGACAATATCATGTGCTGTATGGGTTGGTGGAGGCGCCGGGTCTATTCGGACTCCAGTCAACGCATCCTACTATCCTATGGCACTCCTCCTAAGGCAGAGTTGAAATGCTCGCTTGTTATCAAGCGATGTCTTGGTGGCGCTGGATAGATTATAGTTTTGGTGGAGGTGCCGGGTCTAGGGAAGACCAATCAACGCGTCCTACTATCGTATCTCAGCACGCCTTTAAGCCAATAAATATCAAATATCAAGTATCCCTTTTAAGACATAGTTGCAATGCCACACGCGTCATTGAGCGATGTCTTGGTGGCGCTGAGTAGATTATAGTTTGGTGGAGGTGCCGGGTCTATGCGCAGACCAGTCAACGCGTCCTACTATCCTTTCTCAGCACGCCTTTAAGCCAATAAATATCAAATATCAAATATCCCTCTTAAGACATAGTTTGAAATGACTCACGTGTCATCGAGCGATGTCGGTGGCGCTGGATAGATTAAAGTCTTGTGGAGGTGCCGGGTCTAGGCGAAGACCAGTCAACGCGTCTATAACTAAACTATTTCACGCACTCTTAAGGCAGAGCTGGAATAACTTTTGGGTGTCGTATGCTCAAACATATTTTTTGCTGTTATTCAGAGTGGATATAGCAAACACGGGTTGAAGCCGGTACAAGATATAATTTTGATAAAGAAAGAACATCGAAAACTAGAATGTCTATTTTTAAATACTGTTTTGGAACTTTACCCCTGTTGTTGATTGTTACTAACAGTTGTGTATTTGACAAACAAACAGTTTCAGTAAGACAATGACTTTAATTGCTATAAATAATTTAAGTTTTATTATGTTATACTTTTATTAAGTATATTCAAAGGTGCTATAGTAATAATCGATTATTCGTGTATCATACGGTATGATTCATACCATATTTTGCACCATGCAGATAAGAGAAAGGCAACATATAAGGCAGCGAGAGAATTAATAGACTTGTGTGTACTGGTATCAAAACAAATTCTTGATATTCCAGTTGATAAGTGAGAACTTAGGTCACTAGCATAGGGTGTGAAATAAGCTGCGACCTGAATGGGAGGTTATATGGAAGGGTTATTTTTATAAAACTCAATTATTTCAGCATTCTCCTTCTGGTATGAGGATAAAAATGTTTTACTCAAGATTATCTGTGGTTGGTACCGAGCAGTGACCTCTTGGATTAGAATCTGACCCGCAAAGCGTGAGAATTACCTCTATCGGATCTGCGTGGTGGTATTACCGTTGAACCGCATAGTACATAATCAGCGCGAGAACCGCTGCAATCGACTTCTTTCTCATTAGAAACGTGAAATTCCACCGGCTTATATTTGTGTTTTGGGGAATTAACGTGACAGCAAGTGTAATCCCGAAGGTTCGTTAGCAATATACAAACATGGGGTTAAACGGATGGCTGGTTATCTTCGTTTGAGCGCACAGATTACGATCGTGTCGCGGTCGGGCGGCCATGGTTATGCACGAGTTTGAAATCTATTCTGTAGGCAAATGTTCTCTGTTTATAGTGGGGGGCGGCAGTGGCACTGTGGCTGTGATGTATAATGATGTATAGACATACCGTCCAGTAAATGCATCAGTTTAAACACTTTTGATCTTCACAATCAAAATGATCGCCGCAGCGTATTTCTGAACAGTATTTTATGTAACCATGGTTGTATGGTTAATCTATAGATAGATGAATTGTATCAGATTGTTGGAAATGCGTAATGTTATTTGTTAGATTTATATAATTATAAACAACCTCACTATAGTTTTGTTTTATTCTAAGGACTACACTTGTGTAGTTTATAATAAAGCGTAGAAGGATCGTGCAAAACCGAGACATGGTTGTAACACTCGATGAAATGCTACTTCAATCACAAATAGATACGCAATTAAAACGTAAATTAAAAACTTATAGTTTTATAACCGATGCCACTATACTTACTTAAAATCGAATTTTGAACGATTTAAAACGAATACGGTTGATGTCGGCATCAACCTGATGTTGGGTGAGGACGGTTCTCCCGAAAATTCGTTTTTAAGTAAGTATAGTGCTGGTCTTGGTTATAAGTTTTAATTTACATTTTTATATTGTTCCGGGGTCAATAAGCTCTTTTTTATAGAATAATTCGCAATATTCCGGCAGTGGGATAACGTGAATTCACTCGGTCTACGTCGAGTCGACTAAACCTCATATTATTCATGTTATGATGTTAAAATTTGGTAGAGTGAGCGTGAACGTCGAGGGTTTTGTGTGCATTTGAAAGAGGATAAAATTAAGGAATAATGGTAGAAATTTTGTGTAAATCGGACTTTAATTATTGTAGAAATAACAAAGTTTTGATATATGTTATTTGAAAAACCATAATAATGATAAAGCTTGATTTAAAAAAAGCAAAACATTAATAAACCCTTGTTTTGCCATTAATGACTAATGAAAATTGAAAATTCGAGGTGAAAAAACTTTCTTCTTTTTCTTTTCGTAAATGTTATCGGATGCTATCCAACATTTAACATTAAATCAACCACCGCATTTTTTCCCGCCTGAAAGTTGATTTTTTACACATTCAACTACAATCAAGCTCTACAGCAAAACAGTTATTAACTTCACCCAGATGTCTCTTTTCACGAAAAGCATTACATTACACAGTCCTGACAGTAATACCTCCGACTAGTATCACGGAATGCTTCCTACATCCACGTGATGACAAGAAATACGTTACATATCGAGTTTAAGTGTTCGGGATTTCCTTCCCGCTGTTTTATAGCAGAATAAAAACAATAAAACATTTAAATAATCGTTAAAAATAAATTATCGTCGTGTTTGTTATACATTATTCTGAAACATACGAGTATATACCGACACACGCTAGAATGTTGCAGAGTAATGGTTACACGATTAACATTTAACAGCAATTACATTTACTTTCGTAATAGATTCATCACCGCAAAAACGTAATTTATTTGATATTTACTAATTGCATTTATACCGAATCGTATAAAGAATTTCAATAGCAATTTTCTAGGAAATTATCGCGATAATTGAAGTACAGATTAGCTTGAGCTAACTACTTTTCGTATAATTCTCATGGAGTAATAAGTGTAAGACATGCAAGGCATAAGCAAGAACGTTGCACTGCAAGATAAAGGTATTATTTCAGGACTCAGGAGGTAAAGACTTTGTTCGTGGACGAAAAATATGTTTTTAGAAACACAAGTTGTTCTTTTTGTCGTCACTTGTCGTTGTGTGGTTATGTATTTCGACGTGTAACTATCATCAATATACTAAATTTGAATACGAAACGTTGAATATCTTAAGCTTAATGTGTTGGTAACAGTTTCCATCCAAACCTTGTCAGAGTGGCGATTTGTGTCTATGCGTGTTCTACAAACATAACAGGTTGGCAACGAACTCGTTTGGCAAAAACACCAGCCTCCGTTTTTTATGACACGCGCTCTTTCACACCTTCATAAATTATTCCAAAATTACCAAATGAATTCTTAATGTGATACTTAATGAAAATAATTTATTTTCAAGATTTATTGACGAAAAACTAAACAAATAAACATTGATAACCAGTTTGTCGATAATTCATGATTTGTCAAGATTGGTTTATGAATATGATACAGTTTTACAATCTGAGACCCCGTTAAAAACGCCCAAAGATAAATACTATAGTTAAGAAGAACCACTTTTAGACAGTTCGGGTGAGGTAACCGTTAAACCCATCAAAGCTAATTTAATTTGAGTGAATCGATTCAGGTAAGTTAGCTGTATAGTCTGTGGTTCGTCAAGTCAAGGCCTCTCAAACCGGATGGAGGTGGTCGCGGACAACAAACTTTCCGCTCAATGTTTTGCCCTTTTTGCACACGTTCTGTTGCAGTTAGCTCGCCCGACCTACGTCATTCTTCCCTTGTGACGCAAGTAGAGACGTAAGCCGTGTACTGACGGGCACGCGCAATGCAAGAATAACCACGTTTTTATTAGTCTTGGCGAATCACTTGTTTGTGTACGTGTACAGTGTAGGTGGGTTATACGTCTTGATCATTCAGATTTTTTTATGTCGCAACAATTCTGGATTTTCCTGAAATAATTAAGAAAATCTTTTTTTTCGATGGGAATCGCCACTGCACAGTATACACCAGTATTTATTTATTTAACGTATTTTTAACTCATAAACAAATTATAATAAATCTACGTACACAAAATAACTATCAGTATAATTGGATGAGCGTAGCGAGCGAAGCGAAGATTCCATTTCACTACACTGGAAAAAAAATCCGGAATGTTTTTGTTTTTTTTTCTTTCTTTTTTTTTTGTATTTTTGTCTGTCTGTTAACACGATTCTGGCTAAACCGGTACTCCGATTGCGATGAAATTTTATGGAGGCCTTCGAAATCTCTGAACTAAGAACTGCCACGTTTTTGAGCGCAATCGAAAAATTATTTCTCATGAAAATCGCAATTTTACGAGTTTTTTCGTTTTTTTTTAAACTTTCTTCGACTTATAACACCTACATGCTTTATCCGATTGTAATGATTTTTTCACAAAAACCTAAATTTATGAATTGATATATTCGTGTGAAATTTGAGCGTTATCAAATAATTATTTTCTCATAAAAATCGCAATTTTACAAATTGTTTAATTTCTTCGGCTTATAACACCTACATGCTTTATCCGATTATAATGATTTTTTCAAGAAACCTTAATTTTAAGAATTAATATATTAGTGTAAAATTTGTGCGCAATCAAATAATTATTTCTTATGAAAATTTCAATATTACGATTTTTTCCTTTTTTAAAATTACGATTAATTAAAAAAAAAATTAGTTAAATTTTTATTTAATTTGTTTTAATTTAAAAAAAAAATTGCAACAAAGTTCTCATTTTTTCACAGAACAACAGAAAATCCGCATAACACATGGCAGCTCAATGCACCAATTACGCTCATCCAACAACGCGGCGGGACTTAAGCGTTTTCCTAGTTTTACTAAAACACTCGTTGAGTTAGTTACTCAGTTTATGGCTTCTTCGGGTGACAAACTAATAAATTATTATGGTCGGGTAGTTAGGAAAAATTGAAGGAATGACCTAGGTCTGCTTATAGAATTCCATCCCTAGCATTCGCACAAATGACTGAGAAAAAACAAAATAAAAAATAACATTCATTTTTGTTGCGATTATCGGTGACCGGAGAAAAAGTAGTCATGAATTCCGAATAAGAGTTTTACGTCGGTGTTTGACAAAGAGAATCAACGCAATATTCAGGAAAAACGTTTTGAATATTATTTGGAGAGAGTACAGAGTTTCTCGTGTTTAAGTCTAGAAAGAATATTCGTTGCATGTTGGTCTACTAATATGCAGCATGCGCGCTGTTAATTAACAAGTGTTCTACTTCCTCTGAGGATAATGTTCTTGATAAGAAGTCTGCTGCATGCCTCATCCGTCATGGATGAACGAAGTCTTTTGGCAAAATACCAACCGACAGTGGTAACACAAGCTCAAGCGTAAAGCGTGACACTGATTCGGGATGTTGCGGGTTCAAATCCCGCCACTGGCAATCCTGACTGCAAGTTTGTTCCGAAGTTTTCTTAGTTGTTAAGGTACAAGGGATTGACTCCTCTTAGGCCTCGGATGTTTCCTTTAAAATTGTCCAAATTTCAAAATATCCTGTTAAGACTCCTAAAAAGGGGCATGCATTGCTCCCTGAGCGGGTTTCCCGCGAAAAATGTTTTGACAAAATACCAACCTATCTGCTAGTTTTGTTACCGGTGTGTATATAGCGGCATAGCTGGGGAGAATCTTTCAGCAAACTAGAGTCCCAACAGGTAGCATGTGTTACGTTACCGTGCTGGACATGCATTATACATGTAAAGAAAGGTAGGAGTGAAAAGAAATATACCCGAAAGTGTACGTTTGAACCAAAATTTGGATACCGTAAAAGAGAATATAAAAATAACGTGGGATGGGTGTTTTCAATTGAAATGGAAATGGAGAGTAAAAATTTAGCTATTAACAAGTAAATAAAAACGTTAAAAAGTGCATGTTTGTTTTTAGCATACTACTTAAAGCCATTCATAATTCCCAGAATGAATTTGTAATTAGCGTTTTAGAGAAATTAAGTACGAAAACTGTTACATTTTCTAACTATAGCTGCCATGCTGCACATTCTTAGAATATGATTATGAATTTAAAATCACGAGGAAAGTTACATTTGAAGTGTTGTTTTCAGTCTACTTCTATCGTCATTCGGTAAGCTACTATACAAATCAGTCAGACATGACGTAGTACGTGAAACGAGCTAAAAATGGAAAGCAGGCGCCAAGCGAGCAGCCACAGATTGCCTATATTAGCATCCAGCATACAATAATTGTGTCGCAGTATTTGCAATCGCACCGTACATAGGCGTTGAAACAGATTTCACATGGCGACATCTTCTTGATAATGTCAACATCGAGGTGGGGTCTGATCATTCGTTCTTCGTTCTATTTTTGCCAGAGCGTGTATACATAATTACTAATTAGAATAACGAAAATATTCGTTCGAGATACGTTGTACGGAATATTTAAGAATTTATCGTAAAGCTTTGTGGTCAGCTGGTCACTTGACTAAGACATACTCTAGACATGTGAACACAGGAACGACTTCAGGTTGTTACATTCATTATTTTTGTTGTTGTTACTGTTTTTGTTTTTTTTTACGTAATTTGATAAATTGTGTTTAGATGTAATATGTTTTTAAAATAAAAAATTGTGTGAATATAACAAATAATTTTATTTGTGTAGTTCTCATTACTAATGCGTGGATGGCATATGTTATAAGTTTTAAGAATGTCTACAAAATATTATTTCTTGTATATTTCCGAAATGCTCAAAGTTCTACCGAGTATCAACACCATATATCAAGCTGCCCGTTCGAGAAATAATTACTACATGTGAGACCTGTTCCCAGATGTCATTAGAGGGTTTTTAACGTTGACCACCGCAACAAATTAAGATTTTTGTTTTTAGGATGCCCGCTGTAGGGTACACATCAGATTCACCCGGTGTGACCCTCTTCAGGATTAGCAACGCATGTCTTGCCCGTTCTACTTCAAACGTATTGCAAGCTTTTCCAATTGACAGGTACTTTGTTACCCAAGGGTTACAGTACACTACACATTGGTATTGATTACTGGATCATTGTCATACGAACAGTAATCAAAGTTTCACTATCAGCATAGTTTATGTGCCCCCATTACGAAAAGGCCATTGCCATTAGCAAAGTTGATAATACCATTTGAGTTGAGTTTTAATGACTGTTAGTGATAAAGAAGCGTACGTGGTATTTCCCAGGTGGGGAAGGTCTGCTGCTGTGTTGGAAGCTATAAAGTTTGTTTTCCAGAGGTCTCTTAGCTTGCTGTTGCTATAATATACTCCATTCCAGATTCCGTGACGACTATACTATATGTATTCGATGCATCTTGTGCTGTTCTTATAGGAAACAATTTCTATTAATAAATTAAAGGACGTATTGTTTATTATCACCATCGTTTTGCATAAATATCTACCTCATTGCGTTGTTGTAACAATTGTAACCATGGTCTATGCGCCTACAAAACTATGGAAAGCTTATTATTATGCTGTTCTATATATTACGTGCATATTCGTTCACTTAGATAATGGAACAAACAGTGATAGGCCTTCGCCTTTGATCATATCCTTAACAAAATTAAACAAACCAATAAATACAATTTAACACATTATAAACAAATTATAAGAATGTTCGTATTCATGTATAACAAAGCTATAGAGGAAGTTGGTTTGACACTTTCACAACATTAAAACCAATCGCTTTCTTCGGTCACAAGATCACAACAAACAGTCATGTTAGTCAGTAAAAATACAGATGTTTATAGTACTCTTACCAATATTTTGAAAGTCAAAGGAAAATGGCTGAAAGTAGGTTGAATGAAAGACGAACTTCAACAGAAAAGTTTTTTTAACGGGACAATAGCTCCACTTTAGCTATTATTATGCAAATTTTGGGTCAGTAAGAAAATGGAAGTTCTAGGTGCAATAGTACTTAATTGGATGAGCGTAGCGGAGATTCCATTCTACTACACTAGAGAAAAAATTCCGGAATGTTTTTTTTTCTTTCTTTCTTTTTTTTGTATTTTTGTCTGTTTGTCCACACGATTCCGGCTAAACCAATACTCCGATTGCGATGAAATTTTATGGAGGCCTTCGAAATCTCTGAACTGCCACGTTTTTGAGCGCAATCGAAAAATTATTTCTTATGAAAATCGCAATTTTACGATTATTTTCGATTTTTTAAAAATTTCTTCGATTTATAACACCTACATGCTTTATCCGATTTTAATGATTTTTTCACAGAACCTTAATTTTATAAATTCAGGTATTCGTGTGAAATTTGAGCGCAATCGAAAAATTATTTCTCATGAAAATTGAAATTTTACGTTTTTTTTCTTTTTTAAATCAACTCTTTGCCTTATAACACCAACATGCTTTATCCGATTGTAATGATTTTTTCACAGAACCTTAATTTTTTGAATTAATATATTCTTTTGAAATTTGAGTACAATCGGATAATTATTTCTTATGAAAATCGAAATTTTACGATTTTTTCAGTGGCGGCTCGGGGACATTATAACAGGTGTGCTAATACACAGCAACGTAAATCATGCATTAGGTTATGTGTGGACAGGGAAGGAGGGGTGTGTGAGGTTGTCACAATACCCAGCTCCTCCACACAAATAAAAATAATTGAATAACAAAGAAACTGCAATCAATTTAAAATAAACAAGGATGAATAATAAGGAATAAACAAGCGACTGCTGTAGGGTTGAAGACTGACGACTGACGAGTGAAGTGATTGCAAGTGGTGCGAGGCTAACGGGCAAACCTATAGAGGACTCAAATCACCTAGAGAATGCGCTAGTGTCGCGGGGGGCGTAGCACCGTCATGGCCGCCGAGTGAGGATACCTTTGTAAAACCCATATGATCCTACACAAGCACAGTGTAAATATATGGGTGTTTTGGGGGAATAGAATAGGTATCATGTGGCTCATTATGAATTAAAAATCTAGTATTTATTTATTTATAAGTATTTCTAGTATTTATATTAGATTTATATCAGCATTTATAATTAAATACCTACGGATATAGTCTTCGGGCGCCTGTGAACGTAGACATTGATATAAACCGGCTTATTTTTGTGGGCCGTAGTATTATTCCAGAGTACAACGTTACAGAGTCCAACATACTTTGAAATAATATCAATATAATGACTTAATTTATTAATATCAAAGCAAAATATTTAGTAATGTTCTATAATCTTAATATGCCTAATATGGAATGTAATGCAGTACTAGAGTAGCACACATCGTTTCAATTCAAGCAACAACTTTAAACAATTAAAGCCACTCAAGCTTTGTAAAAGAGTGAAGACAATAAAGCAGTAAAACAATAAACATTATGCGTTCCCTAAATTATTAGAATGCAAAATAAAAAATTACTGGACAAAACACCAAGCCAATAAAAAAAGAACATGGGCCTTCAAATCCCAACTCGACACCTTCTCGCGGTTTGGCCCGTGAATAGGGGAGTTTCACTCCCTGAAACTAATTTTGGGGAGCTCTGGGTCGTCGTCGGGGAACCCCTTCCTTTGACTACCTCCCCGACGGCGACCCACAAAGACAACACGGACGGTGATGACACAGACGAGACGACCACGACGTAGGGAAACCCCTGCCCTCCCATATGCTTGTGGCTGGTTCTGACCAGCACAGGCCTGTCCACCCCCTTGCCCCCCGCGTCATCCCTTACGTCCCCCCCCCTTCCCTCTCGATTAGCCAAGTTGCATAAATATGAGACGTAAAGCATATCAAAAAATAAAAAAAAATAAATAAATAAAAGAACATTTGGGAATAACAAGTCAACATGGTCTTGTGCTTAATTATCTCGGAATCATGGTAGCCCCATGTATTAAAATGCAATACTTCAAATTTTTAAACCTTATTCACCCCTCTTGAGGGGATTTGATTGTTTTATTGTGATTACGAAAATACCCAAAATAATACTATAAACAAAAACAGGAAATTTAACCCATTGTCTCCCTCTGGCCGGGGGGCGGACTATATAACTGGGAGTGGTGATTTAATAACTTAAGAATTTGATATACATTAAATTATAAAAATCAAAATGCACCTATATTCAGCAACAATACACATTACCGCGGTCTTGGTGGTCTTTTGGGAGGCATGGGTTCGATCCCCGGCCAAGGTTGGGTTTTGTAAAACTGGACTTAGCCCATTTATCGTGATATAATCTAAGGCTACTGATTGTTTTAAGCCAAAAATGAATTAGTCTTATCAACTAGGTATGAAATTAATATATTAACATGAAGACCACTCTTTATTAAGATCTCACTGAATTACCTAAGTGAGAGGGAATGTGTTTTGTTTCGTAATTTCTTGTAGATCCTTACACGAAATAACGATTCAGTGGGTGTGTTGAGTCACTTATCTTCCAATAAGTGGTTTCAGCAAATATACACCTAATGGCAAGTGGGTAGGTGGAAATTTTGGACAGATAAGTATTCAACGTACGACATGTGTAAAATAACAAAATAACAGTATGTATAGTTGGGTTTAAACCCGTCGGCGTTTGATTACGTTTTCAGGTCTCCAATGCATTTTTTCCCCGGAATGAATTATGTTTCTATTAAAATGTGATGTTGAAGACTAGATTCCATGTAGGTGCTGTTTCTTATGTGCGCGATAGAACATCACAATACTTATCTAAATTAGTAAATTTCTTACGCGCGAGGATAGCACGTGTAGATTCTATCATCACTAGCGCTTTTTCCAGCGTTCCCCCGCCAGAGTGGACATGGAGAAGATGGAGCGCTCTATACAGAGCCCGAGTGCGCTAGTCCCGATAGCACCAGAAGACCGGTTTGCGTTTCGTTTCCCCGTGTTGTTCCCTGTCGTTGCGTGCTAAAAGGGCTTAAAAGTCGTCGAATTTGGTGCGGACGCAATCGCAGGTTTTCCTCCTTATCTTGGTTAAAAACGTCACCGCCATGTACGAAGCGGTATGAAAAAGTTGACCATACAGCGCCATCTCTGCAGCCGGCGGCCGCGAATACTTTTGAATACTTAATTCTACAATACATACATATTGAACTTGGTCAAAAAGATAGTTTAATGGCAGATGGATGATTTTATAGGTCGTGGTGCTACAAAGCGTGCACCAGCCGGTCACAATAGTCACAGAGTCGCCACTGGATTTTTTCTTTTCTTAATTACGATTATTAAAAATTAAAAATTAGGAAGTTTATTTTTTAATGTAATCTATTAAACACCATTTTAAAAAAATCTTCATACTTCGTAATGATATTTTTCACGAGACAACAGAAAGATCCGCATACCCATTGGCTACGTTCAATGCAGTCCAATTTACGTCTCATCCAACAAAGCGGAAGCGGGACTTAAGCGTTTTCCTAGTTTTTTAAGCTATACACCTTTGTCTCCGCTAGACAGAGTATAAGGATTTTTTTTCTGAAATAATTGTTGTGTGCGATTTTTTTGTACACATGGTAGGTCTAAAAATAACAGTTAATATTTGAACCGGTGGGGCGAAAAAACAAATCTACAGCAAACGTTATTTCAAAAATATTTTCCCTTATACTCGGAGGCGGAGACAATTTGGATGTTTTCAAGCGAAACAAAAAACTAAATCAATAGCTAAAGAGTTAGTATTTGCACCCTAGAACTTTCATTTTCTTATTGACCCAAAATTTGCATATCAGGAATGCATATTATAATACGACACGTCTTTGTCAATATATTTTTAAACCGCATTTGTCCACCGAATTCGTCCTAGTCGATATTTACCACCAGTCCGACTAACGTTACCTCAATGATTGCCGTCAATGCAGTAAACAAACCCAGCCGCTATTGATCAATTGACGCAGCTTGTTTGTATTAACAGAATAAAAATATAGGTATAGTGATTCGTTTTGCAGAATAGTATTTAATTAATTTAGAATTCTGGGTTAATCTGTTCATTGTTGGTAAGACACTATTTAAGACAGCATCTGGCAAACTCATTATCACAATAATTGTTCAATGAGCCGGTTTATTGCCGTGCGTATATCTCGTCAGATCTGAGGCACTCGCGCCTAACTGCCTTGCTAGACAATAACACTGACCAAAACACCCAAGATGCTGGGACAAAAAGGAGCGGTGTTGAATGTGACATTGTCCACGTAGAACTGAATTACACGCGTCATCACGTTGAGTTGGTTTGACGAAGGCCTGAAATGTTGCCTTGATAGCCGCCACCACCAATACACATCATGGAGGAAAACAGATATTAATATTCTGAAAAATAAAATTTAAAAAATGGTATTACAAATGGGTGAATAGTTATAAAAATCCAATATGCCAAAACTCCTTCATCGAGGACTTGAGCACGGGTCTAACCTCATTTCCAGGCTGCAAGCGCCTAAACTGTCGACACGGGACCACCTTTATAACCTTTAACTAGGAAACGCTTCCCATTATGGACGCGTTGATAAGCGAGCACTGCTATAGCTAGACCCACTTGCACATTTTTTTTATTTAATTTAAATTGCGACGTTCGAGTCCCTACGAGGGCCATGTTTCCTATATTATTTATTAATTGGCAAGGTATTTTGGGTAAACGCGCGTAGGTAAACTTTACGTTGTGGATAAAATCCACCGCCATCTATGATGACCTTGACATTATTTTCTCTTTAATAACAAATATACACTGCTTCCCCTCGATAGTATTTTGATTACTTCTCGGTTGTCAGTCATATGATTCTCGTGCGACTTTTCGTTGCCATGGGTAACGAGTTACTTTTTTTAAAAATGTAATTTCCCTCTATACACTACTTATCGGATCAATAAATATTAACATATTCGAATCGGACGGGACATTCTAAATGATTTTGGCTACCTCGATTTTTGTCGCGTTTAGTTGAAAAAAAAAACTTTCGATGAAACTTTATCTAACTTTTAACTTTTGAACGATTTTAGCACAAAACTAATGTCATTCATTCAGATCGAAGCTTGCGGATGTCAAATTTCAACATCGGTCCGAACCTCCGTTCGACACGGCTATCATAGCCAAAAAAGCTGGTCGCGGACTTTTCCGTTGCCATGGTAACGGTACTTTGTTATAATGGTAATTTTCCCTCTACACTACTTCATCGGCATCAAATAAAATTAACATATTCCGTGACCGGAACGGACATTCTAAATGATTTGGCCACCTCAGGATTTTGTCCGGCGTTTAGTTTGAAAAAAAAAAACTTTCGATTAACTTTAATGTAACTTTTTTAACTTCTGAACCGATTTTGCACAAAACTAATGGCATTCAATCGAGAACAAGCTTGCCGATGGTCCAAATTTCAACTCGATCCGAGCCTCCGTGCAACGTTAGGCGGACATACAAAAAAAAAACGCAGTGACTATTTTCCGGCAGAGTCAAATGGAACGCTCGCTTGTCGCTTTCGCTTATAACTTATAATATAACTTAATAAAACTTCTGAATTATTTTCTTGATTTTATTAATATTATTAATTTCACCTATAGGCTACGGATAGTGGAACGCAATTGTTTTCATTAACCAAATCGGAATACCAATGGAGGATTTTGCAGTGTAATTAAATTTCCTTGAATTTTGTTCGAAGTATGCGTCTCTGCCAGTGTATTATAACTGTGTACAGTATAATATTGTATAGTGTGTGATTATGCGAAAAAAACTTTGGCAGTTATTCAATTTTCAATTCGTGATTTTGAAAATATAAAATATAGTACCGATCGGCTTTAGTTCAATTATATAATCCGTTTTGTATACGCCAATTTCATATATTTTTCCGAAAATATGAAAGTTTTCAAATGTATTCAGATTCAAAATGTTTTATCGTGTTTTTGGGAATTCTAGTTTTTCAATCGATACTAGATTGATCAATCATGTCGCGAAATAATGTGCGTTTCTATCAAATCCATAATTCTCGATGTGTGCAAACTAACAAAATCATCTATAGAATAATGTTAATCATAGCAATATATCAAACATATCTCGAATTGTATCGATTGTCAATTTTGCCTATTTTCGTTATCGTCTCTGGATGCCACGCACTATTTACAGAGTTCAGTTGCGCGTGTGGTGTATACTGTGTAGTTTCCACAGAGTATTATAAATTTATTGCCGACTGGCATGCATTCGCCATGGCCAGCTTGATGCATAATGAAGCTGCATTCTTTTTTTAGATCATTGTTGACGAGGCCGTATGGTATCAAGGATGGTTTCATTAGAATTGTTTTTAGGCCTATCTACCACTGCACAATTGTTTTTAATCACGCTTGTGTGTTCGTCATGAAATGTGAGACTTTTCTTGGGTTAATATTGGTGACCGAAATATGTAGCACAAGCGTACCGGGTGAAACTCGGATTCGGGATGTCGCGGCATCTATACCCGCCACCGAGTGAAAAACCTTCCCATTGTTTTCTTCAGTCGTTTACGCATAAAGAAGGGATTGGGTCCTCCAAAGTTTCCCACATGAAATGAGCAAATTAATTAAGATCGCAATATCTGAGATATTGGAGAAGAATATCGTTGCATCAGTTTTGAAATGCAAGTCAGGGCGTTTGTGTGTAAGTCTTTAAAAATAGTTGCCTATCGTGGTGTATGGGCGTGACGAAACGCTGGGTTATTGAACCGGCTTATGTAATACGAGTAAACATACTCTGTGTATTTATGTCCATGGTTTGTTGTCGTAAGATCTACTATCTCTGTGTTCCATTTTAATTTTAAATACGGCTTCGACGTTGATGTGTGACTTGTATTATTGTTGTAAATCCCCACCTCATCGTGACTTTTACCGCAAACGCAGCACGCACGTTTTCTCAGCGGATAAACTCTACGGTCAGCAAATTATGTTTTAATATGGTTTTTGATTTCCTTCCTATTCTATTTGATACAATTTTTGAACGCACATTTTTGTAGAATTGTATGCTGATCCAGATGAAGATGAGAAAAAGTGGCAAAACCATATCGAAAAATCAACTTCATGGCTTTAATCTTTGGCTATAGTGTAGTTATAGTCAACATGATTTTTAGTAACAAGCAATTTTTGGTTTGGCATGAATATGAATCCTAGATAAAAATTAGATTTAATCTTACAAAATTAATATAACGGTCCTATGGGCTATACTTTTTATAAAATGTAACGTTGAAATATGAATGAAATTTATTGCGGAGATAACGGCTTGAGATTTCTTTGCTACGTCGCATAAAAACTGTGCACGCGAGATAAAGAAAATATCTAGAGTATAATTTACTGTCTTCTAGTTCAAAGTGTTCTGTTGATTAGACGAGGGAGCTCAGCGACTTGAGCTTGAGCTATTCGAGTCAAACAGCACTTCGAATCGCTGAACCGATTGCGCTGAAATTTTATAAACATACGATCATTGACCATGTGTGTGTACTGAGAAACGTTAACAAAATCAGCAACATTCGTTGCGATTTAAACCTAAAAAAATTGAAACTATAACATTTAATCTGACAACAATGGAAAAGTTCTCGAAGAAATCATTTTTATCAAATCACGTTTTAAATGTCAGACTGTGAATGCATTGCAGTGACCAAGGATAACCGAATCTTGCACGTTCAATGTTCCCCAAAATTCCACTGTGAGATTGAGAAAACCTTGCAATCTACTCGATTTCGTATACTGGCTATGTTTTCTATAGTATTGTATTCATTTCAAAACACGTTTTAATTTTTGTAATACAATCCAGAAATAAAATCTATCCCAACCTGCAGGGGTTTGAGCCCAGGTATTCCACATTTCGGGTATAAAGGGGCTCGCATCAACTGTAAGGCTATAATGCGCCAGTCTAGCCTATAATAGGCTGGTGAGGAAAGTCCTATGCTGTCTAGATCCAGCCTTAGGGGGAGGAAAGACAATGTTACCAGGTACTCAACACATAACTCGCTCACACGTCTAACAACGACTTTGGCGTTTTCCTAGAATAAGGGATGTAACTGCATGGATAACCACTAGTAGCTCAAAGTACGAGCATTGTATTTAAATCTTCATTCGTAAAATCCGAGTAAAAACTTCTCTATGGGGGAAGAATTTCGAAACGCTCCGAAATGGAGGACGACGTGGAATATTGTGCAAACTATATCCAATAAGAATTTCCACCGTGTACGAACTATTTGAGAAACTCAGAGACCATACTGTGAATAAGACGATTTTGTGAAACACTAAATATCACGTCAATAAAACGGTATTCATTGCCTCGCCATAGTGAGCCAAGTCGACTTTTCTACGACCTTGCATAGCCTTTATAAAAGATTTATCCTATAGACATTATACGCATTTCGTGTACCGTAATAAGTAAGTAGATTTAGTACACCGAGTGTGTAAAACTGGTCAGTTACACAGTAAAATGTATACTTAAATATAATTGGATGAGCGAAGCAAAGACTTCAATTTCACCGACCCCCCAAAAAAATTTAGCTCGGTGTTTTTTTTTGTTTTTTTTTGTTTTTTTGTTTTGTTTTTTTGTTTGTTTTTCTGTCTGTCTGTTCGCTCTCTACCGGGAAAACGGCAATATGCGATCTGGATGAAAATTTGACAGGACCTTCGAATCTCTGAACTTAGACTTGCCACGTTTTTGGGAACAATCGAAGAAATATTTCTCAAGAATATACGTACAATTACGATTAATTATCGATTTATTGTGCGATATTTTCGTGCCATTTGGGGCCAATTCTGACCAAACGGGTGGAGCTAAAACGTTCATATTATACATGGACATTAAGGTTATGGTGATTTAGTACATTTTGAAAAGAAAAAGTAGAAAAAGTTAAACAGAATCTATAGAAATAAAGCTTTTAATATAAGAGGTTTGGTGTGTTGTACGATATTTTCGTGCCATGTGGGCCAAGTCTGACCAAACGGGTGGGGCTACAACGTTCATATTATACATGGACATTAAGGTTATGGTGATGTAGTACCCTTTGAAAGAAAAAGTTGAAAAAGTTAGCCAGAATACAGAGAAATAAAGCTTTTTTATATAAGTTTTTTACGGTAAATAATATCAATTGACAAGAAACAAAAGAAACTTGACAACATTCACCTACAATGCGTAGGCAGCAAAACAAAGCACTTGCAAAAGTAAAGATATCCCACGCAAACTAAAAACTTTAAAAAGCTCATCCATCAACGCGGCGGGACTTTAGCGTTTTCCTAGTATAAAAAAGGCGGACTATAATTTTGGGTTTAAATCTTATTAAAAATCGGGTTTCAAATAACATGTTCCTTTTAGAAACTTTTTCCATATCTACAAACGAGATTCACACTTAATTCCTACTTCACAAAATGTGCGCAACTGCACGCAATATATGTTTTATTGTCTTCCGTTACGAATCTGTCTCACAGAATTAAAGCGGTTGGATGAGCTCGGGACACCTTTTTAAACAAAACAATGTGAAATTGTATGTATAAATCGTTTGGTCGCCAAATCCAGCGAATGTTTTACCACCGTTTACGGCGAGACTTCTGCCGTTATATATTTACCTCTGATTTCTACTCAAACTATTTGAAACTTTAGAATATTATTCGGGAAGGATATAATAGGCGCATGTCTCAATCAGACGACTGCAGTGTCTACCCTAATTGATTTATGTTTTGATTTGTTTAGTTCGAGGTCCCCGACAACATGAATACTAAAATTCATTTTAGGCCGCCAACTTGGATTTTAGGGGTTCATGTGTAAATTTTTGAGTGACCTAATATCCATAAATCACCTGTAGAGTATGCCCAGTCACCATGCCAAATTTTATGCTTTCATATACAAAAAAGTAAGTATTCCTTGGATATCTTTAGCTATTCCGCCGGACTATATATAAACTTGGCAAAGTAGTATCAATTGTGGCTCTTATGGCACATATACTGCCAGTTATTTAAAAAAATAAGTATTTTAATGAAAATGTACTCTGAGATAGACAACTGCATAGTCTTTCTAAACAACCTTCTAAAATTTAAAATCTTTCTGGGTAAAAATTAGTGGTCCAAAAGCGTTCAAAAAAAACTTTCGCATTCCACATTTGCCAGCTCGTCTTACAGTCTTAAAAACAAACAAATTATACAACTTGAACTGGAGCTCGTATTATGAGCAACAATAGCAATGCAGAAATTAAAACATTTATATTTGTATGCTTATAAAGTAAAACAGAGCAAAGGGTTGATCAGAATCTTAATCATATAACGTATTTGCAAACATTAATTAATACTAAAATTATTATCATCCATTGTCATTTTCAATCATCAGCATCTATTCAAGTCCATCATCTTCATTGGATAAAACCACGTGCCTTCGTTGTCGATCTCTGCCTCGCTATCTCCTGTACCTCCAACACCGATTCCAAATACTGACTATACTATACACCATCCATTAGTGAAATAACCCAGCATCCTATCCTTACACAGATCTAAACACTGATGTGAGGTCAAAACCTTGTTAATTTCGTGATAATTGTTTTGAACCTGCCACTCTGAAACAGGAAATCTATTAGTCGGCAGACGGCAGAAACAACTCGAGAATACGGAATTGATTTGCAAGACGTGTTTTATCACGTTTTGTTTTATGGATTAGCACGAATAACGTGAAACCGAGATAATCTGGTATATAATTTGTCATTCAAGATGAAGGAAATAAATTTACTATGGAAGTTGAGAACGCGTTATACACATTGTTTTTGCAACTAAAGTTTTCGATAAACTGTTAGCAATGTTGAGCATGCAATTCTAATGTAATAACAAACATCGATACATATTTCGGTACCGTAGATTTAATCTATAAATGGTATAATGAATGGAATGGATAAATCATGTGAACGAGAGAAAGTAATCACTATTCTCACACGTTTGCGTCCAAAGGCGCGCGCGCCTTTTTCGCTTCCAGACAAGCGACAACTCAAGGGCCGTTTCGTCCAACATATTATGTACCGACGTGGAAACTCAAAATATGATTAATGCCCAAGATATTCGTGAACATATGTCTGCCTCATTATTTTGGTATCTGTAGTTCTTGTACTGTTTGACCGCCATCTTTAAAAAATAAGATATATCTCTAAAACGGTTGAAAAATCACAGAAGTATAAAATATTTCATTTTTCAGGTAAAATTTACCGGAAAACAATTTCGTACTTTTCTTCTTTCTCTAAACGGCCCAACGCAATAGTGTGCACATAAATAACCAATTAATATAAATATCAATTGAAATAACCAGTACGAAAGGCGTTTAAATGTTTCAACCATTTACTACAGTAGTGTCTATGATTTACTATTTAAAATTTGTCATATTAGTTATATATATTTGCTTTTTAAGTAATGATTGAGCTATAAATTTGTTACGTATTTATATTTTATATTGAAATTTGGGTATGAAATGGCGCATTATATTGTAAGTGAAAACCTTATCATTAACGTGTATTCGACGCTCTTTACAGTCGAGCGTATTCCTAACTCGAGTGGATATACGATTCCGCGCTAGTTTGTTCTCCTAAGCGCAAAGCGGTGGTGCACGATCGCAGCAAGGCAAGGGTGACCGATCTCATTAGTAAATCAATGTTTTTATTGTCTCGCTAACGTAGAGCCTGAAGCCGTCTGAAGAGGAAGTACGGGACAAGGTGACCTCAAGGTCGACGAGTATTATCTGTCTGTGTCTGGCTGGCTGGCTGGCACTAACATCGCGCAACATTTGATGAAATCGATGAACGTGTGAACAGGCAAGCGGTGACAATTGACTGGGAAAAGAGGTTAAAAAGTCTGGCACTCCCGGATAACAATAAAGTGCGTTGGGGGTGTGGATGGATGGACAAAGAGTGCCTCAAAATATCCTGCAAAATACTTGAGATTGGATGCTCTGTGCTAAAAAAAATACTTAATTACGTATCTACTGACGATCAGAATGCCTCCCCCTCCTTCTGTCCAATATCCAATCAAAAAATTGTATGGCAAGACAAAATGTAATCTAGTCTTATAAGTGGCAATAATTTCGTATCAGAAAGACACCACTATACTCAAGAAAGATTTTGAGTGTTAAGGGAAAAAGAACTTTGGTAAAAGATGCATCCATATTTGAAGTATCGGTACTGGTATAAGATTATAAGTTATCACCTAACAAACAAGTCTTAATGGTTTTCACATAGTTATAATATATATTTGAATCTGCATCAGTAATATCATCAATAT
This sequence comes from Sweltsa coloradensis, assembly GCA_024449915.1. Classification (NCBI taxonomy): domain Eukaryota; kingdom Metazoa; phylum Arthropoda; class Insecta; order Plecoptera; family Chloroperlidae; genus Sweltsa; species Sweltsa coloradensis. Next base: position 961,955 of record JAMZAV010000367.1, read on the forward strand.
TATATTTTAACAGTCTTAGCAAGTAGGAATTCAAAGTTTGGTTATCCCAAGAAAGAAACTGATCGAAGAACAGTAATGTGGTGGCGACTGACTTCTCCTGGAGGGGAGAGTTTGGCTCAAGTCGTGTGGCTGCTGAAGTCGTTCAAATAATGGATGGGGACTAGGGTCGATGGTTACGGAGGACTTCTCCGAAACACGATCATTGAGTACAAAACTATACACGCTCAAGCACCACGAGCAAATACATTCTGATCAGACTCCTTTCTTGCTATAATTATGAGCACCATTTACACAGAAAGTATGTGTTACGTTGTGAATAACTCACTGTGTGATAACAGAACACACACAAGGCTACGATCTACAATTATACAATACCATTGCTTGTGCAAACTATTTGAAGTATTCTCGGTTAATCAAGACTATAGCATCGTGATGTATTTATATTTCTCTATCTATTAATTGAAAGAGCGTAGCGAGCGAAGCGAAGATTCCATTCTACTACACTGGAGAAAAAAATCCGGAATGTTTTTTTTTTTTTGTATTTTTGTCTGTTTGTCCGCACGATTCCGGCTAAACCGATACTCCGATTGAGATGAAATTTTATGGAGGCCTTCGAAATCTCTGAACTTAGAATTGCCACGTTTTTGAGCGCAATCGGAAAATTATTTCTCATGAAAATCGCAATTTTACGATTCTTTTCGATTTTTTTTTAAATTCTTTGACTTATAACACCTACATGCTTCATCCGATTTTAATGATTTTTGCACAGAACCTTTATTTTATGAATAAAGATATTCTTGTGAAATTTGAGCGCAATTGAAAAAATATTTATCATAAAAATCGAAATTTTACGGGTTTTTTCTTTTTTTAAACAACTCTTTGACTTATAACACCTACATGCTTTATCCGATTGTAATGATTTTTTCGCAAAACCTTAATTTTATGAATTAATATATTAGTGTTTAATTTGAGCGCAATCGAGAAATTATTTCTTATAAAAATAGCAATTTTACGTTTTTTTAAACAATTACGATTAATAAATTAAAAAATTAAAGTTATTTTTTTATTTAATTTAATTTAATTTAATTTAAAAAAAATTTCAACTTAGTAATGATTTTTCCACAGAACAACAGAAAATTCGCATAACACATGGCAGCTCAATGCACCAATTACGCTCATCCAACAACGCGGCGGGACATAAGCGTATTCCTAGTAAATCTTTGTTTTGTTTTAATGTGCCGAACGGTGGTAAATTGGTGGTGAAAATAATTCAAATTTTCATTTAAGCAGTGACACTTTTACATTTTGGGATCGGATGTGCATAGGACTTGCTGGTTATACCGTTTATACATGATGCCGTTTATGCCGTTTATACATGATACTCGCGTCGTAGCAACTCACGTCGAACGCCAGTAATTGGATGAGCGAAGCGAAGATTCCATTCTACTACACTGGAGAAAAAAATCCGGAATGTTTTTTTTTTCTTTTTTCTTTTTTTTGTATTTTTGTCTGTTTGTCCACACGATTCCGGCTAAACCGATACTCCGATTGCGATGAAATTTTATGGAGACCTTCGAAATCTCTGAACTTAGAACTGCCACGTTTTTGAGCGCAATCGGAAAATTATTTCTCATGAAAATCGCAATTTTACGATTTTTTTCGATTTTTTAAATTAATTCTTCGACTTATAACACCTACATGCTTTATCCGATTTTATTGATTTTTGCACAGAACCTTTATTTTATGAAAAAAGATATCCTTGTGAAGTTTGAGCGCAATTAAAAAAATATTTATCATAAAAATCGAAATTTTACGGGTTTTTTCTTTTTTAAACAATTCTTTGACTTATAACACCTACATGCTTTATCCGATTGTACTGATTTTTTCGCAGAACCTTAATTTTATAAATTAATATATTAGTGTTAAATTTGAGCCCAATCGAGAAATTATTTCTTATAAAAATCGCAATTTTACGTTTTTTTAAAACAATTACGATTAATAAATTAAAAAATTAAAGTTGATTTTTAATTGAATTTAATTTAATTTTTATTTAAAAAATTTTAAACTTAGTAATGATTTTTCCACAGAACAACAGAAAATTTGCATAACACATGGCAGCTCAATGCACCAATTACGCTCATACAACAACGCGGCGGGACTTAAGCGTTTTCCTAGTAATATAAACGGGGTCTTACAATGAAAACGCAATATGTGCATTCCAGTAGTGTCATTGGGGCGATTTCCTTTTTTCCCAATTATTATTAACAACCAACAGTTGGTCATCCTTTAAAAGGCACAGATTTTCACCAAAATGACCTTGAAGGAGAAAACTTATTCGATAAAGAAGAGGATTTTAGTAGATAGCACAGATTTTCACCAAAATGACCTTGAAGGAGAAAAAATTTCCGGGGGGCACCCCCGGACCCCTCACGACCTTCAGTACATCTATGAATTAATTGGTTGAACCCCCCTTTATGAATTCCTGGATACCCTACTGGCACTAAAGCCCCCCTCCCATCCCTTGCGAATTTTTTTATTTGCCACTGCTGGATTGCCCCCCCCCACTCCCCAATGTCCAAACTCTTGTGACGCACCTGGAGCATTCAAGAGTGTTTTTTGTTAGTGGTGAAAATAACTGGTGGTTTTTGTTTTTGTCTTGACAAAAAGCGGAAAAGTGGTGGTGGAAATAATTAAGAATTTCGATTTTTCTTATGTATTTTGCGTTCATAATGCTGGCGTTCGTCCGTAATGTAACAGGCTACACGTTATAACTAAACAAACACAGTACTGGAAAGCAGCCGGCAGTCCCGGCACGCACGAAAGGCATGCGACTTGTAGATGTTTTGTAAGAGAATATAAGGATTGACTTCATCGTTCCCATCATTCTTTGATATTTTACCAAAACATTACCATATCTTATCTTACAAGTTACAACATATACAATACCAATTACGTTAAATAATAGAATGAAATGGAATATGGAAATAAATGAAATGTAAAATGAAATGAAATAAATGAAGATAGAACGAGAAAACTTTAATGGGAATTAGGGTTACTTATTAAAACTTTTGTTTATACTACTGGCATCAGTACCCTGCAAATTCGGGGTAACACTAAAATGAGTAACAAAGAAATAACTCAATATATTTTCATTCATCATTCATCATTTTTTAACTTTTGATAAACAAACTGGCACCGAGACTTAGAGCATTCCTATTGCACGTGTTTTGGTTAAAGCAGGTTCTCATCGCATTCGTTTTATGAAGCTTCTCTGTGAACGAGATAAGAGATGCATTCACCTCTCTTATCAAAACTCGTTATCAGTGACAATTTATGTTTCCAAAAGTCTACTAGTAGAAAGGCGTGCCCGCGGAAGAAGAAATACATTTCTAAGGAGAAAACGAGATTTGGGTGCTTGCCACTAAAAAAATAAATGGTCATTCGATGCAATTGCAATTTAAATTATGTTGAACGTATGCAATTGAAATAAAACATATTTTAAATACACAAAGATTCACTCGCCTATTATGTGTGTTTGATGTCAGCCATATGAGCAAGTCTCGAGTAAAATATCATTCAACTGCACACTATATGATTGCATTCGCATGCATGTCGTAACACGGTATCAACGTACTTAAATATCATTCTTTGTCAAGATAACTCAATGAATAGCATCACATTCACAATGCAAAAATGCTGAATGCTGATAAGAGCACAATACAGTTATCGCTGTACAATGGAGGTATCGTGTGATTGCCATGTGCTACTTGTAGTGCAAATCCAAACAAGGGAATAGGACACATTTGACAGTTGGCACATATAGCTAGCTATTCGCTCGGCCAGGATGCAATCAACGTATATGAAACTTGGCAAAGTTGTCAATAAAGCATACATGGACAGCCATGTGGGCATAGAGTTTCAAAATTTGTCTAAGTCAGCCAGAAAAAAATCCCGAATATGGTCATTTTGGAGTTTTTAACAAAATCAAAATTCGTGAAAACGAATTTATTTTTTATGAATTATTTCAAAACAAAATTTGGAAATGTGTTACTTCAGAGCCCTATATTTTCACATTTGTGACATGTTCAAAATTTCAAACACCTGTGGTGTCAGTAGGCCGAGCGAACAGCAATTTGCCTAAAACGAATGTCCTATACCTCTTAAAGCTGTTAAAGCTAGGAAGTAAAAATATCGATCATGCCACAAAAGCAAATAATATTCTAAAGAATTACTCAGTTACGTAATATACGTGGTAGCTAAATGGCTTTGAATCAAAGTCCCAGTATCAAATATAATATGAAGTATTAATATATCAATTCAATATTCCAATAAAACCGAAGAAGCCAAAACTCGTTTTAAGTATTAGTGTTTACGGTTGAGAAGCAATCATATTAAAATGTTGTGTCGTTTCCAGTACCTGTGGTTCGATAACTAAGCAGTGGTTAATTTCTAAAATAATAAGTGGGTGGACGCTTTACGATCTCCTTCCTCGGGGGAGGGAGAATGCGAAGTCGTGGGTAGGGTTCCATATTTCAAAGTAAAGTTTGCTGAACAAGCGATTTCAGGCAAAAACTGCTGGGGGTTTTAGGGGCGAGCCCCCCCACCACAGGGCCGCTGGTGAAAATGTTTAAATCGGGGGTTTTAGAGTGATTTTTGAGCGTTTCAGAAAAATACGGGACTGAATGCAATACCGAAATACTATCGTTGTGTAGTGCAAAAACCAGTAAACCTTTTTCCAAAAAAGAAGAGGGCGGACGGTCCGCCCGCGTCTGCCCTGAAATAAACCACTGTAACTAATCCTATTCATGATCTTTAGTTATTATTCCAATAAGAATAATTTTACTTTCCAAAATTTCAAAACAATGTTAAAATAACTTTCTAAAACACGGAACTACCAAAGAGTTTACCCGCCAACCAGCCTCAGCGACTGGGAACGAGGCGCAGAATAATTTCCTAAAACACGGCACTACCAAAGAGTTTGCCCGCCAACCGGCCTCAGCGACTGGGAACGAGGCGCAGAATAATGTCCTAAAACACGGTACTACAAAGAGTTTGTCCGCCAACCGGCCTCAGCGACTGGGAACGAGGCGCAGAATAATGTCCTAAAACACGGCACTACAAAGAGTTTACCCGCCAACCAGTCTCAGCGACTGGGAACGAGGCGCAGAAATAATGTCCTAAAACACGGCACTACGAAGAGTTTACCCGCCAACCGTCTCAGCGACTGGAACGAGGCGCAGAATAATGTCCTAAACACGGCACTACAAAGAGTTTCCCCGCCAACCAGTCTCAGCGACTGGGAACGAGGCGCAGAATAATGTCCTAAAAACACTGCACTACCATAGAGTTTTACCCGCCAACCAGTCTCAGCGACTGGAACGAGGCGCAGACTAATGTCCTAAAACACGCACTACCAAGAGTTTACCCGCCAACCAGTCTCAGCGACTGGGAACGAGGCGCAGAATAATGTCCTAAAACACTGGCACTACCAAAGAGTTTATCCGCCAACCGGCCTCAGCGACTGGGAACGAGGCGGCAGAATAATTTCCTAAACACGGCACCTACAAAGAGTTTGCCCGCCAAACCATTCAGCGACTGGGAACGAGGCCAGAATAATTCCTAAAACCGGGACTACCAAAGAGTTTTGCCCGAAAACCCGGGCCTCAGCGACGGGGAACGGGGCCCGCGAAAAATTTTTCCTAAAAAAAGGCCCAACCCAAAAGATTTTTTCCCCGGAACCGGTTAGCAATTTTGGAAACGGGGCCAAAAAGGAAAAATTTCCAAAACAGGAAATTTTAAAAAGGTGGGGGCCAACCGGTTATTTAACGGGGGGAAAAAAACAAGGGGGGGCAAATTTAATTCCAAAAACCGGGGGCCTCCGGTTTTTCCCTTTTAACCGGCTCCACGGGGAAAGGCCCAGTTTTTTTTAAAACAAGGGGAAAAAGGTTTTTTGCCCCCTTAAAACCCTTTATTTCCACAACAAAAAGGGGGAAAAGGGGTAGAACCCAAAAGAAAAGGAAACCCCTTCGTTTTAAATTTTTTTTGGGGGAAAAAAAGAAAATTTTTTTTTTTTTTTGGGGGGGGAGGGGGGGGGTTTTTTTTGTTGGGTTTTTTTGGGTTTTTTTTTTTATTTTGGGGGGTTTTTTTGTTTTTTTGTAAATTTAAAGGGGAAAGGGGGAAAATTTGGTTTTTTTTTCCCCCTTAATAAACAAAGCCCTGGAGGTTTTTATTTCCATTCCTTCAAGAGAAATTCTAACTAAGTGATAGTTGCCAGCCACCCGGTGTTTCTTTTTTGGTTTTGTTTTAAAGGGCGCGTCCCCCGGTTAGTTTGTTATGCGCCACGTAAAAATGTGAGCCCCGGAAAGCCCCATCCATGCAAATTTCGCCCATCCACAACAAACTATCTAAACCGCCCTGAAGACGATAGTATACCCTGAAAAAGTTTTTCCAACATGTAGGAAAAAAGTCAAAGTAAAAGTCAAAGTCAAAAGTCAAAGTCAAAGTAAAATCAAAATCTTTTTAAATTTTCAGAACATACATTAAAAATTAAAATTCTATGTTTATTACCCCCCAATAAGACTGCCCTGGTGGAGGGGGCTTTTTTTTGTGGTTGGGACAATTGTGGTAGGCGTAGGTTTTTGGGGGGGAGATTGGGAGATTGCGACATAACACAATAGATAAAAAAATACAATAAGTATGTACTAATTAAAACTATATTTTGCACGGCATGAAGGAAATAAGGGTCTACCTGGAAAGACCCTAAATTAAAAATATACTTGACTTAAAACGTGTATATAGGTAATCTAGTACACACTACGGCGAATCCTCTCTCTCTCTCTCTCTCTCTCTCTCTCTCTCTCTCTCTCTCTCTAAATTTCAATTTTATTTTTCCTTTTTAATTTACTACGCTATTTGCCGCGGGAAAATTTCAATTTAAAAAGCCCAAAAATTAAAAATTGTTTTTAAACTACAATAAAATTAAAACCAAACGCCTGAAATTTAGTTTTTCTGCTTTTGGATTCGTCCCGGGGCCATTCAGCACAACCAATATCCAGGGGTTTAAACTTTCTCTAGTTCCACCCATAACCTATTTTGCTAACAAAACAACTACACAAAAAATGAATTACTTCCGTCTTCTTGTGGCAACTACCCGGGGAAATGGAACATTTTTTACTTTCGGTCTGTTTTTAACATGTTTGGGTGTATTGGTTATTGAAATATGCGTGCTGCGTGTAGAGGATGAAAGGGCAGACCCAATATCCTTGGGAAATTAACATAATCGAATGGGGCGTGTGCCCCCAATTCGTCGCATATCGGGTAAACTATTGTGGGGAGTAAAAATTGTTTGAAATTTTTAGTTTTATAGGGACAATTTTATTATTTTTCGACCCCCCACTTATACAATCGATGAAAAACCAGCATTTATTTTTAATGAATGCCCTTTTATTTGAGGGGGTGGTATTCAAAAACACTGGTCCTTTTTGATTTTTTTTTCACCACAAACCCAAGCAAAAACATTAAAACAAATTGGGGGGAAAAAAAAAAAATATTATATATGGGTATTTTTAAAAAGCCAGTTTTAGTGGGAGTTTTAAAGAACTATTTAAAAAAAAACCCTGCATTTTTTAAAGAAAAAAATGCTGTATTTAAATTTCGTACAAACCCCATATTATCCTTACACCCCTTTTTCCTTTTTAAATCCTTTACTCCTAAGTTTTTTGACGAGTACCTCCCACAGGAAACCGGGTAAACTGGTGCATCTCGCCAAAGATTCTCTTAAAAGGGCCAAGCTGTGTTTTTAGCGTGACTAAAAATTACGTTTAAATTTTTGGTAGGGTTTTTTATAAGTCCTAACAAGACAGGGTCATATTTTCCCTTTTTAAATTTCAAATATTCACAATATTATAAAATATGTGATCACAACTACGGTACACCAGTATAACAAAAACGGGAGGGACTTTTTTTTCATTTCTACCTAAGGGCCCAAAAACACATTCCCAATAAGATTATTTTTCCCATGTTAATATTGTAGGGGTCTGCAAATAAATCAACAATGCCCAATAGCCCAAAACAAAAAGGACTTTAAAACCCAAATTCATAAATACGGGGAATAATCCGGTTTTTGTCGGAACTAGCTGTAAACCCAATGCAAATGGATTTTAAATTTTTTAACTGCCCAGGGCTTTTTTTAAATAGACCCAACGAACTTTAAAAAACAGTAAACAGAATCGGGGCCAAAAGGGTTTAGATAGTTTGCTTTTTTTAAATTCAAATTTAAGTAGGCCCGGAAAATTTTGAAACAATCCTCATAAGGGATTTGGCTAACTGAATACACTTTAACAGAAATTAGGGAAAGGGGTTTTTTAAAATAAACTTTTTAAAACAGTTATTTAGGTAATTTAGGTTTGTAATATGTTAGTTAAAATTCCCCTGTGCAATCCCATCAAAAAAATGTCGTCTCGGTTTTTTTCACAAAGCCATTGCAGAGTAAAATTTGACATAATTACATTTTTAAAAATAATCTATTCTAGAAAAATAAATTTTGAATGTACAGAGCGCATAGCTAATATTATTGGCTGTTCATGTTTATCGCATGATCTGGTTTTTCTAAAAAAAAAAACAAATTTTTGCATCGCTCTTTTGAATGGTTGACCTCATTGAATTTCTTCAAAACCCAACCCAAAAACATTTTTAGGTTAAATACACCCATCCCCCATGAATATCTGCAAAATCGAGGTTTTTTTCCCCTCTTTCTCTCTCCCCCACCCTCTTCAAATACTCGGCTTTGGTCGTTTAAACCCCTTAGATTTTTTATTAAAAACGTCCCCCCCTGGCCCGATTCCCCTAAACTTTTTACTTGTTTTCCCGATTTCCTTACCAAAGTCGGGTGTGTTTTTTTTTTGTGTCCCCTCATGTGCTAAAGTGCCCCTTTCCTTTTAATGAAAGGGGTCGAAAGAAAACTTTATGAAACATAGAGTTTTTTTAAAAACTGGGGGACGGTTTTTCCCCCCTTTTGACATAATTTTTACGAGTACTTCCCTGTTTTTCCGAGAGATGACACGAAAAAAGTTCGACTCAGGCCCACCCTAACAAACCCAAAATTCGAGGGCCCTTGGGTCCCGACCTTTTAACTTTTAGCCGGGTTTTTGGAAAAAAATGACTTATTCCCACGGGGACAATGATGTAAAACCAATACGTACCTAGTCACTTCCCAAGGTATACCGTATCGAAAAGCGCTTCAAAGTTATTTTGCTTTTTACTTGATAGAAACTTATACTTATTGGGAAAAATTTTTGATTCACTTTTTTTTAGTCAATTTTTAATTTAAAGGGAATTTGCATTTCAAAAAAAAAACGCGTATTTTTCCCGTGTAAAATAAAACTTGCTGTTTTTCAACCAGGGAAAAAACTTTTTGAGCGAAACCGAATATACTGTCCCAGGGTTTTCCCCACTGGTCAATGCAGGGTTTTTGTCCCCCCCAATGCTGCACAATTAAATATAAAGTTTAATGCGTGGGTTTCCCATTTCCCCGGGTGTTTATTTTTTCTCCTTTATATACTTCTTTTGCGTATTCTTTTATTTTGTAATGTTTCACTCAAAATTTTAATCGGTATTTTGGGCCCCTTTAAACCGGGACACTGTTTTCGTACAATGTTAGTTTTTTTTTGGGCCATACCCCCCAAAAAATTGGGGTAGTTCCTTTGCACCCTTGGCACTGATTTCAATTCTTATTCTGCACTTAAAAAGCAAAAAAAAAAAAAGCTGTAACGGGAAACCCCAAACGTCTCAAGTTTCTTCAAAATTCCCTGCCGGGGCGTCATTTTTTTCAAACCCACTCTCTGATCTAAATTTGCATATTTGAAGTTTATCTTTATTCAACAAAGATAGACTATTTTAAAATTGGGGGTATTAACTAGATCAAAACCTGTGTTACCCAAAAACCCCTCGGTGTTCCCGCTCTCGACTCGAAACCCTCGCAGGGGCCCTTTCGTGCAAAGGGCTTCACGCAGGTTTGGGAGGGAAAGACTTCACGAACTCGTTTTTGTCATTTTCCCCTGGGTCCCCTTTTTCCTTTTTCGACGACTAACTCTATAAATTTTCATGTTCTCTCGTTGTCTTTTTTTGTAAAGGGTTTAACTGAACTTGAACTTTGTAATCACTGTTTCGGGGTACAAGGGTCCACGTGCCCTGCATTAGCCTTCCCGCCCTATGGGCATGGTAAATTCATTAAAACATATACATGTGTTGACTATTTTTTTGTTATAAAAATTATTGCGTAATTAAGTAATAACATGTTTTTAAAGTGATGATTTAGAAAAATATAACTCACTTTTCACCGATATTATACTAGCAATAGCAATAGCAAAGATTAGTCATGTGGGGCCACATGACTAATCTTTGGCAATAGTATGGATACGAAGGATTTCTTTTTCCTTTACATCATCCAAACTGGAAAATGTTTTAAAGATCAAAGATATTGAATGTATAAGCATGAAATTTCTAGTACGTGTCGAGTTTGAGGATGTTATGTATGACGGGTGTTCAGTTCAGAGACAACCATGCTATACATACACACACATTTTGACTTTTTCCACCAAGTTCATTCAAATGTTGCCGTCGTCGCTCACCTGAATGATTTTAAAATGAATATTTTATCCAAGTATTTATCTGACATTTGTTTTGTAAAAGAAAATATAGAAGAACATTTTTAGTACGTTAATGAATCATATTGGTTGATACATCGTAACACAATCAAATAGTCATCACACTAAATCTTTTTTTTAAATGCATGATAATATTTCGTTGTTGAGAGTTTGAGTTTGAAGTAGAATCATTGAGTTTATTATGTTCTATACTCAATGATAGAACCAATGCTACAAATGCCACTGTGAGGACGTCTTAACAAAGGAAATATAAGTGGTATGAATAAGTAAGTGTATAATGTTAGATTAGGTTAGGTTAGGACTGTTGTATTGCATAACTATTTCAAATATTCAACTTTCAAAGGTAATAACAATTCCGTCTTGTACATTAAATTTTCGCGATAATACATTTTGAATATTGGTTCTACTATATCATTAAATTATAAATATATGAATAACATTGAGTATCGTTACATTCCGATATTACGCTAAACTAAATTACATTGTTATTAAGCAAAATGAAAATAAATAGTTTGTTATTTATTATACACTAAATTAACTTATACCCGAATTAAGTAAATGCTCTAGCTCTCGGTATGTTCACAGTTAAAATGAGTGTTTTTAATCCAATATTTAATCACAAAGCATTTTCAAAGTTTTAATCTCTAAGCTTTCATCTACACGCTCTAAAAGATGAATCCTACCAAGGAATTACCGAAATAAATTCTAGTTCCTCCAACATTGGAACTCTTTCTCAAAGTTTCACAAAATGTAATTAGTTCCTACCAGACCCTGGTAAAATATTTGTGATTAATTAAACAAGCCTCTGGACTTTTAATATTATCTATAAACGCTCCGGTGCTGCCAATGTAAAATACGCAATTTAACAAAGTTTTTGCATGTACATTTCGCTGACGCCATTATGGAAATTGCCCTATGGTATTTCCCTCGTGTTCTTTCTCCTCGTTCTGTGAACGAAATATAAAAGTATAACAATTACCCTTTATCAAATTTAAGGCTTTCGCGGCCCGGAATATTATAAATACAATCAATGTGTCATGGTTATTTCGACAATAAACGATAAACAATCACAAAACAATAAAATATATTCGACGCGGTGAAATGACCCGACCAATTATTTGAATTTTTAATATAATTAGAAGTTGACAATTTTCAAACAATGTATAGAAAGTAAGTAAACGGTCATGCGGTCCTAGTCCTATTAATTATTCGCAATTCTGTTTTTAAAACGGCCTATTGCTGGAGGGAGCTCCATTTTATGTCAACAGTCCCTTGTATATATCCACAATACTGACATTTAATTACGCCCACGCGTATACACGACGTAATGATAGAACAATGCCAATATAGGTTTACTAGGAAAACGCTTAAGTCCCGCCGCGTTGATGGATGAGCGTAATTTTTTTTAATAAAAAAAAGCTTAAAATGCGTTTTTTTTAATAGATAATTTTTCGATTAAGCTCAAATTCACACGAATATATTAATTCATAAAATTAAAGTTCTGTGAAAAAATAATTACAATCGGATAAAGCATGTAGGTTTTTTTATTCGTCGAAGAAATGTAAAAATGGAAAAATCGTTAAAATTGCGATTATCGTGAGAAATGATTTTCGATGCCCCAAAATTTTTCACACAATATTTAATTCATAATAATAAGGTTCGTGAAAAAATCATTACATGAGATAAAGCATGTAGTGTTAGAATCGAAGAATTTTTTAAAAAAATTTAAAAAATCGAAAAATTGCGATTGCATAAAAATTAATTTTTGATTGCCTCAAATTCACACAATTTAAAAATTTTCTAAATTAAGGTTCTGTAAAAAAATCATCAAATGGGATAAAGCATGTAGATGTTATAAGTCGAAGATTTTTTTAAAACAGAAAAATCGTAATTGCGATTTCAAAAGAAATAATTTTCGATCGATTTTCCCCCGTGCAGTTCTTCGTTAGAGTTTCATGACCTCCATAAAATTTCATCGAAATGGAGTATTGGTTTAGCCGGAATCGTGTTCACAGACACACAAAAATACAAAAAAAAAGAAAAAAAAAAAAAGAAAAAAAAACTTTCCCGGGATTTTTTTCTCCAGTGTAGTGAAATGGAATCTTCGCTTCGCTCCTACGCTCATCCAAAAATGTGTGCATTCTAACTCTAAAAACAATCCCTACATGAACGTGTTCATATTGCAACATAGCCCAAGCTCGAAATAATAAAAATTGGTCAAGGTCGAATATTTCGTTAAGTTTTAATATGAAGTTAAAACTGTTTCACACAATAAGTGGATACAGATAAAATAGAACGCTGCAATTGCAAAACTCTATGTCTTTCGAACAATTTGAACCCACACCTCGAAGCAAGGATACTATTATGCACTTCGAAGGTTCTACAATTCATGAGCATGCGCTTGCGCATGAGAGCTTTCGTGGACTAGTTCGAGTGCATAGCATGCAGTATTGTAGAGGTTCGCATTCCAATGCACTTGTTATCTATTGCATCTCTCTCAGCGGAAACAGTTTTATCTACGCCTTATCAACTTCCATCATTTTTATTGGGTTCTGCTTCTGGATTAGTTACTTATAACTACATTTTCTAGTACTTATCGGTCATCCTGTTAGTCTGGTGTAGTAGGCTACGTTCTCTTTCTGCTAATTGCTGTATTCTTGCAACACATTTGCAACGTTATCGTTTATCGAACTTGTTTTCAGGAACTGCATTCATCTCATTCTTGTAATAGTTTATGCGGTGTAAGCCTGCACGCACTTCAACAAACCATTCACTGAAGACTCTATCTAGGCCTATCCCCCCACCCCCCTCGTAATTGAGAAACCTGACACCTGTCACCTGCAATCCTCGTTGATGAATGTATGAGTGAACTAAGCAGGAAATAGCCCTTGAGTTTTCCTTGTACAATGTACATGTACATACGTAAGGTAAAATTAGTAAAGAATGAATAGGTTAAAAACTATAAATAGCGAATGTACTTTTTAAAGTTGAGTTTACAGCTTACAAAGGATATACCAGAGGTGTGTAAATATACTATTTGAATTTCAAATATTTAGCAATACATTTTTTCTGATACATTTTGCATTTTGTAACATTTCTTTATTCACAACAATATCGCTTAATACAGGGACTTTCTTTCAATTGTATTGGGAAATGATGTCAATAAGTTAATTGTTGACACAAAAGGTAAGAATCTGGCATTTTGCAAATAGCTATTCGCTCGACCAGAGAATCAAATTTTTTCCAAACAATTAAACTAGTTTTTTTAAGCAAGCCAACGTTACCCTGAGACTGCTGGGTTAGTTTTAATATTGCATTTAGAAACCTTTGAATTGTACCGAAATAAGCGAAAACTTGCAACCTTTCAGGGTTTTTTTTTAAAAAAACTGTTGAAAAAGGGGCAAAAAAAGCCCAATCCCATTTTTTAAAATTTGTAAGAGGGGTTCCCCGGCAATTTTCCAAAATTGCCTTTTGGGTTTTAATCCTTTTTTTTTTGGGGCTCTCTCCCCATTGGAAAAGTTTTTAAAACCCCATCATTTCCCACAACCTTCGGAAATTTTTTATCTATTTTCATACCCCCCCCTGTAATTGGAGTGGCACTTTTCCCCTGCAATTTCTTTTATTTTGATTTTTGAAAACGGTTAGTTTACAATTTTTTTAGGAAAAAAAAAAAGGGGAATTTACTATTTTTTAATAAGGGGGAAGGGACTTAAAAACCTTATAAGTCAAAGGTATCCCCCAATGTTTAAAAATAAGTATTTGTTTAAATTTGATAATCGAACAGGGTTTTTTGTACATTTTTTAAATACAAAAAATTGAAAAAATAAGGAAAAAACTTTTTCAATGTTTTTTAAATTGATTTCATTAAAAGGTTAAAGGGTTGAAAAAGTAGAATTAAATTTTGCATATTTTTTTGTACAGAGAAATTTTCTTTTTCCAACAAAAGCAAAAAAGGGTTTTTTTTTTTAAAAGCCAAAATTTTATTGGACCTGCTGGTTTTTGCAAAATTTTAAAAATTTATTTTAAAAAAAATTTTTTAAAAAATTTCCCCAAATTTTGAAAATGGTGCAAACCATTTTTTTTAATTGGTAAATCCAAAAAATTTTAACGCGAAAAACGCTGTACGCAGCCGACTTGTCAATTAGTCGTTTAATTAACTTGCATCCACTTGAAAAAAATCGTCTTCCTATTCAAAATCATAATAAATTTTTATTTTTTGGAAAGGGGGCAAAATTTTGCAAAAAATTTTTTGAAAAATCAAAGTTTTATTGGGGCATAGCCCAAATAATAATTTACGTCCCAAGGCGTAAGCAAAATTTATTTTCCTTTATTACCCTTTTTCCGTTCCGTTGCATAAAGTTTTAAAAATTAGAAAATACCCCAATGCCGTGACTAATTATTATTTCACTAGGTGTTTTAAAAACCCTTGGGCCTTTGAGATAAGTGAGCGTCTAACAAGTGTGCATTTCACTCCAAAATGTATCGAGCGGACACGGCAGGGCACTCTGCGTTTTTACGCAACGTGCAGACGCCACGTTCGGCTTGTTTGAATGATTTTTCAATCAGAAATACACAGCTTGGGTTTGGAAAAATGGAATTTAATTTTAAAAAATTGGGCTAACCTTTTTAGAACTGATTGTTTTTAATTTAACATCGCAACATTTTATTTATTGGAATGCAATTCCAATTTTCTGATAAATTAATTAAACGTTGTGTAATTTATGACCGCGAGATTTTCCCTATGTGGGTGAAAAAAAAATTTTAACATTTTACAAAAGGATTTTTAGCATTTTCTATTAAATTTGATAAAAACGGCAAGGACTGTACGTATAATTATGCAATTTCTAAAGACAGCAATGAATAAAACCATGGGTTTGGGTAAAAAAAATGAAGAAAAAAATCAATAAATAATAAAAGCGCAAGGTTTTCTTTATCCTAGTAAAAACTTAATTACGACAAATAAAAATTGATAATGTAAAAATTGTGTAGTGTATTGGATAATTTTGCAGGGGCGGGAAATTTAAATTTTGTATGTAGCGTATCAAAATTAAAATTTCCTTGGAAATTTTCCCAAAAAATATGATAATAAAGCAAATGTTGAGGTCGGAAAGAAACGTTTTTTGGGTATACCTGATATCTCTGTGAGATTCGTAGCAGAATAAAGCCATAGGGTTAATTTTTTTATTTCTAGGCCGCTTCGCGAACGATTTTTTTGTTCGGTTTTTTTTGGGTGGCGTATTTTGGGATGTCTTTGCAAGGGAAAAAGTAGATAGTAGTTGATTGGCTGCATTTATGTTATTAGATTTATTTAGTTTTCCCCATTTTAAAACAGTTTTTTTTTAAATGAAAGGGGCCCAAAATTTGAAAACTATTATCTTCATTAAAAATGTCCTATTTTGATTGTCCCAAATGCCAAAGAAAATCATGTCCCTGGAAATTCTGTTTTAAAATAGAAATTTTTCGATAACAGAGAGCGAACAAAAAACAAAAACATACAAAAATCAACAAACAAACAAAAAAAACGAGCTATTTTTTAAGTGCAGTCAAAATTTTCATTTTTGCATTTCACCATGCTCATCCAAGACTAAATATTTAGTACTTGTAAAAATCCCAAAGTCGTTTAGAAAAAAAATTTTTGGAATTTATTTATTGATTAAAAAACGAAAACCCAAACAAAACTAGTATCTTTAATTTTTGGTTACACATTTTAAATTTCTGGGAAAAGAAATAGTTATATGTGGAAATTTTCGTACGAATTTGAACTCCCTGTCAAAGTATCGAAATTTAAAATAAATTGGGATATTTTTTTTTTTTTTGAAATGAAATTTTTGTTTTTTAAATCCGGGGGCCACAAGGTTCTTTTTTTAAATTTGGGGGAGGGGGCTTAAACTTCTGGAAACTTAAAATTTTATGCGCCAACTTTTTTAGTCACACATTTTTTTTTTTTTCTTTTTATGATTTTTTTTTTCGTATGGGGATCATCATGTGAATATTTTAAATTTTTTTTGGCAAAAAGGGTGGAGGTCCTGAAAGAAAATTGGAAAAAAGTAAGGAGACAAAAAAAAAGGCTGAAAAAGTTAGGGGGCTACAAGCTGGGGGCCAAGAAATTGGTGGGCTTCCCCCCAATTATTAATCGATTAATTAATCGTTTAAGAAGTTTTTTTTAGAAAAAAAAACCAAAAAAGGCCGGTCACGAATATTTTGAAAGAAATATTAACATTGGGAGGTGGAAATTTTTCCCAAATTTAAAAACTTTACAATTTTACTCAGATAAGTAAACCACAAGTTCCCTGTAAGTAAAGAATTCACCGCAAATGCTTAAAAAAGCCGTTTTTTCGGGCAAACCTTCTTTTTTTTTTTTTTTATTATATATTACACTCCCCGCTCGAAGGCTAGTGCTTTATGTTTAACTGATCGTCTGTACAAATGTCCAGACTTCATTGCCCCTGATTTATAGCCTCAAAATAGCTCACTTGTATTGCGTTGATTATTTTTGTATTTTATGTCCTAGAATGAATTGTTCGCAATGATAACCACTGGGCGAACGCACGTATTCAAAGCAGCTGTGACAGTTCCCTGATGCTGCAAGGTAGCAAAGTGAAATCGATGGTGGATTCTCTCGAGCTGCGTCCGTCAAAACTGCCGCATCAGTGTCCTGGCAATTCGCCACGTATCAAAAACATGTTTTGGGGGAAAATCACCCCTTTTTTTAAAAAAAAATTTTAAATGAAGGGAAGTTTTCATCAAACCCCACCTCGCCCAGGAAAACTCGTTCAGATAAGGGAAGCATTTTCCAAGATTTCTATTCTTCCCAAAGGTTTACCCTTCTTACATTTTCTTCCCCAGCATCTTTCTCGTCCTCCACTTATCTGTAAACCTCTTCTTATGTTTTTCCCCGTCTTTCCACTGGTCTCCTTTGATCATCGTCGTTTCATATTTTCTCCGCGGTAGCGTCTATATACTCATATCGTTCCATAATATGTGTACACGATTCCAATGTCGTTAGGTAGTTTTCTGTTTTGACGTTATAAAATCTTTAGTTTACGTGATAATGTTCTAAACAAATATACCTGGGATGATCGTGCAGCTCTGTTTTATGCCGGGTGATGGGGGGAAGGGGGGAGGTATTATCGTGCATAAAACAAACAAATCACTCAGTGAGTGTATATGTTTGTGTAGAGAAACAAAGTTTTTCGATGATTTATACTATCTTTTTTTTCGTTGATACGTTTTATCACTATTGTAACGGATTCTCTCAGTTTCCAAGAAACTTCTTCCACTGACGTCACAACTGTGTTTCGCGTGACGCAAGTCGTCCGTCCTCAGTGGACCATGGAAATGAAATGCTCTTGTGCATGATTCACGAGTTCACGCGCACTCTCCACTTTTCATGAAATGTTTGGTGATGTCACTCTTACGTGAATTATATCACTCACACATGCAAACTTGTTTCACATCTTGGGGTTGCTTCAGTTAACTTAGAAGATTGTATTGTTATTATTTTACAACATTTTAGTGGATATAAAAATTCTTTGTGTTAATTATTTTTTAAAGTTTTTTTTTCGGAAATCGAAAGCTATTTCCGCCTTCAGGAAAAATACAATTAGCACAATCAAATCGATAAGTATAAACATCTTTAATTTTCCTATTTCAAAAAGTTTTATCTTCTTCCGGATTCGTCAGGGTTTTCTTCTCAATTTTTTTTTTAGTATTTAATATTTTTTATAATTATAAGATACTGGTAATTATACTCACTAAATTATTATGATGAGGGCGGTAATCTATCCTATATTCCTATGCTATATACAGTGACATTTTCTTACATTTTAAAAACTGAGGAATAGGCCTAAATGAGGTTTTCAATCGCGACCATCACTACTTTATTTGCACGACATTATTCCTAAATCATCACATGTATAATAATATAGTGGAGTGTTGTCAAGTTGACCGCAAGTAAGTTTTCGCTGTGTTATGATTGTGTAGATAAATAAAATCGCATTTACAGACTTTACTGGCTCGTCACATAACTCATTTTCAGTGGGGGACTGTAGTTTAAAGCGGAACAAGCCGACCCCATTGACGAACGAAAAAAATGAGCAACTAAAGAGACCGGCATATTTAAGAAGTAATCGATGTAGTATCACCGAACAATCATCATCATGATCATCACATGATCAACATCACACGATTCCACCATCAGGCGAAGCCAGAATCAACAATAAAGGTTGATACGGAACAACATTAAAATTTATTATGTGCTCCCTTGCTATAAGCCTATATTTGATTAATATTAAAGTGATATGCAGAACAGTAAAGCTTTAAAGTTCAAAACTGTTACAGAAACTTATTAGCACTCCTCAAACAACCAATAATCAGTGGAAAATTGCTTCTCGAAGTGGCACACGCAATCGTGAATAAAATATACATACGAGCCTCTACACTCTCGCTATCATGTATTGGTACGAAAAACTCGCTTCCAGGGGCATCATTATTCATACTTCTTTTTTAGGGCGCGCCTAGCGAGCAGCGGGAGCGGCCTTATAGGTTTGGACCAAAGTTTATAGATGTATGTATCCGTGTACATTTGGAAAAATTTTTGAGGGGAAAAAAATCCCCCCAAAAAAAAAAATTTGTAAAAAAAAAAAAAAAAAAAGCAGCCAAGCTCTCCTTCGAAAGTCTTCGGCTGTGAATGCGGAGATATTTTTCTGTGAGAAGTTTTCATTCTTTCCCCAATTTCGATTAAAAGGAATTTAAGAAAAAAATTTCTTGGATATTGAATTTGTATCATCGAGAAATCTAAAAAAAAATCAAAGCCAAGCATTTTTTTTTTTGATTTTAGTTTTTTAAATTTTTTACTTTTTTCACGAAAATGGTTTACTTGGCGCTCGCACAGGCCGGGAAAAAAAAAGTTTAGTCTTTGATTTATTTGGTAATCGTATCAGTAGTATCACATTTTTTTAAAAAAAAAAAATTAAGTGTTTCCCGCAAAAGTTTTAATTTTTACTGCACTGATATTTTGAGGGTGTTCGTTTTTGTTTATTCATATTTTGAAAAAAATTAATTTGAGAAAAATAAATTTTCATTACTCTGCTTTCTTTGGTAACAAAATTGGAACATGCGGTGGACAGGACTGGCGCGGGAAGGCACAGCAAGAGGTCGCGCCAGCGACCTTTTGTTTAAATGTTCATCAAAGTTAAAATATGAGCTCAAAAAATAATATCGATGGTAAAAACTGTCTGCTATCGTCCTGAGATTGAAATAGTACGTTGTTCGAGGAATATTAATTGCTCTGTATATAATTACATTTTAAAGCTTCA
Source organism: Sweltsa coloradensis (assembly GCA_024449915.1). Lineage (NCBI taxonomy): Eukaryota > Metazoa > Arthropoda > Insecta > Plecoptera > Chloroperlidae > Sweltsa > Sweltsa coloradensis. Next base: position 981,936 of record JAMZAV010000367.1, read on the forward strand.
ATATCAATATGATAACCACATCCCGTTGTCAAACCTCTCTCCTTGGTCCAAGGTAGAAGCATAGAACAAACGCACACAAATTTTTTTTAGGAGGAGGTCTTTTTTTGCCCCCCCGTGACTTGAGCCTCTTTTCTATAGCTTAAACGATCGATGATCGCTTTTTCTAAGGTAATATCGTTCTTAAAATAATTGTGCAACCTTAATTCAATTTATAATGTATCACATAAACTCGTTATACCTCTATCTAAAACAATTTGATATAATGTGAAATTAGTTTTGGTTAGCTTTTTTCTTTGGAGAGTGAACCACGCCCAAGCTTCTTTCAATTACCGTCTGGTATTCTGTGTGAGGAGGTTTTAACTTGCTCGACCCTGCAAACACCAAGTCGGCCCACTTTGTTCTAAAAATATATCGCACGGCTATTTAATCTATACTGTCATTCTAACCGAGTTACATTGAAAGTTTATGCTGACCCCAATTTTTCTTATTGCTCCATAAAAAGGGAAATTCTTCTCTTGGGCCCTTCATGTTTTCAGTGTAATGATTTTGAAGTGAATATAATGGTGTTTGTTAGTGTAACGTTTCCTTCTCTTTGAAGCTTAATCCTATGTTGATGTCCTACTTTACTTAATATCATTGTGGTGAACCACGCATTTAACAGAAATTCCCAGTCATTTTCATGGAAGCATTTTATAGATATCTATTTAAATGGTTTTTAGGGCGCGCTGTATGGAAGTGGAAAAGCAGACTTGTATTTTGTGTTTTGATGTGTACTTTTAGTTAATTTTATTTATTTATTTATGTATTTATTTATTTAACGTCTATCCTATTCAGTTAAAAAACTGATTTACAAAGGAGGACAACAAAATAAATCTAATTACATAGATGCAGACACAACAATCAACTACCGGTACAGTTAAGTAAATATTTGAAAGTATTGGATGAGCGTAGCGAGCGAAGCGAGTGAAGCGAAGACTTCAATTTCACTGACCCCCCAAAAAATTTAGCTCGGGTGTTTTTTTTTTTTTTTTTTTTTTTGTCTGTTTGTTCGCTCTCTACCGGGCAAACGGCATATGCGATCTTGATGAAAATTTGACAGGACCTTCGAAATCTCTGAACTTAGACTTGCTACGTTTTTGGGTACAATCGAAGAAATATTTCTCATGAATATCGTACTTTTACGATTTTTTTCGATTTTTTGTGCGATATTTTCATGCCATTCGGGCCAATTCTGACCAAACGGGTGGGGCTACAACGTTCATATTATACATGGACATTAAAGTTATGGTAATGTAGTACATTTTGGAAGAAAAAGTTGGAAAAGTTAGCCAGAATCTATAGAAATAAAGCTTTTAATTTAAGTTTTTTTATTTTTTGTGCGATATTTTCGTGCCATTTGGGCCAATTCTGACCAAACGGTTGGGGCTACAACGTTCATATTATACATGGACATTAAGGTTATGGTGATGTAGTACATTTTGAAACAAAAAAGTGGAAAAAGTTAGCCAGAATCCATAGAAATAAAGCTTTTAATATAAGTTTTTTACGATAAATAATACCAATTGACAAGAACAATAGAAACTTGACAACAATCACCTACAATGCGTAGGCAACAAAACAAAACACTTGCAAAAGAAAAGATATCCCACGCAAACTAAATCTATAAAAAGCTCATCCATCAACGCGGCGGGACTTTAGCGTTTTTCCTAGTGTTACAAAAAAATGCATTAAATAAAACACAACAATTTCGGTAACAAAATTCAAAAATTCATTTTGCGCTGAACCTAGACACTCAGTTTGGGTTAAAACTCGATCGAGCAATTTGTTTAATAATATTCCAGGCCACGAAATCTTTGAGTTTGGAACAAATAAAATATAAATATAAATTTTTAAATACCAAAATATATACCAGTTAGATTCTAACAATGAGTGAACTCGGATGTGCTGGGAGTGGGGGTAGTGGGGGTGAAAAGGGGTAGTTGAAACCATAAGATCAGCTACAACACGGACAAATGAAAGATTGTTACGTAGATAACCAGAGAGTGTTATTCTACGCTTCTAAGATAGAGCATTGTGAACCACTCCGCGGTGCAGGCAACAACACGTGGTTGGTTTATTACAAGTGCGCCTCGTGCACATTGTACTGCACCGTGTTGTAAACAGTCTTCGTGAAATATATTGATCCTGTATTAAACATAATTCTGCGTCATTCTCTTTTCCATGAGCTGAACAAAGAATAGAGTATGGGCTAATTAAATTGGTATCCAGGTAAATGTAAAGAGCACTAAGTAAATGAACGGCACTATATCATAATTTAATAAGGTAGATCCTGCTGAAAGTGGAGAGACCTTACTCAAACATTTTCAAAGTAATTGAGGCGTTATTACTTATTATTTATACCTGAGTTTGTATTTCATGAGCTAAAATTGACACTGTAATGAATTTTATTGGGTTTTAAAGCTCGAGAAGACTTCAAGTGTATTAAAAGTATGCTGACAATCTTCAAACGGAAAACTCAATATATTCCCTATATACCAAGGCAGCGTTATGCACAAATGCAACGTTAAAATAATTATTTCTGGCTTAAATAGACCGAACTCCACACGCGTATGGCAATTTATTAGCTAAAAGTATGAAATCTATTAATTCAAATTTGAAATACTGTTTTGTTAACCTCCATCCGACCTTGTATGATGACCGCGAACGAAATACAGATAAGTTATTTTTGGCAGTCCTCATATGTGTTTAAATGGAATCGTCTAAGCAACCAGTTTACTCTTCGTTTTTAATTATTAACATTTCTATATTTTTTCTATTCCCCCCCCCCCCCCTTTACATTTTAATATTTTTCTTGCATTCCTTGTTATGTTATATATCATGAATATTGCATAATTGTACATTGTTGTAGTAATAATATCAATTCAAAATAAGAACTTACTTCACTTTCGTTTGCCTATTTTTTATCGTATTGTGTGTTTATATAATCCCTTTTTCATTTAATTGTATTCCTTAGTAATAAGTTTATTTTAAATAAATAAATAGGATTGAAGTTAAAAAAATAATTAGATCACCACTTGCTTGTTAAACGAAACACTTTCATAAAATTGCATTTAAGTCCATATTTTAGACGTAACTTCAAATACCTGATGGGACAATACATTATTTGTTTAAAGTGCGAGAAATCAAGATTCCCTTTCTTATAATTATATCATAAACCTAGCACCCTCTCATTCCTTCATTTTTTAACTTTTTTAAATTTCTCGTAGGAAACCTGCCCACGTTGCAATGTATTTCCCCTCTTCATGTGTCTAACTAGGTATATTGGAGAAACAACCATTGTGAAGGGCTGTCCGAGGGCTGTTTAAGAGGACTAACTCCCTTGCTTTCGTATAACGCTTGAGGAAAACCTCGTAAAAACATGTTTTCAATACACACATCCTGGAACCCTGAAACCACAACTAATTACAGGAAATCTACAATATTTTAAACATGTATTATATGTGATTCACGTATCCTATGAGGTTATACCAAACACAGAGCAAACTGAAAAGCCTTTACCTCACCACATATATTCATCATTCACCCCATTTCTAACATTACCGATTTGCGAAATCCTACCGTAAACACGTTCTTGCGAACATACTATATATAGACACACACTAATTGGTCTCTAATTTTTGCAATTACTTACACAACCTTAACCCACACATCACACATTGTTGCACCATATAAGCAGACAGCCATGTACGGTTGTATAAAAATAAATGAGTACATGGGATGCAGTATTGTGCTTAGTACACCACTATTCAAAATGCCTAAATGCTATCCGTACAGAGTTATTTGCAGGAGAAGAATGTTCACCTCTTTCGAATGGTTGGCGAAAGTCCACAATTTATCACGATTAATTAATTCTTGTGTCCAAGAATAAATTGGTTCAGGTTAGTAGCCATGATCTCGATTCAGGTTTTCTTTTTACCCTCAAACACCGGTGCTCGGGATAGTTCACGTACACCATAAATATAAAAATGCATAAGATAACTGATATTTAGGTAAAATCGCGTTGGCAATAATGTTTTCGCATTTTAATAACTTTTAACTTCTTACACGCTCTGCCTAAACAACATTGGGATACGCCCTCATTTGAAAGAAAGTTTCCAAGGAATATGAGGTTATGTTCGCACACGTGATGTGAGAAAAATGTTTTTAAAGTTATAAGGTCGAGTTTTAAAAAAACGTGTTTTGTAGAAGCATTGATGTAAACATCCACCTTCCCCCCAAAAAAAACCCCCTAACCTTTTTGGGTTTTTTTAAAATTTTTTTCTCCCTTTTGGGTTTTGCCCAAATAGTTTTCCTGGGGCCCAAATAAGTTAACTTTTCCCCCCTAACAAGTGGGGGTTTAAAAACACATTTTTAGGATTAATAAAAATCTCTTTTTTACCGTAGATTTTCAGAATTGGTGTTAAACCCAAAAGGGGTTGGTTTAGCACTCAAATTTTCTGAAGGTTTTTCGTTTTTTTCTACCAAAAATCCTTTCTAGAAAAGTTTTCCATCCAACTTTTAACTTTTTTCCCTTTATCCTTTAAACGGGTTGGGTTTTTTTTTGTTATTCCCCTTAAAATTTCTGGAAAAGTTTTCATCTTTTTTTAACAAAAATCTTATCTAAAAAACGTTTCATTTCCCTTTCATCTACTTTCCTTTTGAGAAGTTTTTCCATCTTGATCTACTAACTTTTCTGAAATTTAAAAATTTTCTCATCCTTTTCTTTAAATTTATCTAAAATTACCCCATCTTAAAAATTCTGGTCTTTAACAACCTTTTCTAAAGGGTTTTTTCCCTTTTCCCACTAACACTTTTTTGAGAAAGTTTTTATCATCTTTCTACAACATCTTTTGAAAAACTTTTCATGTCGTTCATCTACTAAAAATTTTTAGAAAATTTCATCATCGTTGCATCTACTAACATCTTATCCGAGTAACGTTTCATCATCGTTGCATCTACTAACATCTTATCTGAGAAAGGTTTCATCATCGTTGCATCTACTAACATCTTATCTGAGTAACGTTTCATCATCGTTGCATCTACTAACATCTTATCTGAGTAACGTTTCATCATCGTTGCATCTACTAACATCTTATCTGAGTAACGTTTCATCATCGTTGCATCTACACACATCTCATCTGAGAAAGGTTGCATCACCGTTTCATCAACTCATCTTGTCTGAGATGAAATTGTCCAAGTTAACCTGTGTACCGCCGAGAAGTTGGCAGCATGACAAACTATCTCTTATAATTGCGAACCCTCCATCGAATTCAGTAAATTTCGGCTAGATCTTCACCTAGCCTCTGCCTAGACTAGAAAGGATCTTCCATACATCGAAACTCAACGGCAATCGAAATATACTTAACAAGGGCCACCTGGCAACTTAGATGAGACTATAGGGATGTAGTCATCAATGTTTTGTGCAAAGGACAAGCAATATGAGAGTACATTGAACAACTCGTAATTACCCTACCCTCCCCCTCCAACGGCCTATCTCTCGACCCAAGCGACACAATTTAAAATTCTAATATGTAGAAATCGTTGATAAATAGAGATGAAGACCAACATGTTAATTGGTTGGTATTGGTAAAATGTTGATGTAATGGTGCATTATTAAGGTTTGTAGAACAATAATTTATAATATTCATTATTGTTTTTATATTGGGAATGGTGGTATTAATTTAACGAAGACCACGAAGTATCTGCGAACATACAACAAAACATAGTGAATTTTTACTGTTCAAAAACAGTCACAATAAAATATTAAAATGCGCATGGTCCTGAGTCCTGACAAAACAACAAAGCCCCATAACAAGAAGTCAGCAAAGAAATGGGCCTACGTGATCTGAGCAAGCAGTCTCACTTTCTACGCCCAATTCCAGAATATGTTGACGAATAACGAAAAGTTATTTTTGTAGTCAGTCCGTCTTGAAATGTGCTTTTGACGAAGATTTAATTTCGATTTGTTTTATCTATTTTCACGTTGGCATGTGGAATTCCCATTTCCCAATATGTAAATAATATTAAGATTCTATAACGTGGTGTACCAAAAATTATAATATCATTAGAATAACCAAAATAAAAGTAATACATATTTTATCCGGCATCGATAAAATGCTTACAAAAGAGTCACTAAAGTTGACTCACTCGCGTTGTTGGAGTTGGATAAATTAACTTTATTCATGCCGACAAATATAAAAGATAATCTTTGCATGCTCAAAGATAATAATAAAGGTACGTATAATTATGTAGGCGTATCACTTTTATTTATTATGCTGAATCTTATTAATATACACAAAGGGCGCGACCTTCTACTATACACAAATGGACTGTACTCTTCGCGTTGAGTTATTCGATTGGGAAACCATATTTCTACTCAACCGCCTACGAGCGGTCAATTATAATAATTTGCACATTTGCACACACAACACCTCTAACATAGAATCATCGATAATTATCAGGCTTCATATAAAGTAGCGGGATTAATCGAGAAGATGGGTGCGTGGGTGTGTGGTGGGTTTACACACGCAGACAACACCATAAGCCTGAGATATAGATGGAACTTCATTTATCGCGGTCTACGTCAGTAACATAATCATTTTGAACCGACAGACATAGCTCAAGCATAAAGCATGAGACTCGAGCTGATTCGGAAGGACCCAGGGTCGAGTGAAAATGTAATTCTGACGTCTTTTCAGTCGTAAATGCGAATGCAATGTATTGAGTTCTAAGAAACAGCCCTCGGATATTCCTTTCACAATTTTCCAACTCAAGAGTACGTAGTTATACCGTTGGTTTTACCTGAAAAGAGACATCCAATTGTCTCTGTACATACACCCACAAGAAATTAATAACATTTTAATCATTTACTCGGCCTCAATCGTCAAATATAGTTATCAGTCATCCCCTCAAGATAACAGCTTTCTGCAAAGAGTGCTCTTATCAAAGAATATTAACATCTCATTTTGTCATCTTCTTTATTCAAAAATTGCAAATGACTCGCCTTCAGAAGGCTTCCACAAAGCTACAATTTCGATAGATGTACCTGGAAAGGTGCACAAACTATACAGATCATAAGTGTGATCTTCATATAATAATGATTCAAAATCCAAAACACAGGCAGGGATTCCTGAGATAAATTTTGAGATACATTTCATATTTTCATTCAATTTTTAATATTGCAGTAGATAATTCTCCCACTTTTTCACTTTCACACAAAATAACTACATTAATTGTGATTTTAAGCATTACAAATTACAAAATCGGAAGAGAAGATCTATATATAAGCATCACTTTTCTGTCCGTTTGTCCGTCTGTGCGTGTGTCACGTCTCGAGATAAAGACCAAACACGACTTCCGACTGACAAGCATTTCATTTTCGTTGGCATTACCCTCTTCTGTAAATAATTAACATTACATTTATTCATAATTATTTATTACATTACAAATTCATGGTTTTTATGACCCTGGTGGTAAGGGAGGAATGGATAGTCCCCAAAAAGTATGAAAATTCATGGCCCGGTTACTCAACACTGTAGACTCGCGAACAGGCAACAACCCTTTTTTAGTGCTGAGTCAACCCGGCGCCTCCACCAAAATGAAAACGCACAGCGAATTATTTTATTTTCGTGTTCTTTGGGGTACTCCCCTACCCGTGCTTGTCTAAAAGTCAATCGTGTCCTTGTTTAAAAGTTATCAGCCGATGTAGTGTAAGAAATGCCACATTTTAGTCAAAGGTAAGTCATATCAACATCCGATATTTGTGCAGGGCGAATTTATTTGATTCACCTCTCAATTTATTGTTTTGCGGAAATGTATTTTCTACTCGAGAAGGTACAACCAAGGGAGCAATCCCTGTAGGATATTCCACCCTTCAAAACAATCCCTGATCCCTCAACCCTGATCTATTACATTTTCGATAGTTAACTCCCTATCACCTATTATTCAAATTCATAACTTTATTACCAAATCTGAATTCTCATATGATTTTTTGTTTTTGTTTTAATTAATATTTGCATTTGTTGTACATCAATCAATCCCTCGATACTTACTATATCAATTTGGTTTCATAAACTTTAATAATATTATAACATTCGTTATAACTATGATAGGAACCGGTAGCCCCTCTACTATATTTCAACTTTACTGTAATTACCATAGTCAATACAGCTAGGCTAGGTATATTCTATATGTGACCTGATATACGTGTATGTAGATATACAGATGAATTTTATTTATTTAGATTACCATATTTTACAAACTAAGCTGCCTTAGACACAAAATAGTAGTCGCTTCCCAAATTTACCGTGAAGATCAGTGTTATTGCCTCGTCTAGTCTCGTTGTACTTATAAATACTAGACGCATACACCCATAAGCTTATAACACGAAATTCTTTCCAACTAACTCATACGTATGTATATTAAGCACATACGCCCAGGCAGCTTTATCTGCTTGCGTGCATAGAATGTTTTTCAAATTCGTTCTATTTTTATGGAGTTGTTGTTAGCTTAGAGCATTCGAATTTAAAAATATAGCATTGTTGACACTGCAATATTATTATAATTATTATAATAATATTTGTATTTGTGTAAATTGATATCATCTAACGATATTGCAATTGTTCTGCACATGCACTCTTTAATAAAATGCATGTTTGTATTCAATGTTTTAATTGAATCGTTAATACATCACAACGCAACCGACCGAAAATACTCTCTCGTATCTGAACTCTGTAGCCATCGGTTTATTGAATTCACCATTCACAATCAACGGCGGACGTGTAGCTATTCCGCCCCACTTCGCCAGGAAACTAACAACGTTGTTTTAGAACATGTCTGATTATACGTTAACCTAATTTAAAGCAATCTCATCTACCTTCGAACACGCTAATCAATCATTTAAAACGCTCGTAATTTCGAATGGTATAGTTTCGCCTGCCTTGGTGAAACCTTCGTAAACTACAATTAGCCGATCGCCTTGATTAAGCAATCGTCTACTAATCGTTACGAGCAATGCTGTAGTACAGGAGAAAGTCGTCATTATACAAGATGTTAATATAATTGTTCCCATAGTTTACTGTCTGGGTTCGAGGACCTGGTATTTAACATAAGGGGCGTGAACCGATTGGCGCGATATTCCCAGCATATGTTCGGGACGGAAGCCGTTGTATAAGATGTGAACAGACAGACAGACAGACAGACAGACAGACAGACAGACAGACAGACAGACAGACAGACAGACAGACAGACAGACAGACAGACAGACAGACAGAGATGTGTATTCGCATAACTCTCATGCCTTGCAGATTTCGTTATTACTCTCATCTACATCGAATTGGTTTGGTCGAATTATCATCACTTGAGAACTTTTCTAGACCATGATTGAAAGCTACTTGAAATTCTGTTTCCTCTGCAACCCAGATGTTACTTCTATTCTCATTCTTTAATATGAAGACTAGACAAAGAAGGCTTTTGAAAGGCAAATACGGTTCACTTTTTTCATTACTGGTAAATGGAATTTTCAAGTAGTGGATGAGATATTTTTGCTCAAGGAGTGACAACTGTGTCTATAACCGTAGTTGAACATAATATAGGGACTATGTTTTAACTTTCTCAGAACAACATCAAAACATGTTCAGACGAGCAATAGTCAATATTATTTAAATGTAGAAAGATGATAGGGGGCTTATGGTTATGAGGGGGGAGGGGGGGGAGGGGCAATTGACCAAAAAATATACCATTATATTAGGCAAGGTGCATTTTTTTATGGATATTGCTTAACGTCTCATATTTATGCAACTTGGCTAATCGAGACGAAAATTTAAATTAATGTTTTAAAGAATAACATTATTTTAAATTGGACCTGTGTGTTTTATCTATGAAAGTAAATATTTATATTTGGATGAGCGTAGCGAGCGTAGCGAGCGAAGCGAAGATTCCATTTCACTACACTGGAGAAAAAAATCCGCGATGTTTTTTTTTTTTTTTTTTTTTTCTTTTTTTTTCTGTTTGTATTATTGTGTGTTTGTTAACACGATTCCGGCTAAACCGATACTCCAATTGCGATGAAATTTTATGGAGACCTTCGAAATCTCTGAACTTAGAATTGCCACGTTTTTTGAGCGCAATCGGAAAATTATTTCTCATGAAAATCGCCATTTTACGAATTTTTTCGATTTTTAAAATAGTTCTTCGACTTATAACACCTACATGCTTAATTCGATCGTAATGGTTTTTTCACAGAACCTTAATTTTATGAAATAAGATATTCGTGTGAAATTTGAGCGCAATCGAAAAATTATTTCTCATGAAAATCGAAATTTTACAGGTTTTTTCTTTTTTTAAACAAGTCTTTGACTTATAACACCTACATGCTTTATCCTATTGTAATGAATTTTTCACAGAACCTTAATTTTATGAATTAATATATTTTTGTAAAATTTGAGCGCAATCGAATAATTATTTCTTATGAAAATCGCAATTTTACGATTTTTTTCTTTTTTTAAAATTAAAAAAATTAAAAATAATGTTAATGTTGTATTTTTTTAAATTTAAATTTAAAAAATTATTCGACTTTGTAATAATTTTGTCACATAACAACAGAAAATCCTCATAACACAATCATGGCAGCTCAATGCACCAATTACGCTCATCCAACAACGCGGCGGGACTTAAGCGTTTTCCTAGTTTTAAATAATTTATGCAATTCCAAAGTCTTAGCTTATAGAACGTGAGCACATAAAAGAATTTAGCCCAAGTAATTTAAGCGAAATTATATCACTAGGAAAACGCTTAAGTCCCGCTGCGTTGTTGGATGAGCGTAATTGGTGCATTGAGCTGCCATGTGTTATGCGGATTTTCTGTTGTTTTCTGTGAAAAAGTCATTACTAACTTGAAGATTTTTTTTAAAATCAAATTAAATAAAATAAAAAATTAACTTAAATTTTTTATTTTTTAATCGTAATATTAAAAAAGAAAAAATCGTAAAATTTTGATTTTCATAAGAAATAATTATTCGACTGTGCTCAAATTTCACACGAATATATTAATTGATGGACTTAAGGTTCTGTGAAAAAATCATTACAATCGGACAAAGCATGTAGGTGTTCAATTTTCAAAAAATCGAAAAAAATCGTTAAATTCCGATTTTCATAAGAAATAATTTTTCGATTGCGCTCAAAAACGTGGCAGTTCTTCGTTCAGAGATTTCGAAGGTCTCCATAAAATTTCATTGCAATCGGATTATTGGTTTAGCCGGAATCGTGCTAACAGACAGACAAAAATACAAAAAGAAAGAAAAAAAGAAAAAAAAAACATTCCGGATTTTTTTCTCCAGTGTTCTCATCCAAAAAATAAACTTTGGTGCAAACCTATAAAGCCGCAGTCGCGCCCTAAAAAGGGCTGGGCTCGCGACACATTCTCGGAAAAGAATGTTGTGTTTTATACGCGCATTCCAGGCTCTGTACGCAATAACACTGTGATGCATATTCTATATCTTCTAGAATGCCCTTCCTAAGAGCAATGTGCTACGCAGCCCAACTGTGCCGCAGGGGGGTGGTGTCGCATGATAGAAAGCGTTGGTTACCCTCACTGACAATTACGCACAAACCACCACTAAAATTATTTCCTCCACATGCACATAAGTTGAATCATTATCGTGACAATTTATAAGAGAGGAAAAAGCAGGAATTATTTCTAACTGGTCTAATTATTATTTAAAAATATTAAGTTGATTAGAAATATTTATTTTAGTTAAAAATACAACGTTTCAGTAATTATTGGTCTGGAGCAGAGTAATTCTGACACCCTGTGTATACAAATGCACTGATCAACGTTTTATCATTTGTAAATAGGATAACTTTAAATAAATAAAATATCTCGACCAAATGCGTCAAATGTAGAGTGGCGATATTCTTTAACTTCTATACATTGCTCTCATATAATTACAAATTGACAGAAATTATATGGTGCGGCTTAGACACTCGGCGTTATGAGTGATTGAGCTAGAATGTCATTTAGGTTTTGCGAAATTAATAAATTATAGTTGAAGCTTGTAGTTCCGAAGTATGGCAGTCACTACAGAAAAACACCGATCCCTTTTACCACGAACACCAAATGAGACCATACGATATTTAGAGAGTTTGGCCAGTTTCTCTTCTTCTGGATTCGCCTTCATTGCTGCTATATACAAAGTAGCCCCCGGGCCCTACATACAAGTTACAAAATGAGTAGCAGTATCTCAGGGACTTACTTTTTGTAATAACTGATTGTTCAGCTTTTTTTACATTTCAAACAAGAATATAAATATTTTAAAATTAAACCTAGATGCGAAACCAAATATATCTGCAGTAAATGTAAGTATATCATACTTCAGGAATCATACAAAGAAATGTTATTGAAAGAACACGTACACAACCGAAAGTCATAAAAGGTACAAGTATAGTGTTTCGATGACTTAAGGCAGTAAGATTTTTAAAACATAAATTAAAAACACAATCCGCTCTTTGTGGAATTATTATTAGTTATTATTATTAATTTGATTTGATATTGCTCATAACGTCGCATACTAATGCACTTTAGCTATTCGAGACGATGAGTGGTGATAGATGAGGATGAATTATGGATTGAAGGGAGGAGGGGAAACCCGGTACCGCCACGTAGCCTAATCCTTCCGAAAAGTACTAAGGGGACCAACGGCTTTACGTCCCATCCAAAAGGACGGTGTAACCTGACAGTCATACAGGTTCCTCCACTAACCCCGACTGCCGAGCAGACGTCGAGGAGAACAAAGCCGTTACACCAGCTTTCGAACCCTCCATCTGCTCTATCCAGCGGTATATGTGTCTCCGGGCAGAGCGTTCACCCACTCTCCCCCTGACCACGCCCGAAGATTGGGAACCGGATAAACGACCTAGGCTAAACCGCTCACTAAGGTATGTTTAAAACCATACAACAGTTTCGTCCATTCTCAATTTTCGGTTTGACAATAATTGTCGCATTGAACTTTTTTTCCTGGACGTTTTGCATAAAATAGTGTTATGAGTTTTCTTGATATTTAAACGTTTCATTATTTTTTCATTAAAATCCTACTCGTTGATTTGATTTCTCACATCCACAACAAACACACCATGCACGCCTACACCACGCACACAAAATTAATATAACATCATTCGAAGAGATGTGTTATTTTTACCAATTAAATTAATAAAAAGGTTATTTTCAATTCAATTCCATCGAACTCGATTCTATTTCCATACCGCGCTCAAAGCAGACGAACTGCACAGGTTTCCTATGATATCGAGGGCAAACACCCACAAGGGTTTCCTCTGTGACAAACAGGTCAGGGTGCTGTCAGACTCAACGCGCCTTGATTGAAAGTTTGAAGCCCACATCCTCTGCCGACTAGAGCAACCTTATCATCAGCAGCCTTGATTGGAAGACCGTTCATTATCTGCCTGCTATAGGGGCGCGCGGCATTCAATTAGGCCTGGTCGTCAACACCGTATCGCTCCGCACTCACTAATGCATTAATTAACGAGGTGACAGGCAGATATCAATTTATGCAAACGTAGTTGTTAAAATGGGAAATATGCTTTAAAATGTTAATTTTGTTATTTTCCCTAGGTACAGTCTGTACCCATGAACAACTTGACCTCATTATATGTTGCCTAAGAACGGTTTATTGTTTTCAATTCCAGCGCGAATAATGATTTTAAGGTTCGAATCAAATACGAATAGTTGATGATTAAAAGTTCGAACATCCGAACATCATATTTCTACCGAACAGTATAAGTTTAACGAATACCGTCTCGATTGAAGGTCGCAAATAATTTGAAAGACATAAAATGGGTGTGATCCACAATCGCATGCAACATTTTAAAAACTCCGTTCTTTTCGATTTTCAATATATACTGGTATAAGTGTTTCTAAACTCGCTTTGTCCACTCTTGACCTCGCAAACAAATGCGAAATGCTGTAAAATTTTATACCTCATTGAAACAGAGAAAACGGGACTGCCCACCCAAACCGGCACCACCATTCGAAATTCGAATCGAATAGTAGTTGACAACTATTCGCAAATATTCGCTTGGCGGGTACCGAACCATGCGACCTCCCGAATTAAAAATCTAGCATTTGACGTTGCACACATTCAAAAATAGACGTTGCACACATTCAAAAATATATTTCGGATCGTCAGGAAGTCAGCGTCCGTCTGATGGCGATTGCAGAAAGATTATCAGAAAATATTCGCGTGTTAGTAAGCTTTTAAATGAAATATACGCCAGTTTGTTGATACATGATGGTTATTTAATAGCACCATGAATCTTTGAAGCGTGCATAGCGACATGTATACGTTCCTTTGAGGGAAGGAAAGCCCTCACTAGATTGGGTCTCGTTTCGTTTCATGTGTGTGGTACCCCTCTCCGTCCCTCCCCTAACCACCGTCGTTATCTGTCATTGATCAGCCCTGCTACTAATCGTCGAGCAAAGCCTGCATAAACGAGGATTAATTTTACATCCACGGGCTATCTTTACATCAACGATCGCAATCCCATTCTTCACACCTGTTTGGGTCTACTGAATGATGACACGCACGCGAAATCATTTCTCCAACAACTGGAGCTTACCGTGTACGGTGAAATATGACAAGATCAGTAAAGCTCTTGGCGATCGTATAATATAGATGTTGAAATAATTTAGTAAAGAAGAAAAATAATTTTGGAACAATCGAACCCGAAATGCTTCACATATTTCAGTTTAAATACAGGAATTATTATTTGCCACGTTAGGATGAAGAAGATAGATAATAATTTAAATTTTCGATTTAATTAAATATTGATCTGTCCATGTTAATAAATTGATACAGCAACCCACAGATGTTATAGCATAAACTTGTTTATATTGAACCAACGTAGTACCAACATAAGGCAAATTGCTTCATATATCATTTATCTCTCTCTTTTCTTAAAAAATTTGCAAATTAGTACAAAATTTGAAAGAAAGACCTGATCCATTGGTTCATAACTTCAAAACATAACGTAACCATTTTTTTAAAACATATAATTCGCGATTATTAGCTAAAGAACTCAATCAGCAATATTAGAAGTAATATTGTAGGAAAAATTAGGGGGAAATTAAAAAAATCCTGATTTAAATTATAGAAAATCATTTGAACTCGTTTGAAATAATTGTAAGAACAATGGGTTTCTATCCATACAGTTATCATATTTCTTTTGCAATCTCACCAAATACGATAGAACCGTTTTCTTGTTCGCGAGTGTATCACTTTGGACTGCAAACGAGTGGTGATGTCTCGCAATACTGACGGTAACAGCTTAGTTTTACGATTCACGTTCCGACTTCCGAAGTGGAGGCAATGCCCGGCAACGCGCGGGGTGACGTGGGTGGGTGGGTGGGGTGTGACTCTTAATTGACCCTCGCACGTCGTCAACCCGATTCCCTTTTTATGAAATTGCCGTTTTTCTAAAACGTGCACCCCACGAAGTGCCCCCCCCCCTCCCCCTCCTCATGTTCCCCAGGGCCTAGAGAACCTCCTCACCCCCCTCCACTGACACGCAACCCTCTTTAAATTTCGTGTATTCATCTATACCAGATTGAGTGGTTCCTACTAAATTGAGCTCTTTTAAGCAAGCATTCTTCTGATTGCAGGCCTACCTCTGTTAGTGAGCATTTCCTATCTAAAAATAGCAATTTGATTAAGTATTTTAAATTGTGAGATAACTTAAAAAATGATTGCTCTTAACAGCTTGCTTGAAGCCGAAGTTCCCTTGATAATGGCTATGCAATGCTATATAACTATCAGTAAGTTACTTTCTTATTGATAGATCGATAAGAAGAATGTCAGGGAGAACAGTAGGCTTGTTAATTTACTATCGATGCGGTAATAAACAAATAGATTAAAATAATAAAATATCTGCCCTGAGCCCCCTGATTAAGGGCTTTAAACAATAAAATACAACACCATTAATAGGCCTATAATACGTTACAATGAAATACATTGAAATGCAATACAATACAAATAGAACATTAATCTTAATTTTAATGTAGATTGCCCATATACATAATAATGGCAGATAATAACGTTGAATATTACAATACCTTTCTTCCACCTAACTAGTCATCTGCAAGAACTATTTATTTACTATTCCTCAAAAGAGAGACCGAACGCAAGGTCTACTAAAAAAGAGGAATTTCACTAAGGCCTTCCAGGACATGAGTAATCATTATAGTATGTTTTTTATTTGAAACAATCCATACTATTTTAAGTGAAGTATCTCCGAACTAAATGAAAGATTAAAATATTCTTCAAATCGTGATGACCGGTCAGGTTGCAGGTTACAAATAAAGCATTAACTTCAGCTATCACAGATCTCAGCCAAGCAACTTCATCAAGTAAATACTGCAGAGGTAGCCGTATAACTTGTTCACGCAAACGAGTACACCTTGCAGCCAACCTAAGTAAATACAGCAAACTTATTCTAATAAAGCAAAATGTTGATTCTGAGTTCTTTGTTGTATAATGCATAAACCACAAAGATAAAAGACTATCTTGCCCAAAAGTAATGATGAAGATATAAATACAAAGTGGAAGTCAGAAATAACATAATTATACACTTTCTCCAAGTTAATTAAACTTATGAATATGCATCCTTATACCTTTTGCGTGAACAAAGAGAAGGAAACTGAGAAACAGGCAACCTCAAACCTTTTGCGTGAGGACAGTTACTATGTAAGTGAGGGATGAACAGATAGTTGGCACTTGGGAGGCCGGGGATCTCCAAGTTCGATTTTATACGATTCGTCAATACTAGGTTTTCCTTATTCAAAGTGAGGACAACATTTAGAAAGATGTCGTTCAGTCGGAAATGCCTTTGGCCAGAAGTGAACCAAGCGGCTCTAAAATTAGTGTGGTGCAAACGTTCAGCCACCTCTATCGGTTCACAAACCTAAACCTTAGTATATCCAGCTTTATGCACTTAGGATTCCAATATCACGTAGCTTTGACGTCGACTAATTCGTCAGCTAACCTCACTAGAGTGGTTCTCGAATATCTAATAAACATAGACTTAATTACCTATGTGCGGTGGCGGCTAAATTGTTTGTGGCTGTGTTATCAGTGTTCAAAGGGAGCAGAATAGATGCCTGCAGTGCTGCATCAAGTCAATATCTACGCTAAATTCTAGTTTGATTTGTGGACCGGCTCTCGGATACATGGCCGAGCTATTATTGTACAGTCGAGGCACCTGTACTGACAATGACATGAAAATGATGTTAGTATAAATTAGGACTGGACAAATAAATCGATATTTCGATACGATATCGATGTGCGGGAATATATTCGATGACGATATTTGTAATCCATATCAATATATCGAAATTTTGAAATGATTTTTATAAATATTTTAAACTAGAACGAGGATAGAAATTTTGGTTTATGTGAATGTGTAAGTCCTTAATGCTGTAAATACCTAAGAAATTAAATCTATTTCTCCGAACTTCGGTTATGGTGGAGGTACGGTTAGCCTATAGTAAATTCGTCCAGGCTTTTACGAATGGTGGAGGTGCCAAGTTATCGCGAGTCAGAACGTATACCGTCCCTCATTTGTACCGATACGATACCTTATCAACCATTTTTATTAGCCACACAATATAACTACATGAATGTAATTTATTTTTCTATTTGATTTTTTTGGCACACATAATAAAATGTCGATATATCGATAATTTGATGATATATTATAGCCCGCCTCTAATATAAATACCTACTTTACTGAGACAGTATAACGTTCACAAGAGATCTCGAGTTCAATCATCACATTTCGTATTGTTAGCGGCAGTTTTAATTACAGAATCAGCCATCTTTGTTATTGAAATATTGATTTAAAGTTTGTGTGCATAATAAGCTCATAACTACTGAGATAACTGAAATAAGTTGAATGATAAGATACGTTGATTTATCTCCCACATTTTACACCGAACTATGTATTGTCATCCAATAATACTCAATATAATTTATTATTTTCGCTTTGCAATCTCCTGGTAATATACTATACATAATTAACAAAAAAATATAGTAATGATATTAGTGTATAATATTATTTAAAGCTTCCACTGTCGGACATAGTGTTACAGGGCTAAACACGAAACATTCCACGGGACTTCCCGCGTCGCAAGTCACCATATACCACACACATTGACATACCTCCATCTCGGTGGCTCGACGTTTCGTCTGCACAGTGGCGGGCATTATCAAGAGTGGTGCTACTTCGCCGAATCCGGATTCTCCGACAGTCCCTGTCCTCGTGCCCTGAAAAACAAGGTGTTCATAATATTATAGGTCTGCACAATTATGAGATTATTCGAATCACTTCTTACCTGTTCAATTTCTCACTCCGGTAGGTGTAATTGGTCAAGCATGAATGTTACGTGAAATTACTAATAATATTAGACTACAATCGATTGATGACAAATATAGTTATTATTGGATGAGCGTAGCGAGCGTAGCGAGCGAAGCGAAGATTCCATTTCACTACACTGGAGAAAAAAATCCGGAATGTTTTTTTTTTTTTTTTTTCTTTCTTTCTTTCTTTCTTTTTTTTTTTGTATTTTTGTGTGTCTGTGAACACGATTCCGGCTAAACCATAACTCCAATTGAGATGAAATTTTATGGAGGTCTATGAAATCTCTGAACGAAGAACTGCACGGAGGGAAAAATCGATTGAAAAATTATTTCTCGTGAAAATCGCAATTTTACGATTTTTTTCGATTTTTAAATAAATTCTTCGACTTATAACATCTACATGCTTTATCCGATTGTAGTGATTTTTTCACAGAACCTTAATTTAATGAATTAATATATTCGTGTGAAATTTGAGCGCAATCGAAAAATTATTTCTTATAAAAATTGCAATTTTACGATTTTTTAAATTTTTAAAACATTCTTCGACTTATAACACCTACATGCTTTTTCCCATTGTAATGATTTTTTCACATAACCTTAATTTTATGAATTAATATATTCGTGTGAAATTTGAGCGTGATCGAAAAATTTTCTATTCAAAAAATCGCAATTTTATGCTTTTTTCGTTTAAAAAAAATACGCTCATCCATCAACGCGGCGGGACTTAAGCGTTTTCCTAGTAATTTCTACAATACTACTAGTAAGCGATCCCTTCCCCTCTAGTAACTCCAAGAATCATTTTCTTAGACACGATTAGCGAGTAGGCAATCAATCAATATAAGCTTTAATACAAACAATTGTGTAGTGTGTTATATAGTGATTTAGTCGTATGTTTAGTAAATAATTACATGGTAGTAGGCCTATATTAATTAAACAACAAAACACGACTTAATTTACTTTCAAAATAATTATAAAATGGCTTAGCTTCGTTCTTATAGTTTCATATTCCAGACTTTTAATATCGCCAAGCCATAATAAGAAAAACCTCTCAATTTAAATTTTAATTATCTGAGTAGAAAATAATTACCAACAGCTTCACATTACACCACAAAGACCAAAGTAATTACGTTAAAATCTTAGATACTCAACTGGGGAAAAGATGGGGATTGTAAATGACACCCAAGGGTATTATACAAGGAACATCGATGTATTAATATTTTTTCAATTCCAAACTCTTAGCTGTTGAGCCGAATAAAACGTGAATTCATTTTAGAAAGTAGTATGGTGTCTTGTCGTGCACGCAGTATAGTAAAGACTTGCGCTGAAAGTTATTTTCAGGGCAAATGAGAGCAATTACATCCGAACAACCCAACGGAACTAATAAACTAGGGGAAATTAATACAGGTAATCTGCAATATACGTTTTCTAATTCTTTCTAGATTCGTGTTTGTTGTACAGAAAAGTGGCGTGGCACAAAATGATCAATTAGCTGGTACAATAACATGTGGTGTGGAGATTGCATTTAAGTACTCGAGAAATTGGAACAAAATAATAATCACGCACCCATTGATTTTAAATTAGATCAATTCATACCGTTTGAGATTTAACTGTAGGTTAATTGGCTGTTATTTCCAAAATCTGTATTAGACGAGGGAGCGATATCGATAGCCGTCTGTCAGCGAGTGAGTTCGTTCTAAAACGGCCGAACGCGAACCGCGGACCAGATTGCGCTACAAAATTGAAAATAGGCAGAAATATGAAGCATTTATTTAGGTACATGAACAAATTACTAAAAACGAAAAGAAATACTAAATTAAAAATAGGCAGAAATGTGTAGCATTTAATTTAACTACAATGGCTTTGTTTATTTTACAAATTACTTTTATCGAATCATGTTTTGAATATCAGGCGATGAATGCTTGCAGTGACCAAGCAATAACGAATCTCCACGCTCAAGGATGTTATTTTATTATTATTTGTTCCATTCAGCAATGAAATACAAGTATTGTATTGAGATTATTTTCAAATTCTTTTTAATAGTCTCTCCTCGACTGATTATTGTATATTTCAATGAACAAATTAATTATTTTTTCAGAAACATCACTGGGGGGACGTCTCAACAACCCACAATATGTATTCAAGTTGCACCTCGGTTGAACTTTCCCTTTGACGACGACTCTTTCCCTCAGAAAATACAGACATTTTCAGAAGCTCGTATTTTGTATATATAAAAAACAGAAACAATTATGGCTTTTCTCTCGTTCATAATTCATAAACTTTGAAATTCCATTCTGGCGTGAACCAAATATAACATCGTCTAACTCTGAAACGACTCATGTCAAGGAGATGATTCCAGTTAATCGCGATCAAATCTCCAATTGGATAAATTGGATGATATTTCTTTAGTCTTGACTGCCATAAATCCCTTATGGGAGCGGGCTTATAGGCTAGTACCATCCAGTTTATTTCCAATTAAGAGACTTGCCAACAGATCAAAAGAGTAATCGGCCAGGTCAAATGGCCAATTTTGTCTAGTCTTACTGCCGCTTTATATGAGGGGCAATATGAAGCGTAGGCAATAAACATGCTTAACTATATTTAATCAAAACTAGTAGGCCTATATTGCGATCATTGATCTCAACACACGTAAATCAGTTAAAAAGTTCTTTTTTTAATGTGTAATAATTGTTTGCGATTGCAGAGTCACTGACGTGCAATGCAAGCATACGGCTGTCATAGCACGACGAGCGGTAGGGTCATGAATCATGATGATAATATGGTATGAAATGATTTGCTGACGAACACTGAAAAGGGGTGTTAAGTGCAAAATAGACTACTCTATTGTTACTGGAACGTTTCAAGGAACTTTTTTAAAAGTTCCAAGAAAATATGAACTTGAGCACTGAAAAATTCCTCAACACTAAAAAGGATCAAGTTCCTTAAAAAGTTTCGGGAAAATGGAACTCGCTTTTTTTAAAAGTTCCTTACCCAAGTAAACTTCTATACTATTGAAGATGACACAGGACTGAATAGTTTCTGTGTATACGTACGGAGTGTACAGAACACCAGAATGAAATAATTTCAATTTTGTTGTTTTAAATATATAAATCTTAAATGCAAATACCTTTTTAATTAAAAATAAACAAATATAATAGATACATAAATAATAATTGATAAATAATATACGATACTTTAGTATAGGGTGGTATAGTATAGTCTGGTATAGTATAGTGGAGTTTCGTTTATTATAGTGCGTTATAGTGCGCAAGACCTCCGTAGTAATTCTTAGTAGTAACTTTTAGTAGTCTTGGTCGCTTTGATTTACTGTCCCCCACTGGAAATCAGTCATATAACTGAGTGGATAAACTCTAAATACAAATTTAATTCTTTATTTATTTATTTAGGTATGACTATGTTTATTAAATATGTTCAAATTCCGAACATACTATTCCACGACCACGGCACGAGATGGTATGTTGTATTTTACATGCGCCAAGGTTCACTTCAATGTTTTCTTTACTCGAGCTATACCCACGCGTATCTCTTTCTCCACAGTTTAGAAAAAGTAAAACAAATACAATATACGTCCACGGAAAAGTGTGGCTGTTTCTAAAGCTCTGACGGAAAACCCTTGATGAGAAATACGATATCGACGCTTGGCTGGTATCATACTGTGTGGGAGTTGTACGACCGAGTGACCACTGATCAAAATAAATGCATCGCATCTCATAAATGTGTTTCGTACACTATGTGTTTCATGTTGTTATATTTTGAAACCCGGCTGGGTATGGTCAAGCTACAGTGAAGTCACAAGTAATAGATCAATCTCATGTTACTAAGTGCAGCAATAAAATTACCGTGATGAACGGGGTATATTTACGTGCTCATCCAAAAAATTACTTCGATAAAGGTCATTTAATTATAAATTTGTCGAAGAAAACAAAATATCGGACCTTCCTTGACCTAGCGAAAATAGTCAAAAGCATGGCTATTTCCTAACTAAGCACTTACATCGGCAAAAGTCTCCCATACTAAATAACATTAGCACGTTTTTTGGGCCCGTGACAAAATAATAATTGTACTGAAAAAATGCTTGTCTACATTATTGTTGTATATAAGAAACACTAGTTCTATATTTGTGATTTGAAAATTTGCATCAGTCACAATATACAGGTTAACAGAAAGGAGTGTAGTTTCAAGTGCATATTGTTGCGTGTTTGGGTGTCACAGTTTCAAGAATTAGGTTTTTAGTTGGTCATTTCAGAAATCAAAAATACCCAAAGGGCCAAAACCCTTATTTTAACATTCAAAATAAAATAATACAAAATCGACAAACCCCTTATACAAACCCCCTTTAACATTCAAATAAAATAAAAAATACAATCATTTTGGTGGCATCAATAGTCTCAACTTGTCCTGTGTTGCTTCGTCATGAGGCCTAATTTTTAGGTTTGGAAGATAATTTTTAGTTCGCCTGTAGGGGTCAGGTAAACAATTATCCCTTTTTGTCATTGTTTTTAATTCATGTTCAGTGTCGGTATACTGGTAAATTTAGTTCTTCTTTTTAAGATTTTCTAATATTTACAAATAAATTAATAATGATAACATTTTCCCTAAATAACTTTCAATTTGCAATAAACTTAGTTCATAAAAAAAATCCTGCGAACAATTGAATGGTAAAGTGAACTTTTATAAACCCTCCCCAACAGTGTGCATCCCTGAATGAGGTGAGGTGTAGAGTTGTTCGTAATGGATGGCTGATGGTTCGTGATGGCCCCCACGAGAGGCGCTGATGTCGGGAGCGAGGGAGAGCAGAATGACGTCACACAGAGTGAACTATCGCAACTAAACGAACAAGAAACAGCACTGGCGAGCATTTACATACAAACACACGAACAAAGCACACACACACATGCACACACGCAGGCATACATTTGCCATCAGTCTTTGTGCTTGATTCATCAATGTTATCAGGCTGCTTATACGTGTTATTGAATAATAAGTAGACATGCTAGACATATAATTATCTATTTTTAAGGTATTTCATTATTGTACGTTGCCTCACCATACGGCTAACACAAATATGTGTATTTGTCACCGACTAATTTACCTATATTATACTGTACAGTAAAAACAAATGTAGGAATTACCGCTGTGTAGGGTGTGACCCTGTTAAGGTTATTTATTACAGGTTAGGTTAGGTTGTGGGTAGTTAGGAAAGCTATGTCCGAAAGATTCAATCCCCTGCATTCGCATTAACGACTGAAGAAAACTTCCGGAAAAACCTTCAGTCAGGATTGCCTCGACGGGATTCGAACCAGGGACCTCGCGAATCAGTCTGACGCTCGAGTGAAGCAACACTGTTAGGTTACCAGTACACGTGTTATGTCCTGTACTCCCAATTAAACTTCACTACGGGAACAACATAGGTCATAGACAAAACACTTACATACAATATACTGGTATGCATTCATACATGTACAACCATACACATATACACATACGGTCATACGATCATAGCTTCATAACACACAAACACGGACATTCATACATATAAACCTACAAAGCATGAACACATGTAGTTAGAGATATATATTTTGATATTTGATATTGCTACATAGGGCTATGAAGCCCCTTTAAGTGTAGCCAACCTCTATAATTTGCATGTATTTGTACACAGTATAGTAACATTTGAAGTGCCAATAATATGATATTATAAGTTATGCATAAGAATGTAAAATCTAATACAAATGTTAACTCCATGCTAGACTTAATTATATGTATTCTAATACTAATAGTGATTTAAAACCAAAATTATCAGTTAACTGCTAAAACTAATGCAAATAGTTACAATGAAACAATGTTTATTTTATTCCAAAGCATAATATTAATACTAGGTTAGTCTTAAAATAAAATACTTGTTGCTAAATTAAAAGTAGAGCGTACATATTCTGATGCTAGTGAGATCGAGACAGAGATTTTATTACGTCAGTGTCTTTTATAACTGCAAAACTTTCATCGCTCCAACAAATTAAAAACACAAGTATAGGCCTATTCAATCGCAGAAAGTCAATCATGTTTCATGTGAACCTACATTTCGTTATTTTGTTGTTGGTTTATGGGCGATATAAAAAAATAAACCAATTAATTCATGTTATAGTTGGTCATAAAATTCGTTTCTCCATCTGACGAGGTTGGATTATATTGGATAGGATAATATCGTTAAAACTAAATGACTCGAGTAAAAATTTCGGAAGTATAGTTTATATTTTCGTTACAAGCATTAATGATAATAATACTATTCCTTACAATAGCAATAATTCTGTGGGCCTAATACGTGACGCCAATAAGTTTATCAGTCAACACGACGACAGTCGGTTCCTTTAGGGCGTGTTGCTGTCTCATATATCAAGCAGCCGCAGCATGATACAGATGAGATTGTACTGGGTTTGCGAAATATGTTTATAAAGTTTTAATTAATATACATTATTCGAATATGATTTACGTTATTACCATGAAATACTCATACAATTTCTTTGTAAATGCGAACATTTACATTTTTGTCAACATACATGGACCAACAAGAAATTAATTTTTAAATTTGTTGGTAATGGTTTACCATGTCCACTTAAAAAAAAGAATATATAAAATAAACAGAGACTAAAAATAATTACTAAGGTACGCGTTATAGACTAAAAGAGCGTCTGTATTGTTATAAAATGAATGCTCGGTAAATATACATGTTAAACGCGCCCCTATTTCAAGAGAGATATATTCACAGTGATATATTTACAACTTAGTTGAAACGATTATTTCGTGTTACTAGGGTATTGTACGTGCAAAACGCTGTCAATCTTATTACAGTTAACCACTAAGAAAATAATTCTCTCCCCCTATTTACTTACCTCACCCTAATAAGGAGGGTGGATTCTCCGTCGTTCCATAGGAAAAGCTGCTTGTTGCCATGACAACGCAATGCTGTAGTGTGGCTTACGGTTCCTCCTCCAATCTCTCTCAAAACACCAATTAGGTTATAATTAGGTTAAATCTATATGATTCATATTGAGAAAAGAAGACATAAAATCCTTTCAAACATGAACCTCAATGTTTCTGCCACATTGAAGTTTACAATACACCCTAATTCGGAATTTTGATGAAAGACTGACTGTCTAACGTGATTATAAATTGTATTCATAAGGCACTTTACAACATCTTCTACAATCAATATCATCTAGACATAACTCAAAGGTGAAAGCATAGACAAATTGGTAATTTGATTAATTAACTACAGTTAAAAAACTTAGGACTTATCAACTACAGTCGGGGTAACTGACAAAGAAAATGTAATACACGTCAAATCTTGTTTGCTCTTAAAACAATATTATGTATTGATAACAGTTCATCAAGTACATAAAAAGGCACAATTATTAATCGATGGGCATTCTGGATAAATGTATTATTTTAAATACTTCAAATAGTAAATAAATCCAAACTCTTGTTAAGAGCAATAACATTATGTTATTTAGTTATATTTATTTAAGATAAATTATAGTATACATTCTGCTACAAATCTCAAAGGAGATAAATCATAAACAAGACACCATACTGACGCCATTTCGGTTAGAACAAAGAAGGCCTATTCAACCGAACACAGAACGCTCAGATATTATTCTCTCATTGTTAAAATTGTTGGTTTGGTTTATGTTCATACGATTTAGCAATGTGTTTGAAATTATATTTCTTTGACAAGAACATTAAATAAAGGAAACAATTTTCAATTTTTCAACATAATTTGTTTATTCAATTTATGCGATAAAACTAAATTCTGAAATTACAATATTTTATATTATATTTCTGTGTGCATTTATAAAGTGTGTGTACAGGGTGTCAACAGTTTCGTAAACATTGACTACAATGGTGGAGGTGCCGGGTTCACGTTCACCGCGCAGTTATGTCTTTATACATGTGGGAGTGGGGCGTATGCCTGATGGATTCTTGTATGAACACCTCGGGACAGTGCTTTACGTAATTACACGACGCAACTCAAGAGTTATTTGACCAGTCCATCCATCCATCCATACATGAACTCGCGTAACAATAGGATCAAACATTCATGAATGAATAATTCCGTTGGTAGTTGGAGGAAATGATAAGCCACTTCTGCTCACCTTTCCTATAGCGAGCACACGTTGCTTCCACTCAAATTGATTTATTTCTAGAGGTCAATCAATATCAGGCAATCATTATCAATAGTTTTCACTTCCAATGTATCCGAATTTTTCCTCTAGAGGCAATCAGTTCAAACGAATAACGATTTGCCCCTTGGTTTATTCTTTATTGCATTCAGCTGCTTCTTCATTAATTTTAGCAGCCTACATAATACCTCATATCGACATTTTCCACGTGAATCATCTTATATAATATATCACACATTCTCATCTGTCAGTCGCACTTACGTTATAACATGCCGTGCACTCTCAACACTAGTGAACACATAACCTGACCTAAAAAAATTACACAGACACAAAAAAATTAATGATTATAACTTGAAATTCCTTTATAGATTTTGGTGGTAGGTATACAGCTTGGATAAAATGATTTGCAGCAAGTCGGCTCTGTACCCGGCACCTACACCAAAAACATAAAATCGTAAACAATATATTTTTGTGCGGACAGCTCATTTGGATCCGATGTAACGACAAACAAGATAATTCAACAATCTGTTATCGTGTATTGATATATCTAACTAGGAAAACGCTTAAGTCCCGCCGCGTTGTTGGATGAGCGTAATTGGTGAATTGAGCTGCCATGTGTTTTGCGGATTTTCTGTTGTTCTGTGAAAAAATCAGAACTTTGTTGAAATTTTTTTTAAATTAAATCAAATTAAATAAAAAATTAATTTTCATAAGAAATAATTATTCGATTGCGCACAAATTTTACACGAATATATTAATTCTTAAAATTAAGGTTCTGTGAAAAAATCATAATAATCGGATAAAGCATGTAGGTGTTATAAGCAGAAGAAATTAAAAAAATCGTAAAATTGCGATTTTCATGAGAAATAATTATTTGATTACGCTCAAATTTCACACGAATATATCAATCCATAAAATTAAGGTTCTGTGAAAAAATCATTACAATCGGATAAAGCATGTAGGAGTTATAAGTCGAAGAAATTTTTTAAAAATCGAAAAAATCGTAAAATTGCGATTTTCATGAGAAATAATTTTTCGATTGCGCTCAAAAACGTGGCAGTTCTTAGTTCAGAGATTTCGAAGGCCTCCATAAAATTTCATCGCAATCGGAGTGTCGGTTTAGCCGGAATCGTGTTAACAGACAGACAAAAATACAGAAAGAAAAAAAAAAAAAAAAAAAAAAAACATTCCGGATTTTTTTCTCCAGTGTAGTGAAATGGAATCTTCGCTTCGCTCGCTACGCTCGCTACGCTCATCCAATAAAACAAATATGTCATTTTGGCCCACCTTCATTTAAAGGTATACAAACTAATCAGGCAGGCTAAATCTATATCCGCCGATGCAATGCAAACGGTTCGTTAATTTTATCGTTTTTCTGATAAATATGATATCCTTTGAGTTTTTAATATCCATTCTTCAACATGTACATAATCAAAAGTACTGTTATAAAATATATTCGATATATATCAATTACACCTACGGGAGTGTTTACCGACCAAACAAATCGAGAAATATATATATACATTATAAATATCAACTACTTCATTGATCGAAAGTGCACGTTCGAAATCCTGCGCTAAAAGATATGTTTCCTGCACGATACTGGTAGTGCAAGGTTATGTAGCATATTTGTATAGAATTCAGAAGCATGTTTAAATTTCGTCCACAACTTTTAAGGTGACACGTTTCTTTCATAGCATAAGGCACTTTTAGTGAAAAGTTCCATGAAAATTGAAAAAAGCTTGCTATAAAGTTTCGTTTGGGACACACTTTAAACTTCCTAAAGTTTCGTTTGGAACACACTTTAAACTTCTGTAGAAAGTCAGTCCTGTCTGAACTGTGAGCAACACTATAACATGACGCGTATTGTAGGTGTGTCAATAATTTTCTGAGACAAGAACATAGAGTTCTAGAGAAATAACAGCAAAGGCCTACATAGCACGAATACATGTTTTGGGACTTGAATACAGTCTTTGACATGAGCTTTATACATATAGAATTTAATCGTGCACTCAATACTTCGCTGAATGGTGATGTACGAACAGGCTTCCCGCTTCAACCTTCCACTTCATTTGTTTTTAAAATATCCACTTGATTTGTATTTAGGCCTAGAGTATAATCACTCAATTACATGAAATATTTTCATAGGGGGGCTCAAAGTACAAAGTGGCTCCGTACCAATCATATCGACGCAGCCGCCACCGCCTGCAGGGAATATTATTCTCTCAATACCAATTTTATTGTTTTTTATCATTAGGAAACCTATTAAAATGTGATCTTGTAAGAATGGACCATTTTGTATGTGAAGCCAACCAATTAACTGTGTAACTTTCTTACATTCAGGAAACTGAGAGAAGTAGAATTAGATATATTATATTATATCATAAACTTATTTAATTTCCATCTTTTCTAAATATGTATTACTATTCCAAACATGCATAACACACATAATAATTATAATAACAATAATTATTATTATTTTTATTACTATTATTTATTATTTATTCAGTTATTTAGCCAATATAGCTATTTCATTACAAATTACTATTTAAAAAAATAGCACCATGAAATATGAAAAACATACAATACAAAAGTGTGCGTAAATTGAACTGAAATGATATTTTTTAAATTTGTCATCCAAAGTATTACTACAGTACAGTGTGTAATAATACATTGCAGTATATGTCATGTATTATTACATTGTCGATGTTATTTGAAGCTATCTACGTGCGATAGCTACGAGCGATAGAATGTTGAAATAATGTTCAATAATTTTAATTTTAAACTTATTGCGCACCACATAAATGTATTGCTGGTTGCACGCTTACTATGGTACTGGCAGTAAGACGTTAATATAATGAACGTCGTCACAGTCTGAATCGGACATAATGTTCTCATACATGTATCAATTATCGCAACGATTTGACGTGGGATGATAAATACCAGATTTGCATAGAATAATAATGTCCATGCACATTCCTGGGATAGATTAATAGCTCGAGGAAACGGCGTCACGCTGTATTCAATCTTGCTTGACAAGAGGTGGAATTGATTGCATCACCCTTGAACGATACTGTTAATCGCCAGTCGCGCAACATGTGCAGTGCAAAGATATGGTGAAGTGTGACGGCTAAAGACATGCGATTCAATTAAAAATAGCACTGTTGGAATCACACCTCGAGTTTAATAAATCCATATTATAGCCAGGTATCGAACCAACCCGTGTCTATCAATTACCGGCCGGGTGATTTACCCATAAGAAATTGATTAAATAACTGGTTGCTTCAATACAGATGGTTTACATTTTGTTGGATTTTATATTATTTCTTTTGTATCACTTATTTTATATTACTGTTTGAATTTTTATTTAAAAACAAATAATATAGCGTAGATTGAAGCGCCTATGAACGCATTTTTCCATCCATTATCCACACAAATCAATACTTCCCAGACGGGTATTATGGTCGGAGAAGACACTAAATTGAACCCAAATTTTCTTTACGTTCCAATTTGATTATGTTACGTCAATAATTGATTGTTTTACTAAAAAATTGAACCTCAAGCAATGGCTTATTTTCTAATATCACTTTCATTTTTTTTTTTTAAATTTAAACTGTAGATCAACACTAGATTTTTCTAAAACCATTATTCAAAAGGCTTGAAATATTGTATAATCCTAGAACGGAGATTAGCCATACTTGTTTCACTTTAAGTTGGTCTCTGATTTATGACGTTGTGTCCACCATATACAACAGAATATTATTAAATAAGCGAAGTTATATTATTTAGCTATGAATCATATCACAACATGAAATCCTTGCGCACATAAAGTGGAACTAACCATTGAAAGAAGAATTATATAAAGCGTAACGAAATAATACGTTTGTGTATATAAGCTTCATCAACATGCAGGTGTAATTAAATTATAATATGCTGGTTTAATGTATCATCTTGTTTTAATATCATTTGTAATAAACTCAGAAAACAACTAATTAAAGCTGGGAGTCTGCAGCGTCTGTTGAGTTGAAGGCGAGATTCCGCCGTACAAAATGTACATATAGACACTTTATACGTTAGAATTAACATTTTATATTATAATTTGTCCAATTTAGGTTAAATGAAAGCATTTTATTGACGGAGCTAACATTTTGAGTTCAACAAAATGTCAAACAACGTCTTGTCTACAAATTAGTACAAATTTAAACTTCTAAGGATGTGTATGAGAATTTAAAGTGAAGGCAAAGCATTTAATTGTGGCACTCTCTTGCATCTCTGCATGTTTACTTGAAGACAATAATGAGCACTGTAGAAAGTTTTACCCCAGCTAGCTTCCAGGAACACGATATAAATTAAATAAACCATTAAATGTACCAGGCTTAACTGCGCGTGAATAAAATGCGCGTCAATTAGTTTAGTTGGAATGTCCACAAGAGCTTTAAACAACATTCGCGTCTTGGCTTGAGAACGTTTTTTTTATAAATATGGTGGTAATTACTGATGATATAAGGATGAATTGATTACGATCATAAACACTCCACACACAATCCATGATTGTTTATTGTAATAAACACAGAGGTACTTTCGAAAATATACGATCAATCAAACGACTGCTATTCAGTAGAAAATAATTTATTACTTAATAATATAAATACAATAAGTATTGCATCAAATGTCATTGTTTTCAATTCGAACTTAATATTATTAGTTTTCATCAAACATTGCTATTGCAGCATTGTGTATCTCCTAAATACAGTAATTTCAAGACGAGACTTTGAAGCAGAGGAGGAAGGTAAAAGAAAAGTAGGAAGACCGAGAGAAAGATGCGGAAGTTTGATCGAAGGAGAAGTTGTAGAGCGAGGTGAATCGTGGAATAGGCGATGGATTTGAAGCTGCGGGAAATACAGGAAAAAAGTGGGGAAAATTGGCGGAGAAGCAGATGCAGGATGAAGATGACGATGAAGATGTTAATGATGAAGAAACCCCGAGCCAGGCAATCTCGGAAAAAAAATTTCGTGCCCTAGAATCGGTGTGAAGAACAACCCCTCAAACCCGACGTTGCTGGAAACTAGTTTTGATTATTATTATTATTACTAGGAAGCTTCGCAAACGCTTTTTCAGGCGCGTTGTTGGATGAGCGTATGTTTTTTTAAACGAAAAAAAGCGTAAAATTGCGATTTTCATAAGAAATTTTTTTCGATTGCGCTCAAATTTTACACAAATATATAAATTCATAAAATTAAGGTTCTGTGAAAATATCATTACAATCGGATAAAGCATGTAGGTGTTATAAGTCGAAGAATGTTTTAAAAATAAAAAAAAATCGTAAAATTGCGATTTTTATAAAAACAAAATTTTGAATTGCGCTCAAATTTCAAACGAATATATCAGTTCATTAAATTAAGGTTCTGTGAAAAAAATCATTACAATCGGATAAAGAATGTAGGTGTTATAAGTCGAAGAATTTTTTTAAAATCGAAAAAAATCGTAAAATTGCAATTTTAATGAGAAATAAATTTTTCGAGTGCGCTCAAAAACGTGGCAATTCTAAGTTCAGAAAAATTTTGAAGGCCTCCAGAAAATTTCATCGCAATTGGAGAATCGGTTTTAGCCGGAATCGTGCTAACAGACAGACAAAAGTACAAAAAGAAAAAAAGAAAAAAAAAACATTCCAGATTTTTTTCTCCAGTGTAGTGAAACGGAATCTTCGCTTCGCTTATCCATTAATAATAATGCCTATGCTGCGCATGGAGGCAGGAAGATAGTTTCGAATATTGTTGGTCAATCATTACATAACCATCTATAATACAATTTAAAACTAGAAAACCTTGGTACCTTGTACATGTCCGCATTCGTCTTCAAGCTATTTTATTTTGACACGAACAGACCCGGCACCTCCACCAAAACCAAATAATGTGTAAATATTATTATTATTATTATTTTTATTATTATTATTATTATTATTATTATTATTATTATTATTATTTTTATTATTATTATTATTATTATTATTATTATTATTATTATTATTATTATTATTATTATTTTATTTCAAATTTAAGGCTTTCTCGGCCCGGTAAATAATGAACACAATTAACTGGTTTATTGGTTGGTTTGATTGGTTTTTTATAGGCCAAACATGCAGGGGGCAGTAGGAACAAGATTGAAAGAACATAAAGCGCATTGTAGGCATGCTCGAGAAGAAAAGTCGGCGGTTGCTAAACATGCTTGTGAAAAAAAGCTAATAATCCAAGACATGAAATTCTGTTTTATAGTGCCACAATAGTTTGCAAGAGCCTCGGTTACTACCAAGATTGGTTAATAGTCCATTGAAATAGCTAAAACACCAAACAATTTTAATGGTGATGTTTGGGGTTTTAAACTGAGCGGGTCGGGGCGCCCATAGTAAAAATGATTCAAGACAACTCCAACGCTGACCGTATCGTAAATAAACGCATTATCCCGAGATCTTACTCCCGGTTTCGAATGCAGGCCTTCTGTCCTCCCTGTCCCGGAAAAGGGTCAGCCCCAAGAAAGTGGAGTTCGACGGAGTTGATCGGAACGCACCAGAAATTCTCAAATGTGAGGTTGATCTGGTTGTGAAAAAGACTTCATTAGAATGTAATGCAATTTTATAGAAGGCGGAGCCTGATAATGGTAACTGTTTGTTTTGTTGTTGTTATTTTGGTTTTTCTATGGGAAAACCTTGTCTTGGCTTATATTTTTGTAAGTTTTTAATTTTATTTCTTGTTTTCTGAGGATAGCCCCACAGTTGGGCTGAAACGTCAAACGCAATAAAAGCAGAATCGACGCCCGGGGAAATGTCCCGACCAGTTAATTGTGTTAATTATTATTATTATTATTATTATTTATTATTATTATTATTATTTTTTATTATTATTTTTATTATTATATTATTATTATTATTATTATATTATTATACTACAAGATTTGTGCTAAAAATAACTTTTAATGTTCCAAAATATGTCAATAAAATACGGACAGAGAACTCTTGAGTATTCCTTTCCGCCCTATATTTAATCAATTTACCAGAGGACATGAAAAATTTCCAATCGTTTATGAGGCCAAAAAGAACTTAAAATTACTTACTTTGTTCCATGGATACTGATTAACTTTTTTAATTTATTTTTTTTTAATATAATTTATTCATAAACTGTTTTTTGTGTACAGTTTGCGCTTTCTGTGGTTTTTGGAATGTTCACGCCTATTCTGTTATATCAAATTTCAATATTGTAAAGTAGTATTCTCGTTGTTTTATAATTATTTTTTTAAGTTTTAATTTAGCCCATGAACTTTTTTGTATAATATAATGTAATATCAACTAAGTCTGTCTGATCCATGTATAAAAATATAACTAATCATAATCCACAGACAAGCCACGTATGTGGCTTTGGACAACGATGTCAAAGTATTATAATACAAAATTGCATGTAATATTATTATTTTAATAAAAAAATAAATAAAAAAAAAAAATTATTTTTTATTATTTTTTTTTATTATTTATTTTTATTATTATTATTATTATTATTATTATTATTAATTTATATTTATTATTATTATTATTATTATTATGTGTTTATTCCGTACATTTATTACATACTAGATAACACACACATAACAAAAACTTGTAGAAATACAGCCAAACCTTACACACTCAAAAGGAATGAGATCTAAAAAAGGGCCAAGCTCATCTACCCTTCCACATTTGCGCATTCTAAATTCATAAACGTACAGTGTCCCATAACAGCATCCTCGAAAAGCTTGGCAAAATAGAATTTGCGATTATTAATTTAAACGTAATAGTTTATCCAAGTTCTTTTTTTCTAATTAATTTAAACGTAAACATGCAAATTCTATTTTGCCAAGCTTTTCGAGGATGCTGTTATGGGACACTGTACGTTTATGAATTAAGAATGCGCAAATGTGGAAGGGTAGATGAGCTTGGCCCTTTTTTTAGATCTCATTCCTTTTGAGTGTGTAAGGTTTGGCTGTATTTCTACAAGTTTTTGTTATGTGTGTGATCTCATTACTTTTTCAAGTTCCATTACAAAATTATTTGTTAAAATATAATATTTTTATCAAAGTTGATTTAATTTTTATGGTATTAGCAATAACAATAGGATGTAAAATATCTAGGCCCGGATTCATGTACATCCTGGGTATAGGTGGTATAACCATGGTATAACGACGGTATAAGGACTGGCTAAGTCTAGGCAACTCACATCCAATTAAAACTTTCCCATGTAACAACAAACGCACAACTAATGTTATTTTACACCTATTTCACTGCATCCACAGCCATGTAAATCATCAGATAATCAAAAGAATATTGAAAATTTTCACCATCTTTTGTTTTACATTTTCATTAAAAGTGACAGGAGATTGCGTGAGTTTATTAAAAAAAAAAGAAAAGGCTTATTTTTGCCGTAAATTTTGGAATAGCCTAGGACTATCATACCATTGTTTATCTGCATTAGGCTTTTAGTAATCAAAACTGGTTATTTGTGCGGAAAGTGTGTCAGAAAAAGGTTGTGCTGGCCTAGGGTTGGCTAAGAAAGGCCTAGGGCTTGTCAAACATGTAATGTAATGTAAGTACTTATTTTATCTAGTCCATAGCCTAATGGAACTTTAGACCTACACTGTTGTATTATAAATAATTTTCTACATCTGGGCCTAGGCCAGGGACGGTTTCTGATTTGTTTTATGAGAGTATAATGACACCTTTTCTCGTTCCACACAAAGAAGAAAAATTTAAAATGTCTGCTATTTGTTTACGTATCGCACTTTCCCGCCTAACTCTGCTTGTACCGTCAACAAGTGTCAAGTAACTATAGTTACTTGTTGATTGTATGCCTAGTGTATAAGGCTTATTTTAAAACCTTTATTTGGAAGCCTTCCAGCAAACTTTTTCAACTTTTTTTTTCAAAAGAGACTATATTACTATAACCTTAATGTCCATGTAAAATATGAACATTGTAGCCCCACCCGTCTGGTCAGAATCGCGGGCCGATTGAAACTGACGAATTAGATGTTAGCAGTAGCAGTAGCAGTATAGCTAACATCCTTAAAGTGATTTTGAGCATGTTTCAAGCCATTTTTTCACCAAGAAGGAATAATCGTACCCCAATAAAATTTGGCATGTGTTGTCAGGTACCTAAATCCCCTCGATTGTGATAGTTTTCAAGTTCACATCACGTTACATGACGGCTGGGTAACACCTCGAAATCACCCCAACTCTGCTTGGTGTATAAGGTGCTCGAGTGTGTAGCGCACCGCGGCTTGGCTGCGGCGCCCTAACGGGCACCTAGATAAACATACGGATGGATCCTAATAGCAGACCTATAAGATCCATTTGAGACATTATACACCCATCCTAAGAATTATATACACCAATAATAAAATACATATCAAACAAGAAGAAACAGACATCCATATCAAACTCATAAAAAAACATTCTCTTGACTACTCACTTGAACCTACTAGAAGAAGTTCCTTTACTTCAGAAGGTAGTGCATTCCAGAGCGCTGCCGCCCTGTATTTAAAACCTTCGACCGACGATGCATGTTTAAATTTTTGAAACTGAAATTTGAAGGTAAAGATAATAATGTAGAAATGAAAGAGATGCTTCTGCTAGCATGAACGAAAACTTC
Organism: Sweltsa coloradensis; assembly: GCA_024449915.1. NCBI lineage: Eukaryota > Metazoa > Arthropoda > Insecta > Plecoptera > Chloroperlidae > Sweltsa > Sweltsa coloradensis. Next base: position 1,018,259 of record JAMZAV010000367.1, read on the forward strand.
CTAATAATATTATCCTTTTGAGAACAAGCAAATAAATAGCAATAACTAAATGCCTCTAGAGACTAGACTAAAATGGCATATTGAATTGGTCTTGGGCTATAAGTTAATACATGGGAACTTCTTAAAGATATAGTCAGGAATGTTAGTCACTAGTGACATAACGTTATTCAATTAACGTAAGTAAGTCCGATAGTCAGGAATGTTAGTCACTATAGTGACAAAACGTTATTCTATTAATGTAAGTAAGTACGTAAGAGTAATAGAACATGCGAGATGTAAAAGAAATATGCAACACGAGAGACCCGGCACCTCCACCAATGCGAACATAAAGCGATAATCAACGCTCAGCGGCTATAAACGCGGGGGGGGGGGGGGGGTATGAGTAGCTGCTCCCCACTTTTTCGCCATAATGACCAAATTCTTATTGGTTGTGTGTGTAGTATTTTATCTCCATTCATAACGAAAGTGATCCAATTATGCTACACGACAGACCCGGCACCTCCACCAATGCGTACATAAAGTGATAACCAACGCTCAGCGGCTATACACGTGGTGGTGGTGGTGGAGGGGGGGGGGGAATGAGTCGATGTTCCCCATTTTTTCTCAATTATGACCAAATTCATAATTGGTTGTGTAAGTATTTTATCTCCATCAAAACGAAGTGATCCAAATATGCAACACGAGAGACCCGGCACTCCACCAATGCGTAAATAAAGTGATTACCTACGCTCAGAGGCTATAAACGCGGGAGGGGGGATGGGTCACTGTTACACATTTCTCGCCATTAACAAAATCTTAATTGGTTGTGTATGTAGTATTTTATTTAAAACGAAGTAATCAAATTATGTAACACGAGAGACCCGGCACCTCCACCAATGCGAACATAAACTGATTACCTACATACAGCGGCTATACACGGGGGGGGGGGGGGTGGGGGGGCGATGGTAAGTCACTCTTTCCCATTTCTCAAAATTAACAAAATTCTTAATTGGTTGTGTATGTAGTATTTATCTTCATTTAAAACGAAGTGATCAAATTCTGCAACACGAGGGACCCGGAACATCCACCAACACAAACACATAAAGTGATAACCTACACACAGCGGCAAAACGCGGGGGGGGGGGAGTCGCTATTACCCATTTTTCGCCATTTTTACCAAATTCTTAATTGGTTGTGTATGTAGTATTCTATCTCCATTCAAAACGAAGTGATCCAAAGAAATATGCAACACGAGCGACCCGGCACCTCCACCAATGCGTACATAAAGTGATAACCTACGCTCAGCGGCAAAACGTTACTGCGTGCCTTTAGTTAGGTGTTCAGAGTGGGATAGTGAGTCGCTGTTCCACAATGCATCTTCTTTATCGATTCCAAATTGGTTGTGTTATTTTCTATACCCATTCAAAACAAACTAATAGACCAAGTTCAAAAACTTGACGGTTTCTCGTTTTGCTGAAGATTTTTTAAATCTCTTAAGTTCTTATATTATCACGTTATGTGACCAAAGTACCGTAAATTAAACTAAGCATTTGCTTGTGACATGTAATGGCCTGTTTTAGAATCTGTGTACGCTTTTTACAACCACTCAGTGAAGGCTGCTTCTGATACACCGTGAATGTGCACTGATTTGGCTCCACACTGATTGGGGTGTAAAATCATTTAATTAGGAAAAAACACCGGAAGCTTCGTCTTTTCCCTGCGCTGGCTTCCGGCCATAAATTGACTAATAACATTAAATCGTGTTACTGAATTTACGACTAGGGTAAACATTTTAATGAGGCGTAAACAGCATTCGGTGATCGTAATTACTTAATTATCGGGAGTAATCAAATCTCGTTAGCATGATTTCGTGAAACTTGACAGAACGCAAGAGAATTCGATAATTACGAATTTTAATTCACGCATCACAAATTAAAGTATAGCCGATACATAGGTCGAAGATAGAACGCAATTTAAGAAAAGACGCCGGTTTGCGATTCGTCAAAATAACCTGGACATTGGCGGTGTAATTGTCAAAATTCGAAAGACGAATAAGATAATAAAAAAGCTGCCGACAAAAGAGATATAATTAATGTATGTAGATTAATTTTTGTGTAAATTACACTCACACACCTCGCATCGATTTAACAGTGTTAAACACATTTTTGAAGCAACCTAAAGTAGTGCATCATAAAAAGTCAAGTGCTGCGATTACGTTTACAATTTGACGAAATAAACCATGCTGTTCCTACGTGAAAAAAACAACGACTGGCATTTTCGTTCTTACATGATGTTGAAAATATGCTATGGAAGGTGAGTGTATTGTTATAATTTGATTTGGTTTTAAAATAATTGACTAATACCCACAAGGAGGGAACTATTGTTAATTATTATTCTCTGCCAAGGCCAAAACAGTGCTAATTCTGACGTTGTGATACGTATACACCGTAACTTGTTATTATTTTATTATTTTTAGAATAACAAACGATGGTATTAATGGACTCAAGATTTGGGTACTAGATGTTATTGAATTTCAATATTGAATTTATGTTTTTGTTTTATCAATAGCAATACATTTAACTATATATTATATTCTTTATAAAAATTATATTTGTTATATATTATATATTTTTATTAAGAATCACTTTTGATTAGCTGAATCCAATAGATCTGTTGAAGTATTTATAGGGATTCGCATCTAAATAAAATACACATCATGCATAGTTGGTTATACCAGTAATACCTCGAATTTTTGTTGATAACGTATGTTTATCAATAATATATACTTCTTATACTACGTTTGTAGAAACACTCACACAATGTTTGCTACATTTGGATCAAGAGATGAGTATGTCTAGGCGTTTCTAACCTAGACACGGAACGATAATTCGAGTAATAATCAAATGAATTTAAGCGTAAATCTAAGCTACGTTACGTATGTTATCATGCATGCTATGGTTTAGTTGGGCAAACACACCCTATACAGTTCTAGTGCTAGGTAAGTAAATATTTACTGTCAAATTAGATAAACGTATAATGTATCCGTCGACGACAGATCCTTTGTCGCCATTACGATCTGCATTATACCTTCTAGCGTTATGTCTAGTTCAGAGGCTATGTTTGCGAGTCGAATTATTTCCAATGGATGATCATTTCGTCTCACAGATTTCACATCAGATAATTAGTAACAAGGTAACGTTGAGTTGTATTTCAAGCTAATTAATTAACTTGCAATCGTACCGACGTGGCTGTTGACAAGAGTTGCAGGTTGCTTCTACTGATTTATCAGTAAAACGGTATATCTGTCCGTTTTGCACGTGAACCAATTAGCGACATAATATAAGTACTAAATCGTTGTAACTTCGTTAGAGGAGGAGAGATTTGACAAGTGATTGGAAACCTGTGAAGTTCACCTGAGATTATTGTGAGATGTTTTAAACGAAGTTAATTTTATTGGCCATCATGTGAATCTAGAACTATCATTAAAAAAATATTTAAAGGTAGATGTTGACATGTTGATAACATTTTAAACAGTAAAACTTTGTCAAGTTATTACACCAGAAATATCTTTGAAATATTAATCTAATTAAAATTGTTATCATCGACTTTTCAAAGTAGCTTCGAATTTTAAGATTAGTTTCTTTTACAAAAGGCTTTAAGACGCCGGTTTGTGTTATACGCCAAAACAACCTGGGAATAAAATATTTGGTGGTGTAATTGGCAAACTTCTAAAGACGAAGAAGAAGACGAAGAAGAATGTGGACGACAAAAGAGATATAATTTTGTCTTGGGCGTTGATCCACAAGCTTATTTTTGTGGCAAGCTCACTGTAGCCTTCTTTTTGGTTTTACAGTGCAAACACGTTTTTTGTGCAAACAAGTGATCAACATGGATGTACCCATTAAAGCATTATAAAAAGTCAAGTGCTGCGATTACGTTTATGGTTTTATGGCATGTTAACTTAACGTAATCTTATCAAATCCATAACACATAGGCTTACGAGCAGAACTTTTAATTAACGGGAAGAGTTTAGTCTTCATTTTCCATTGTTCTGCTTTGTGTTATTAAATAAATTAAGTGGGAATTGAGTAAAGTCTTAAACATTATCAAATATCTACAGCAAGTCTATCGAAATAAGCAGACAATACACTAGGACGTGGCGTTTTACGCAAATTCCTGTTCGCTAGGCTGACTGACTCCACCGTTGTTTTAAATTCTGAAAAGTTGTCAGGAAAGCGGAGATAAAAAGTCTCTACAGACATATTTTTCTAAATTAGAAATAAGAAAATAGATTAATAGATTTTACTTTTTGGATTTTGTTAAGAAGTCCAAGATAGATTATTTTCAAACTGTTGTGAATTGTTTCTACCTGATTAACAAAAAATATTGATAATCTGTGGCTGTAGAGCTGTAGGGCTGTCCATGTATGATTTCCTGACAATAATGCAAATATCCATAGTACATACACGTCGTATGCTTCCTGGCCGTTCAAATAATAATAAATAAATAGTTATTTGCCAAATGCCAACTGCCAAATGTGTCCTATTCCCTCTAACATATTTTTATGCATGCCTATTTCGAGAGTACTTCTGACAACAATACCTTATTTTTCCTAGACTAAATTCTAAACAATAAATACCAAGTAAGTTCTTTTTGAGAACGTGTTATACAATCCTCACGATGGTACGTGGGCCCTGGGGCACAGGGATAAACCAATTTTGTGCACCGTGACAATCGTCTCAGAAAAGGTGGTCCTTAAAACTAGATTCTCGTATCTTAATGAAACCTAGAAATAGGGTGCGTGTTTCCCTATCTTTCCGGACCAATCCTGAGTCAATGCAGCTTCCCCCTTGTGTGCACTTGTCCCATCTCTCTCTCTCTCTCTCTCTAGGCCTATATCTCATTACAAATAATAACCCCTCTTCATACCAACCCATGCAACTATCGGCCCCTACCCTAGCGAAGGGTTTCATACATTATTCTGCACTTGCTGTGTTCCACGCACCCCTAAGCCCCCCTGCATGTGCCTTCCAGCTCAGCGCGCCCCACCCCAATGCAGTCTTTATCCCTCTTCAGCCCTAGGGGCATAACTTTTAATAATCAAACACAACCAAACAACATTTAATGAAAGCGACATGTTTGGGAGACAGCCATGTAAATACGTAGATCAGAGCAGTATGACGCAGAGAACAAAACTATCACAATGTGTTACATTCAATCAACATAATTTGGCGCTATAATAGTTTCGCAAGGCTAGATTGCATACTTGGAATACATGTGTTTTGTGATGTGTTCACATGATTGGCTTTGCTTGAAATGATTAGACATTGCGTCTCATATTATCCTTCAGTAAGATTACAAGGAATACGGATGTCGCTTTGTGATTACTACAATAACCATAACCCGTGGAGGACATGCATCGAGGTACTATAGCACGCAACCTACTCCTGCCAAAGAGAATCACTATACACAAACAAACTGTACAAGGCGGCGCCACTGCATACTAGTAAGCGACAGTTTAAATATTTAGTCGGTGTCTGGTAAAGCGGTCAATAATTTGGCTGGACTCATTGCGCGTAGTGTATCTAGATGACGACGCGGATAGTGATGATGTAATGTTTATGGTAATGCAGGTACGATAAGGAAGAGGAGGGGGGGGGGGATTATGGGCAATGTGATAATGAAATTCAATATTTGCGTAAAACTTTAGGAATATCCACGTAAATTTGACACTCCTTTTGGTAAAAAAGAAATAAGTTACTATTTTAGTGGGTATTCAATTATGGGGAACCTTTGCCTTATACGAACAACAACGAGATGCTTAAAATTTGACCTGGAGCTGTGGGGGTGAAAATATGTTTTTAGACTGGAATATGCAAAATAAGAAATTTAGTTACTCGGAGGAGATTACCCCGTTCTGCCCCGTATCACGTGATCCCATGCACCGAAGCGAGATCACAGGTCACGCACTGTGCTCCGGGCTTTATATCTCAAGAACATGTTCGCTCGCGCAGCCAGAGGATTAAAAGGAACGGAGACTTCTGAATCTCGAGGCGCGCGGTGAGAATTACAAAACACACCCAACTCTATGGTCCGGCCGCTATAGTTGCTAGAGCCAGTATAGTACACCGAGTTTGAGCCCGCGAACTCAACCAGTGGTTTGACCTCGCTGGTCGCTGGCATGCGCAGGGTCCAAATTTCGAAACCGCCTGTCGGATATGCCAGAGAAAAGTTTCTAATCTCACGGGTTTGAGTAGCAAACTGACCAATCACAACGTATATCTCACCAACAAAACATTTTGCATGTGTTATAATTAAATACAGTTATCAGGCAGCAGATGGAAAGAGGCTAATAACTAATTAAAACCATTTTAAAACGCAAATTAAAAACTTATGACCGAGGCCACTACTTCCTTCGAAAATTAAAACAACTTGTGCAATTACAACCTATAAATATGATAATGAAGAAAAGTTAAGCAGAATCGGGCGTGGTCAGGGGTAGAGTGGGTGACCGCTCTGCTCTGAAACTCACGTATACCGCTGGTTAGAGCAGATGGAGTGTTCGAGAGCTAGTGTAACGGCTTCGTTCTCCTCGACGTCTGCTCGGCAGTCCGGGTTAGTGGAGGAACCTATATGACTGTCAAAGTTACACCGTCCTTTCGGATGGGACGATAAGCCGTTGGTCCCCTTGGTACTTTTCGAAAGGAGTAGGCTACGTGCCGGTACCGAGTTTCCCCTCCTCCCTTCTGTTCATACTTCATCCTCATCTATCACCACTCATCGTCTCGAATAGTCTAAGTGCATTAATACGAGACATTGTTAAGTAATATTCAATCAATCAATCAATCGATAATGAAAGTCGTATCCATTCATGACGTCATTTAAAGTGGTTGCTGAGGCAGTTGTCTTAATAGTATAGGCAAATTGGACTGAAATTCGGTTCGAGACGGAAATAATTATTAGAAAGCTGATTCTTTTTGTAATACGTTCATTGGGGCCCCCTGTATATCTCCAGAAAAATCCCCAAAAATCCTACTTGGGGAACACCCTTCAATTTTGAAAAAATCGCCGCCATCTTGCAGTTTTCCAAAAAAGTATGGTCATTTACGACACTTTTGTGACCGTTAAAAGTCAATGACAATTTCTGAACGGATTTGTTCTCTAAGAAGGTTTTATAAAAAATTTAGCCCCATGCCCCTCGCGAAAGTGTGGGCATACTCCGCCAGAGCCCAAAATCAAATATGGCTGCCATTTGCCACGTCTGACGCTATCTATGCAAGGGTTTAGCCTAAAGTATCGCGTAGTAATGTGGTTTTTATGGTTTTGGGGGTCGAGGAATTCGCATCTGAAGTCGGTTTGGCGATAATACCCATTTTTTAAAATTCGAATCCAAGATGGCCGTCGATTTGCAGCTTGGAATACCTCGGTTCTCGAAATCGTAGTAGAACTTTCATATCAGACTCGAATGAAAGCCCTGTTCAAGTATTTTGAATAATTGACAGTAGAACTATGACAAATTCTGTACGAAGCACTACAATCATTAGTGCACTCCCTATATGCACCATTACTGTTCGTCCGAATCTGTTGACTCTCCACACTCACTCCTCTCATCATCGCTGCCTTTATCTTCACCACTATCATCTGGACAACCACGAGTTTTGAGCTGCTGGGGCAAGGGGGGTAGAGTGTGGCGCTCTGTCGGCACTTCCCATTTAGAATTTCCCAGCCGTGACCAATGGGGGACGGATGCTCTAGCAGCTCGTAATGGAGCTGGCAATACGCAATGTAATTCGTCCTTTGCACATGGAGATCCAACGAGTCGTCGTCAGGTGGGAGTCGAATCGTACTCTTGTTCTTCATTTTGTGCCAATTGGAAGCTCTGGCTTGCGCGCAGGTAGTATCTGCACTTTCAGCATAGACCTTTGAGAGGACAAATGCCTTCATATTTGCTCTGACTTTGTCCTGAGCTAGCTCCAACTTTCACCTACTCTACAAAAGCTCTCTGGCCTCTAATCATGATTAATTTCTGCAATACTTGTTTTTTGCCATGCCCATAGAACCCTGATGTGTGGTCAATGCCTGTAATGACATAAAGAGATTTGATGACATCGGCGACCTCTGCTGACAGTAGGGCATTGCAGTTGATTATTAAATGCTTGCGTTTTATCAGCAGGTCTCCTCTGAATTGTTGTGAGACATAAGCTGCTTGTACATATACATCTTTGTCCCCGCTGTCTAGAACAACTGCTTCAGTATAATTCCCAGCTCCCAGCTTGGCATACGTTGAAAGCAGCATTGTGTTTGCTTCTGGATGCTTGAAGACATACTCATCGCTCGTCACACCAGTGCTCAGGTAAGTTGACTTATTGTCTTCACAATATATGACACTACTACGCGGCTTACCAATTTTTGCTTTCATCTGTTCCTTCACAAGTCTCTGCAGTCTTTTGACCATCAGCTTATTGAATTCAGCAGTTTCTGGAAACGGGTCTTCAGGCTTAGGGAAAACATTTGGGATTTGTAGATGTTTTGCTGCCCGTCGATCGTGCTCATCATCCTTGATGCTAAAGGGAAGGTCTTACTTGTCGTCTAAGAGTAAGATGAGACGTGCATCAGCGTGGCGTGAGAGAATTATCGAGCATATCTTATCAAGGTAGTCACTCCAGTGGTACCATAAGCCGTCCCGTTTCCTAGCCTCACGGTCCTCTGGTCTGGGGGTGGCTAGTCGCCAGATCATCATATGATCATCATAATATGCAGCGCGATGAAAGCACTTGAAGAAAGTAGCCGAATTGCCTAATTGTGGTTGCAGTACTTCGATCAAGTGTGGGTAATGCAAGACTTTGTGAGAGCAGAAAGGACAAGCAACTGGAAGCTTCATCTTTACTCCGTTCAACGCATGTTATGTCACCTCCATGCAGGCTCTAAAGGACTATCTACTCCTAAGTTATGGCATTTTTTAATTGAAGGGTGTTCCCCAAGTAGGATTTTTGGGATTTTTCTGGAGATATACAGGGGGCCCCAATGAACGTATTACAAAAGAAATCAGCTTTCTAATAATTATTTCCGTCTTCAACCTTAATTTGCCTATACTATAAGGTCACCTTCAAACCACGTCCCCCTGCAAAAAACCCCTGCTAAATCCGTTACATGTTACTTGTTTATAGAATCCGGACGAGATTTTCTATTCGAATATAATAACGCCGTAATGAAATTTTTAACGAAGTTATGCAACAATTTCACCCCCAAGCAACTGCGAACAATAATCCCCCCCTCTATCCCCCTGTTTCCAACAGCAATTTCCTGCTATAACGTCATCAACCGTAATTACTAGCCAATCAGCATGCGAGCTCGCGCTCTAGCCACGCATGACGCACTAAACACGCATTGCGAGGCGTTGGGTGTACTTTGGGATCATTTTACTGTTCTGATTAAACTGCGTTTACTTTATTTTATGACAAGGCAACAATATTATTATCGAGAATTTTTTCTGGACGCGATCGAGTCTTATCAGGCAGTACAATGTAGACGCTAATTTGTATGGAGCAGTGCGGTTTTTCATTATTTAATTGTAAATTGTAAATTTAAATTTCGTTATTCGAAAAAGTTATTATTTTTAATTTATTGTCACCTGGTGCCCATTTATTTGTCTGACTTTAATAATCAGATATGGGAATTGAATCTTACAATTTTGACAAAAGGCTCCCCATATATATTGCATCAATGCAAATAACTACAAACTACACATTTTGTTTCTTAAATTTCTTGGACCCAATTCAAGTATATGAATTTGGTATTAGCCCCTGTTTTATAAACTTAATATTCCGTTGTATAAATTAAATTAATTAAATTAGGTTAATTGATGTATTTATAATTTAGGCTTGATAGTATAAAGGACGATTTTCGAACAGTTCGATATTGAACCACAATCTTTGTTTTGTGGAGGATATTTAGCAAAGCAACATTACTTTACAATGTGTCACAACAGTAATGAAATTACTTTCAGTCCCATAGTTTTGCGACAGAGGTTATTGCGAAATAAGCTGTAATAAGATTGCATCACGACATCTGGTAATGAATGGTTTGTCCGTAAAGGCTTCGGAAAAACCATTAGGCTAGAATTTCTTATTAATCATTAAAATCATCTAATTTTATTGCGCAATGACTCTCATAACAATACCCGCAGTCATGCAAATTTCAACGCAATCAATAAAACAAAGATAAACGAATGGTCCTCATAAAACTTAGACTTTGACCTTTTTTCTTAAGTTATATACTCATGCGTTGGCTTCATATTTTACTAATAACTTTGAGAATTAGTACAGAGTATCTATTCAAGTCCTGCTTCGTGCTGGCCTCGCGTTGAGTGCACAAAACAGGATCCGAGGATTATTTATATATAGTGCACGAGAAGCTGCTAATTCAATTTGTTGCGCTTCTCATTCTTCGGTAATAGGAAAAATGAAGTGATGTTAATTAAAAGAGCAAAATGATTTTGTAGTAAACTGTTGTAGCAAGAAATCGGTTGTTTTAGTTGTAACTGCACCGAAAGTCTGTTATAGAGCGGCCGTTACACCATGGAAGAAAAGTGAACGGAAGATGGCGCCCCTTTTCAACTAAAAAACAAGCACAAAGTAGAAGAGTAATTAGGTATATTTCTCCCCATCCTATACTTTTTCTCGTACTCCTTTTTTGCTTTTTAAATTGCTTTTTATTTTGAGCTTTCCACTTGGTAATCAAAGTTCTGCTTTTGGGGATAACTCTTTACTCCTACTTCTCGACAGCAATGTGAAAGTTCCATGAGCTACATTCAATTTGTATTTCTTTCTTTCTCCACTTCCTAGTGAAGTTTGTGTTCCGAATTACCTGCATTCAATAGCTGTACGAGTGTGATAATAAGCACGTGTCACACTTACAAACCTTGTTCTTTGGGAATCGAATCGTATACATTTGCTCTCGAAGTTGGACCATGATGTTGTGGTGCAAGCCCAAACAGTACGGTGTAAGAGAACGTGCGTACGAAGAACTTTGGTAAAATATCAGTCACCACACATACATTTTTTTTAAACTTCCTAGAACAACGTACTCAACTTTAGATGACATAAAGGAAAGCAGTGTTTTATTTCTTACTTGTAATAATGTCATTAGTCATCACCTGTTTTGTATCCACATCTAGTATGCACATCATTATTATAGACAGCTGCTAAAACACAGGACTTGAATGTCCAACTAAACCATGTAACTTTCCCGTAAAACATGCTATGAAACGTGAATATATAATGCTGTGTGTGAGGGCTTTTTTATTGGTGTCATTCTCAGAATTCGCCATTTACTGAGGGACGCATTTGCCGGTGGATGGTATCGAACCGATGACTTCCGAAAGTAGTCTCGTAGGCTCCTCTATGGTTGTCCGTTATTCTCGTAAATTTATATCTTTGAATATGCCACATTCTTTTTGTGATGAAGAGGAAACCAACATTTTGTTTTAAAGTAAAAGTGGATGCGAAAAATAACAAACGAAAAGTTACCACAAAAACTTATAGTAACTAGAATATGTTCTAGATTGTTAATGCGAAAACAGTTACCTGGCCTTGGCAACGCTAATTTATCAATATATTTCGCATGTAAATGTGGTAGCGTGTTGGTCAGGCAAGTACGAGACCTCCTTGGTACGAGAGAGGTTTAATAAACGAACATTCTTGGCATACTTGTTAAGAAGGTATAATGCGAGTTTCTCCTTGAAATAGTAGATGCCAATATTACTGGAACCAGATTCCATTGCACAAAACGTTTACAGGGTAAGGCGCTACTCAGCTTCGGGAGGTTTGCGTCGATATCTGCCACCGGAAATCCTGACTGAAAATTGTGTTCAATGCTTCCTGCAAGGAAGATGTACTCATACATAGCCCTTGCCCTTGGTCAATCTCCTCCTAATAGTTCGTCGTTAAATTTGTAGGGGGAAAGTATCTGTTATATGGGTGCAAATCAAAAGGCCCGGGGGAAAAAGAGAATAGTTTCGAGCGTATTCGTTCACATTTACCTTTATCCATGTGTTCTGACTCTACAACAGATACAACGTTATGTTCGCATGCTTGTTTTCAAAATACATTGCTTCTGACTTACTCTATTTGATATATTGATTCTCCTATATCTACTTTCCACGTCACATAACCCGTTCAAGCCAGACAGTTTTATAGCACATAGTAGGAACAAATACATAACATTCCGTTGTATGAAAATAACACTTTTCAGCGTCAATGTTCCAACCCCATGTTTTGAAAGAAACGGGCGAAATGTTCGGCCGTTATCTATGCCCTCTCATTGCTTTAGATATAGACCATATACACAAAACAATATACTGATTTTATCACCACCATTTGCTGTAACAATCACGTGTAGAAGTGTTCCTAAAATAGGAAGAGAAGCTAACCGATAATTTAACAATACGATCGTTTGAGTGTTCAACTCCCCTTAGTGGAGGTGTCGAGTATATACATATTCCAACTTTCTGGCGCCTGACCCCCAAGTTCGTCAGATACATTGTATATCATCTTTCTTGAAGGACAACGACAACAAAACCGCAATCGGAGGTCATGTTCGGTTTTTATCGTGAGACGTAACACACAGATGGACGGATGGATGGAAAAGTTAGTAGGGAAACTTTGCTCTCTCGTAATTATGACATGTTATATTATAAGGGCCTCTGATTGAATAGCTTTTTGTTGACATTTTCCTTCAACAATTGATGAGACAGCATGTTTATGGTGAACCTGGGTGTCAGGGGAGACGGGGCTTTACCCTTATTCCGAAAGGATATATTTTCGAAACCGCCACCGAAACAACCAAAAGTGTGCAACCAAATAGCCATCGGTTTAGCTGAGGTCGTTTTGCCGGTTCCCACTCGAACACCGAAGTTAAGCAACCTTCAGGCGTGGTCTGGGGGAAGAGTAGGTGAACGCTCTTCCCTGAGACAATACCGCTGGTTAGAGCAGGGCTTGAGAGCTAAGTAGTGTAACGGCTTTGTTCTCCTCGTCGTCTGCTCGGCAGTCCGGGTAAGGGCATAGAGGAACCTACGACTGTCAAGGTTACACCCATCCTTTCGGATGGGCCGTTTAAAGCCGTTGGTAACCTTGGTACTTTTCGAAAGGAGTAGGCTACGTGCCGGTCCTTTGTTTCCCCTCCTTCCTTACGTTCATACTTCATTATCATCTATCACCACTCATCGTCTCGAATAACCTTAGTGCATGAGACGTTATAAGCAAAATCAAATCAAACCATTTTACAATAACTGTTCATAAAGGAGCTTCGCTCCAACTTTGGTTGCTCCTTTTCCTGTGTGTGTTTGTTTTACATACGTTTACTTATCCGTAGTATCACCGTTGCCTGTATTTCACAAACTCTTTTAGTGAGGCACCTCCGACGTACCTTTAGTATCCTGCCTGTTAGCTTGTGTGAGTCTGACTAAATCGAAAAACTCTCCCCGAGTTGTTTTTCTTCTCCGTCGTTTATCCTCCTGGTACATCCTCCATTATCCTCCACGCCGAATGCGACAGCACCGCAACTCGTAGATCCCAGTCTTGCCGGGGAAAAAAATGCTTTTTCCAATGCTAATGGTCTGGACTGCGGACGACAGAAGTGTGTTCTAATGTGATTTCAATTGAGAGGCCCAGTCATTAAAGCCCTCTCTGGTTTCCCGCGGTGTTCCATGGTGGACAAGAGAGTCTGAAGTCCTATGTGGAGATTAATTATCAACCAAGTACTCGGTAATGAGTAGAGCAAACCGCTCCCCCTTCCTCCGCCCGCACTCCCCCCTATCGCTGATCAATAGCATGCAGAATCCTACCGGGTTGCCTGAAGCAGACGTACGCCTAGAATGCAAGGGACACAGACTGCTAATTAATTACAAGGTTGTAGATACTATGCCTTCCTTCATTTCCCCCCTGTAGGCCTTTAAATGATAATGAGAAATTGAGCGTTTCGCTTTCATCAAAGTAATACAAAAAATACCCCTTTGAATGTGAAGCGCGCTTGAGGATTTACTAAACACGCATGCTATTTGAAAAAGGCGAGGCTAGGACGAGGGGATCATTTATTCACCGTGATAAATCTTCAAAAACGCGAAGAAAAATAGAAAAAGTTAAACATAAACAATTGTGTGTGAAGCTCGCTTATGGATGATTATAAAATGAATGCGACAACATTTATACTTTGTATTGATATAGGCAAACCTTGATCTACCAACAGTTGTGTACCAAGGCCACAGCATGCTAATGTCCTTGATATATACGATCGGATAAATCAACTGAGGCATTTCAGACAAATAATATGAACAATAATTTATGTTGAACTAAATTTTAATGAATGAAGTAATTTATGGAACCTTAACAGTTTATTTTATTTTGGACCTTGGACCTGTAGTAACTTCATGTTGATGTTTTATGAAATATTGTAAAACTCATTTAGCATCAACCCTTTGTCATTGAAGAGTGTATTACTGCATCAAATTGCAAGCAACAGATACAAGAATGTGCAAAATGCGTGCCCCAACTGGAATGTTTGGCAATGCAATAATACATCCTGCTCTTTGTTCTTACTTAATTTTCATTTTCAAAATTCTTAACATCTTTTTGAATAAAATTTTTAAAAAAACTTACATGATGCAACAATTTACACATTTCAGACTTGAATTACTAACATTAAAGTGCGCCTAAACTGAGATAACGCCACTCGCTTTCAAAAGTTTGAATCGTTTTTTTTTTAAATGTTGGAAAGTCATATCACTAGCAGTAGCGACTTTCCGTGACCTTCCAATGACACCAGGTTCAACAACATCGTAGACAAAGCTAGGCTTCGATACTTGTGCTGCCCATGATGACTCTCAATGCTTTTCTTTGAATCATTTTATAAATAATAATCAAGAATTTCATGTCACAATTTAAAAATAATCAACGTTAGTGGTTTTCTCTATTGCCAGCTTTGTAAACGCCCGTTATGAAGTCGTACTTTTTATAATGATCTAGAACCATAGTTAAAGAGCAGAATAGTAAAGAGAAAATTAATTATAATAATTATGTCATACATAAATCAAAGCTGTGCAAACGAGACTAATGAAACACATTTGTTTTATTTATGCAGTGTATCTCTCTCATTAAATTAATTAATTAGTAATAAAGATAAAACAATTTGTCTTGACTCTGAACTCAACTGCAGAGCGAGAACGATTTAAACACGGATTATGCTTGAAACTGGTTTATATCTTTGCGACGAACAACGAACATTTCCTGCTTCAGGTTACAAGTAGGCTCTCTGAAACAAGGATTTCGTGAAAACCTGGTAAAATTGGCTCATCTCAGCTTACGACATACGAAGCCACGCGCGCGCAAGGCATCCAACTACAAAGTTTTCATCAGGATGAGACTAATAGGCAGATTCTGAGATAGAGGCCTTAGCATTGTGTAGTCCTTAGTAAATTGTAACTATATACCCCCGTATACATGAATACTACAAGGCAAGGAATAATACAATACCCTTAAACATAAAAACGAAAATATAATTTAGATCAGATTCCAACATGATCAAATTTACAAAAAAAAAACAGAACAAACCCCATCCATATATTTACTAGCGACCGATGCCGAAAATAAAATAATTTCTAGCTAAATATCAAGTGCACACTATAGTATAACCAAACAAACTTCCATTTAAATAAATAGAGCTGTTAAGTATATTTTTGGATGAGCGTAGCGAGCGTAGCGAGCGAAGCGAAGATTCCATTTCACTACACTGGAGAAAAAAATCCGGAATGTTTTTTTTTTTTCTTTTTTTTTTTTTTTCTGATTTTTGTGTGTCTGTTAACACGATTCCGGCTAAAACCGATACTCCGATTGCAATGAAATTTTATGGAGACCTTCGAAATCTCTGAACTTAGAACTGCCACGTTTTTGAGCGCAATCGGGAAATTTTTTCACATAAAAAACGCAATTTTACGATTTTTTTCGATTTTTAAAAAATTTCTTCGACTTATAACACCTACATGCTTTATCCGATTGTAATGATTTTTTCACAGAACCTTAATTTTATGAATTAAGATATTCGTGTGAAATTTGAGCGTATCGAAAAATTATTTCTCATGAAAATCAAAATTTTATGTTTTTTTTCTTTTTAAAAACAATTCTTGACTTATAACACCTACATGCTTTATCCTATTGTAATGATTTTTTTACAGAACCTTAATTTCATGAATTAATATATTCGTGTTAAATTTGAGCGCAATCGAATAATTATTTCTTATGCAAATTGCAATTTTACGATTTTTCTTTTAAAAAATTACGATTAATTAAAACAATTAAGTTAATTTTTTATTTTATTTAATTTAATTATAAAAATTAGGTTAATTTTTATATAATTTAATTTAATTAAAAAAAATCTTCGACTTAGTAATGATTTTTTCACAGAACAACAGAAAATCCGCGTAACACATGGCATCTCAATGCACCATATACGCTCATCCAACAACGCGGCGGGACTTAAGCGTTTTCCTAGTGTATTTCATTGTGTGCTTATTGTATAAACTGCAGTATCCAATACCACACATAACAAAAACTTGTAAAAATACAGACAAACTTTACACACTCAAAAGAAATGAGAACTAAAAAAAGGGCCAAGCTCATCTACCCTTCCACATTTGCGCATTCTTAATTCAAAAACGTACAGTGTCCCGTAACAACATCCCTGAAAAGCTTGGTAAAATAGAATTTGCAACTATAAACTCAAACGTAATAGTTCATCCAAATTCATTTTTTTCTAATTCTTTTAAGGTAATATCATGCAAAATTCTATTTTGCCAAGCTTTTCAGGGATGTTGTTACGGACACTGTACGTTAATGCGCAAATGTGGAAGGGTAGATGAGCTTGGCCTTTTATTAGATCTAATTTCTTTTGAGTGTGTAAGGTTTTTGGCTGTATTTTTACAAGTTCTTGTTATGTGTGGGATCTCATTAGTTTTTCAAGTTCCATTGCAAAATTATTTGTTAAAATATAATAATGTTATCAAAGTCGATTAAATTGCTATGGTATAACCAGTCAACAATAGAATGTAAAATATCTGGAGGTCCAAAGACTTGCATTTTGTAAACAATGTAGGCGATCATTGTCAAGTTACTATAGTTACTTGTTGATTGTATGCCTGTATAAGGCTTATATATTAAAACCTTTATTTGGAAGTTTCAACTTTTTCTTTCAAAAGACACTATATCACTATTACCTAAATGTCCATGGCCAGTGTTTTTTCACCAAGAAGGAATGCTCGTACCCCGACAAAATTTGGCATGTGTTGTCAGGTACCTAAATCCCCTCGATTTTGATAGTTTTCAAGTTCACATCACGTTTCATGACGGCTGGGTAACACCTAGAAATCACCCCAACTTATTTGCTGTATAAGGTGCCTGAGTGTGTAGCGCGCCACGGCTTGGCTGCGGCGCCCTAACGGGCACCTAGATACTCGGTTACAAAAATAGATTTTAAGTGGGTACAATATAGTCCCATGCAGAATGTATACGTAATTGATTCAGAGTAACAGAATAGTTCCAAGGCACACGTTAACATTTCATACCATAATATAAAATAATACATTATCATATTTTACTATATTTGAGTGAGTCGCCGTCCACGATTCACGGTTTTCGTTTGGGGCTCAGGCCCGAAGCGAAATGGAACAAGGTTGACTTGGGATCGAATTCCGCATAAGGCATGTACATATTTTTATGATTGTCCTTTTAATTTATCACCGACCAACGTCCGAATAGCAATATTGCAATAACAGCGACAAAATTCGTTACCACTAGGAAAACGCTAAAGTCCCGTCGCGTTGATGAAGATAAGAGCTAAATCCTTAAGTTTTTAGTTTGCGTGGGATCTCTTTACTTATCAAGTGCTTTTTGAACGCATTATAGGTGATTGTTGTCAAGTTTCTATTGTTACTTGTTAATTGTTATTAAATACCTCAAAAAACTTTATTTGAAACCTTTATTTATATGGTTTTTGGATAATGTTTTCATTTTTTTCTTTCAAATAGCAATACATCACTATAACCTTAATGTCCATGTAAAATATGAACGTTCTAGCCCCACCCGTTTGGTCAGGATTGGCCCAAATGTCACGAAAATATCGCACTAAAAATCGAAAAAATCGTAAAAGTACGATATTCACGAGAAATATTTCTTCGATTGTACCCAAAAAATCGTGGCACGTCTAAGTTCAGAGATTTCGAAGGTCCCCTCAAAATTTCATCAAGATCGCATATGCCGTTTGCCCGGAATCGTGCGAACAAACAGACAGAAAAACAAAACAAAAAAAAACAAAAAACATAAAAACATTGGAGCTAAATTTTTAGAGGGGTCAGTGAAATTGAAGTTTTCGCTTCGCTCGCTACGCTCGCTACGCTCATCCAATCATCTGAGAGAGTGAGAAAATCAAATCCAGATTTAAATCCTGGACCTAATACTTTGAAAACAAGAAAAAGCTCAACAGCAGCAATGCTACACGAAATAAATTTCGTGAACAAGGCCGCTTCGCAAACGCTTTTTCCAGTCGCGTTGATGGATAAGCTTTTTATGGTTGAATTTCTGCCCAAATATCACGAAAATGTAGAAAAATTCGGGAAAAAATCGTAAAAGTACGATTTCTATGAGAAATATTTCTTCAAATGGCTCTTAAATCATAACATATAATTTCAGTGATTTTAAACGTTCCCATAAAGTTTCATCTTGATCGGAGTAGCCGTTTGCCCGGTCGCGGGCCAAATATCACGAAAATATCTCGTTAAAAATAAAAAATAAAACTCATAAATGTACGATAATCATGAGAATTATTTGATCGATTGTAAAAAAAAACGTGACAAGTCTAAGTTCAGAGATTTCGAAGGTCCCCTCAAATTTTCATCAAAATCGTACTTGCCGTTTGCCCGGTAGAGCGCGAACAAATAGAAGAAAAAAAACACCCGAGCTATTTTTTGGAGGAGTCAGTGAAATTGAAGTCTTCGCTTCGCTCATCCAATTACAACGTGGAGTGTGTAGCGATAATATATTGTATGACGAGGATCTACTAGCCCAAGGAGCGAAGGATTGACGCGAAATATGCGCGGTCACACCTCTGCACCTCTTCACCCGAGAGCGGCGCGGAGTCGACGAGAGAACGCGCGCACACGCGCGCCACGCATTAATCTTCATTTGTTGTTTCATAACAAGCGAGGTAACACGGTGGTTTA
This sequence comes from Sweltsa coloradensis, assembly GCA_024449915.1. Taxonomy (NCBI): domain Eukaryota; kingdom Metazoa; phylum Arthropoda; class Insecta; order Plecoptera; family Chloroperlidae; genus Sweltsa; species Sweltsa coloradensis. The sequence continues at coordinate 1,037,502 of JAMZAV010000367.1, forward strand.
GTTCTATTTGTTTTTATCTAGATCGTCTACTACGTCATCAGACCCGACTGGTGAAACAGACCTCGGTGTAGAACGCACAGAAATAGCGTGCGGAGGTGTGGGCTTTGATTGCGCCACAGTCACAGTCTAGTTCAATAGTCTAGACCAATGTCCGGGGGTTTACTCCGGTCCTGTTTCCAAATAATAGAGAGTGTATTTACTACTTTCAATCAGATTTTCCGTCAATTCATTTCAAAAGTTATGCTTTTTCTCCCAGTTCAGATTAGAAATTAGAATACAAACACGGAATATTCACAAACATTTTGATTGCTGTTATTGCGTACAGAAAACCTATTGACTAATTATTGCATTTGCATTTTTTTAAATATAAAATAATAAACAATGAATACGTCTTCTGCACAATTTACAGTCATTCTCTGATAAGTGGGCTTGTATACGGTAAATGTTTAGGTAAATCTATACGTGGAATATCTAGTGATTGGATTTTACTGACAACATTTGTATTGCTTTATTTTCGTTTTTTGAACGATTGATGAACGTTGTACATTTAGAACGATTCAGATTCTTACTAAGGTCGTCAGAAACAACCTCAGAATAGTCAGCTTATCGAACCTGGAGACAAATATTGTATTATTTGTAGGCCATTTCTGCGCTGCAATCACAAGAACTCATGTCACTAAAAAATCCACTACCTAAACAAAAGCCAATATTGTGAAGGTAGAATGTCATTGATTATAAGGGTTGTGACACATTACTCTTACTTATTATTACTGATTATTACTCATATTACTCGAAACGTACAACTCGCAAACCAAAACAAAGCATGCAGACTGCATGTTTTCCTGTTAATGTTGATTATGCGAAGGTGTGGGTGTGGGTGTGCGTGTGCGTGTGCGTGTGCGTGTGCGTGTGCGTGGTTAAAACGAAGCTTTCTTTACTGATACATTATTAAATGTGGTTATATTTATTTGTTGATATCACTTATCACGTAGAAAGCTCTCCGTACTTGTGAATTTACCGCAAAGTTTACACTTTGAAATGTTTGGTACCCGAAAACAAAAACGAAAACAATTTGTAATAGTTTACAAGTTGACCGTATCAAATAGCGTGTCAGCGACTGGGTATATGTGTGTATATTTGTGTGTACAATGTACAGTTTGTTATAATTTACGAAATCACAAAATCATGATATCAAATAGCATTTCAGCGTCTAGATACAAAATGTGTATACATTTGTGTGCACAATGCATAATTTCTAATAGTACATGAAAATACTAAGTCATTATAAAATTTCGTGTCAGCGACTGGGTACAAATGTGTACATTTATGTGTACATTGTACAATGCAAAATTTGTAATAGTTTACGAAATTATACGAAGTCAGCGAGTGGGTATAAGAATTGTTTACCCACCAATTTAATCATGTACAAAATGAGATAAGTTTTGTCCTCGACTGTACAAGGGCGGCACAACATCTTCGCGAAATGTTCACAAACACGTCGTTAATTTGTGCGACAGGCAGCATTATAGTAGCGAATAATGCCTTGCAGCGCGATAAGATGTAACCTTGATATATAGCAGTAAAGGAAAATCCTTGTGCTACTTTATGGGATGTGGGCTAAAGGCTAGGGAATCTCTCAATTGTTCACGATCTAACGTAGGCCTACTATTAAAGCCAAGTTTTACGAATAATTAACGTTTTAGTGTGCGCTTTAGTAGGAGAATTGATGATAAAAGAAATAACCTTTGATGCCCGCGCGGCGTGTGTATCGCGTACAAGATCGAGGTCACATGAACTAATGAAATGTTGCTAAAAGAGTGTTAATGCACGGACAAGCTCTTGTTATTAACGTCGGGTAACAAAACATATACACAAGTACCGATAGAGGTAGCTGAAGGTTAAAACAAACTAGGAAGACATCAGCCGTTTCGATGCTATAGCCACCGCTAAGCATAACTGAATATATTTCCGAGGCTTTCCAATTTTTTTAAAGAGAGAACCTACATATTATTATCATGGACCATTATTTTCTATATCTAGAGGGCTAGACAATCCAAAAGTGAAGTTAACCAAAACGAGTATACGATTATGTGTAGAAGAAAATATGGCTATGTGCTCGCACTGTACACTTCTTAACGTTAGTAAATCGGGCAAGTGTTGTAGGATACAATGTTGAAATACAAATAAAACGTGTAAACAAACGTTTTATCTGTTTGTATATCAATGGTGTTACTAATTAACTAGTAATATTGACTAAGGAATTAACTTAATTGCAGACTACGTCATAGTTTAACCACACGCACAGCAACAAGAACAAGTGGTGGTTTACGAAGAGACAACTATAATTAAACCTATTTCTAAATGCACTGTGCAACCACGGCACAGAGTTGAGTGCACGTGTGGGAGTCCATGGCGTAATTGTTCATCCGTTCGTCTCCTCTATAATTTATCGTAGTAAATAAGAAAATAGTTGAAAGTGCAACAGTACAAGAAGCACTTACGTATAATTTGATAAAGTAGCAATTTTGTACTTTTTACCCTTGTTCGTTTTGATTAATTGCAGATACGCTAATGCTTCCATGAACTGAACGATGCTTTTACGGTAAACGAGGTATAGTGTCAAATTGTTTTTGACATTAGGAAATTGCTATGTGCGCGTTACATTATAAATTACGTCAAATAAGTTTCAAAGATAAAATGTATAGTTGATTACACTATAAAATCGGACCAGGGTTGTAAGACTATATAAAATAGTCCAATTTATTATGCTTTTTCAAAAGCCTTCGAAACATGAAACTATTTGTGACATTATTGATGCCAAAATGCCACTCACAGTACATCGAGTGTTTTGTAACGTATTTAGGTATTATTTCTCTTTGCAATCAACACAGTATCAGAATAGTTTATTATCATGTTTTCCGTTAGTCCAGCAAATTTAAAACGCCAGGGTTTGCATTTGAAATCCCTTTATGTTTTACGTGCACCAAATACAAACTTCCATGTTATAACAAAAGCACATTCATTTATTTACTTTGTATAAAAACTGATTTATAAATAAAGGAGGATAACAATCGTTACTTGTAACTTGTTTGACGTTTTTATCACATAATATGTGATGAAGTGCAACTAAATAATATTATTACTTACTACTTCTTTCTCAAATGTGTGGAGGGCCATCAAATTCCAACTCGCAACCTTCTCGTGGTTTGGCCCGTGATTAGGGGAGTTCCTCTCCCTGAAACTAATGGCGAGCTCTGGGTCGTCGTCGGGGAATTCCTTCCCTTTGACTACCTCCCGACGGCGACGACAATGACAACACGGACGGATGATGACACAAGACGGAGACGACCACGACGTGGGGGAACCCCTGCCCTCCCCATACGCTTGTGGCTGGTTCTGACCAACACAAGGCCTGTCAACCTCTTGTCCCCCCGCGTCATCCCTTACGTCCCTCCCTTCGTCTCGATTAGCCAAGTTGCATAAATATGAGACGTTAAGCAATATCCAATAATAATAATCAAATGTGTGGAAAGTGGAAGGCTAGAGCTCTTCATAGAATGGATTAATAAATGTGTAATGCAAGATCCTCATCAAACTTCAAAGCAAACTTCTCATGTCATCCTTGATTAAATCATTGACAAGGCGGGCTTCCACACACGTGTGAGTTTTTTCAAGATTTGCTCACACTTTTAACGAATTCTTGTGCTTTGTTCACTTAACGTATAAACTTTTTCCGGAACAAGCGTCAACACGATGTTCTTCAATGAAACGTTCTCTTTGCATTTGCATACCAATTTAAACTTACAGTGGTACCTTTCTTTTCGCCTCTGGGTAGGCAAACATCCTCTACAGCAGCTGGGTGCTGACAACACCGAAACTTAGCACCAATTATCATAAATTATGCAACATTTGTTCAACGTATAATAAAGTGTGTTAATTTTCTTTTGAAATGAGGTTTGTTTTTCTTAAGGGATTAAATTGTGTGTAATGCAGAAGAGAATGTGTTTTACGAAGCAGAATGTTAACAAATAAAACCCCCATCGCTGGCCATTCAAGTAGGGGTTGCGGATAATGGCGACTGGGGCTGGGAGATTCGCTGAGTAGGGAGAAATGTGATTGATTATCATTTTTCGCCGTCATTTGGAACAGAAATCGAAAAAAAAATTAACTGATAGAACAAACTATTCGCAATTTTGCTTGTGATTTATCTGGAACATGCAAGCTAATCCTTCATAACTACTTTTTAACTAACGATATCAGTTTCCATGATAACAAAGCCAAGTACCATGATATAGAAATTTCATTACACTGGTGTGAAATAACATAGTGAAATAAAAACTTGAAGGTGGGTTATTAAACACTACGAACGCGTATAGAGGATTGGTGTGCCGAGAATAATTGTTATATGTTATTTAATAATTTTAATTTGTTCATTTAAATACTGAATAGAAATGTCGTACTTTTTTCGGATGATCAATAATGAGATCCATAATAATACTCATTTTGTAATATGCTCTTCTTATCATTTCATTTGATAGTGATGATTAAATATTTGATTTGTACTCTAGCATTGTCTTACATAACTTCGAAAACTGATAATTGCGAACGGTTAAAATTAGAATTCAAAACATTGATGAATGTTATTCAAAACAACATAATTTTAAAATATTACAAAATACAAATGGACTCTAGGTCTTCTTCGACTGAGTGTTTACTTGTAAACTGTTTTTTTTTTTTTTTTTAAAGTTTGTAAACAATACATTATAGAAATGATGAAAATTACCCCCTGGAGTAGAGAAATATGTTTTCTCCACTTTCTAAGTATAATGCGAGGCGTAAATTATTCTACTTTATGTATGTGTGAGAAGCTTGCTACGTCGAAGTGGTAGCCACGGGGTAAAAGGTTCCAGTTTACACAGTGAGAACACGATATGCAATATTTGCATTAATCTTCTCTGCTAGCTCCATCGGTAATAATAACGAATCCATCTAAACCATAGCAAACCATTTGAGTTTTGTTTGTACGAATAGTTGCTTGAAGTCCTTCCATAGATAGGGTTGTTGAACAACGCTATGCAGACACATAAATTAGCCTTAGATCGTGCCGGCGAGCTTAATTGACAACACAATGCTATAGACTTTTATAATTGGTTTAATTTGCCAGTGAAGCTGCAGACAATGCATCATGAGATTAATAAAACTGTCTAGTTACCAAAACAAAGCTGCTACTATTTCATCATTCGAGTATAAGCCTAAATGAGAACTTTTCCAAATTACCTAGGGGAATGATAGAAATGGATGTCCGTTGCATGTAATTTGACAAATACGTAGTGATTTTTTTTGGGTCTCTCAATATAATATGTAAATGTTAACTTGTGTTTCATTAGTCAATGCTCAGGCAGCAATCGTGCAATTTATTTGCATTATTCATGTTAACGATATATAACTTATAGCTGTTTAAAGTGTAATTATGGCGTTTTGCATTCAGAGAAAGATGTTCTTTAATCGTTCCATCGTTCGTCTATCTCAAAGTTAAAGCAGTACCACAGCAGCAGCAGCAGCAGCAGCAGCAGCAGCAGAAAGTTGATGTTTACACTGATAAACATATTCCGCTCGGTATCTGATAGTCAAAGCAAGCAATGCAGGCTATTATCGTACTAACTGTGCGGAGCCTAGTGTTTTATATCCACTGAATTAAAATGCAGTTTGATGTGGCACTTCTTTCATGACTGTCACCTATACAATGAAGGCATCCTTGACAAGAGTATAGAATTTATGTCACTGTTGAAGATTAAAATCTACCGACGTTCTTAGGGAAATGTATGGGCGGTTGGAAGGATGAGATGAGGACAACGAAAGAGCTTGGGCAGGAGTTGCAAAGTAAAGTAAAGACAAACAAGAACAGGAACACAGTTGAACACATCTTCCGCGGAAGTGCATTCGTCCACCCAGTGAAAAGACCATCATCGTAGTTCTGTCATGGCTGTCATCAGTCATCATCACTTGCAGAATAAGGGTGGCGGTGGGCCCGCACGAGCGGTGAAGCAAGCGGTGTGGCGGGCTGGTTTTCATGGCAAAGGAAGATTAATGAAGCCCATGAAAGTTGAATAATGCTCAGCTCAGCCCGAATTAAACCAGCCATGCGCCCAGCTAGAGCCGTCCGCTCAGAGCTGCAGCGGGTTTCGTGAAGCCGATTATACTTACAGTACATCGTGCCGTTTGTGCACATGCAGGTAGCCCGGACGCTGCACATAATTCATAAAATATCGTCGGTATCATTCAATCGGATCAAACATCATTGTAAACGTAATTTTCTCAATTAATCATTGTTCATCAACAATGAATTTTATCCAAACTTTTTGTCAATGGTGTTTTTTTATATAATAATTTTTAATTAATTATTGGCCTTCAATGATTATTTGTGAATAGTTATGCTACCAATAAAATGTATTCGATTTATTATTGTCGCGTCTAGTTTTATGTCGCGTTTCCCACAATAACATTTTGTTGTTTATTGTTCCCACAAAAAATGCTCTAACATCCATGGCCGAAGAATAAAAATAAATAAAAAAATACAATAATATGTACACAATCAAACATGCGTTAAGACATACGAAATATGTTCTTATTATAACGATTTGAACACCTGAAAATGTACACCCAAAATTAAAAAAACAACAAATTTTTTTAACTTGAGCTGTAGTATAAAGCGACGCAAGAAAAAAGTATAACTTTTTTTTTTTCTTTTATCTTACGTGGGTTGCAGACAGAAAACGATTGCCACGTAAAGTGCACACAAGGTCATCCATCTACTGGACTGCTGTAACATACAAGTTGATGAACAATTTACGCGAGATTGCGCCAATAACATGCACAGTCTAAATTAATATTTCATTCAATTACAACAGTGGTGCCTGGATAAACGCATAATACGGAAATTAAAGCTGAGAGTTGGTATTCAAGAATCCAGTCCTAATCACTTACAAAGTGTATTCACGCATGCATTCATAATCAACACACATACGGTCCGAAGTCACGGATGCGTGCAATCCATGCTATGTTGGACGGGGAGTGAGGGGGTAGGCGGAGGCCCAGCTCTCGTCTCTCGTCACTGACGTCTGTAACGCATTAAACAACTCCCGGCTCACATCTGGAATTCTGATTAAAATTCCTCATTCAACGCGTAATTTTTCCGGCGTATTTTCTGTACCAACAAAGTGGCCCGAAGAAGAATCATCCTTGCAAGTCGCAACTGCACACCCACACCCAGACTCCCACTGCTAATCCGATCTCACTTTCATCATACCCTCGTCCTCATCCTCGTCCACAATCCACATAGGCGGAGGCGCCCTCCGAAGACTGGAGCGCGTGTGCATCACCAGCAATGCGATAAAAAGCTCAGTCATTTTATGTGTTCAGTCGCCGGATCGATTTGCGGTCGTTCGTGGGCAGGGCCCCTCTTTCACCATCGGGCTTACATTTCACGGTCGGACGGGTAATCACGGCCGGCGGAGCAGACCCATTACTTGCATGTGCACACTCTGCTAAACCGTCGCCGAGAGATAATTATAATTAACACGCAATATGATGTGTATTCGCTTCCACAGACACCGCCAATATGTTCGGCCGGTTCCCTCCTAGACATTTAGCATAACAATACACGCCGACAGTAATAAACTCATTGAAATGTGTCACCCGCCAAAGCTATTTCGGTCGCCCTTGAGACTGGTGATGTGCGTATCGTGTATGATATTGTTTACAGAGACGTGGGCGACGGTCTCGTAGAGATAAAACACTCGATGTAATGAGAGTTCGGTGTTATTGCGCGTGCAAGGTTATCTTGAACTGTTTTGGTTGAGCTACGGCGCACTTTGTTGGAGTGCGCCATGTGGGCACACGAGGTCTGCAAACAAGTGCGCGCGCGAGGACATGGAGATTTTTTACTAACCTAAAGAGAGTGAATGTTGTTTTGAAACTGTGAAATATTCTAATACTTACATTGGAGATGATATCCTATCCTCAGCCTGCCCCAGCCTCAACTCAAGCAACCCCTCCAAATCTCTATTCTATTGCGCATTATTCATGAATTCAAAATTTGGTTTTCATGGTATAGGTCAACTCACAATGAAATCACAACGAAAATGGTTTCCTTATTACCGAATAAGCCAAAGCTACAACTACAAAAACTCGCAAAGTTTCAATCTTCGAATCAAATCGTTTCTACATAACTGAAGCACGAAATTGTAAAATTAGCTTTTTCCTGAATAATCCCATTTTGCGTCGGTTATAAGTCTACGGGAGAACGAAGGGAGTAGGACGCTATTGTTGGTGGAGGTGCCGGGTACCTCGCCCCCTCCTCGCCCCCTGATCCTCGGGGACAACAAAACCATTCCAGTTGCAAGTCATGTTCGGTTTTGATCGTGAGGCTTGCTGGCTTGACACACGCAGACGGACAGACGAAAAGAAAAGTCTATGCTTCCCAGTACGTGATTTTTCATTTCGTTTAGAGAACGCGGGTTCAGATTCTTCGATGTTTCACTTTTAGGAATTGGTTTTGACTTCCTGGATTCGAGAGTTCATGTGCCAAATGAACTGCTGAGGCGTAGTTGGTAACTGGTAAGGAGGACAATTCACGAATCTCTTTCGTATATAGGCGATGAATACTTCAACAGGAGCTGCAGGATAGAAGGTGACAGGTCAACCCTAACTTGGGACTCAATCCATTTATTTATTTATGTATGTTTTTGTTTTTGTTATCATAAGTGTATATTTTATTCAGTTACAAAATCTGATTGATCAAAGCTAAGGTCTACACTTAGCAATGGTTTGGATACCCCTCTTTCAAAACAGTGCCCTCCAAACATAGTTGGCTGCAAACACGATGAAGGCAAAGCCATACGTGCATTTGCATTTTTACTATAATTGGAATCACTCGTTTTTCTCTAAAGCATGCAAGAGGAAGCCACACTTTTACATACACCGATACAAAATGATAGTCTACCCACTCAATCGCACATAACTAATTTTCAGTGGGAAACTTGAATTTAAAGAGGAACCAGTCAACCCTGTTGGCGTCGACGACATTGATGCGCGAGCAATGTCAACCAGAAGTCTGTATTTGATACATGAAATAGCGGTCAGGGGGTTGGGTAATGGGTAGTATAGTGACTGAATATTTTCCTATCGTTTAATTCAATTTTCGGTAAATGATGATTCAGTCCTATGATCAGTCCTTGGCTTTTCCTTGCCAACGGTATATCTAAACATCCTTCTAAAACAGGAAGAGAGGGGGTATCCACCGGGTATATTATTACACTGCTGCGGGTAAACAGCGTGCATTCCAATGGGGAAATGGATATTATTTGATTCGTATTTTTCAACAATTGAATTTTGAACTTTAACATAGCCACCCTCGCAATTTACTATTGCGTTAGTCACAATATAAAAATTATGAAATTAAAATATAACTATTTTGACGATTTCAAACCATCAATAAGCCTAATTTCCGATTATATATAATATATATATATATATTTGTAGGATGACCGCTGTAGGGTATACACATCAGATTTATCCGGTGTGACCCTCTTCTATTTTTTTTTTAAAAGTACATTGCGGATAGGACAATTGGGAAGGGATGTCCGAAAGCTATTTAAGAGGACTCCTCAATCCCTTGCTTCGCATTAACGACTGAGGAAAACCTCGAAAAAAACTTTCAGTCAGGATTGCGGGTCTCGACGGGATTCGAACCCGGGACCTCCCGAATCAGAGTTGAGCGCTTAGAGCTCGAGCCAACACTGTCAGTGTATTTCCGATTGTTTGGTGGATATAATCTACCAACACTTTACATATATGTGATGTTATGCAGAACTGTGTTTTCAAAACACCAATGGTTCCCGGCTCCAAAGTGTGGTTATCTGACAGGAGATCTTGATAAGTGTGAGACTCGTTGTGCCCTACGCCGCACAAAGCGTGTATTCATACAATGATATAACATACAAATTGTATTTGAATCAACGGACACGATTCCACGAACCCGTTGCATGCAATTACAAGCGATTCATATAACGTGCAATGCTCGTTGTAACTGTGTTTCAAACCTTCAAGGCAATTGCGTCGCAAAGCTAAGTACTCCGCACGGTGTTCGGTCGATGACGTAATTACACTCGAAAACAAAGCGCATCGCATGCGATAGAGCGTGTACGTAGGCCTACGTTGCGCAAATTACCGAATAAAAACTTTATTGCTGTCTGCATGGCACATCGTAAAACCCACCGAAGGCGTCTTTTACATCATTTCCCAGCAAGGGCGTAATGAGGAGATATACACCCCTCTGAATATTTCTTGGCGTATCTGGAGCAATCCAATGATGAATGATGTTGGAGCGTTAGCGTGTGGGTTCAAAACTTGAAATCTCTCATAAGGGATGAATTCAAGTAACATTTAACTCCAAATATTTAACATTCACTAGTAGTGAATAAAGTATAGAAAATAAGTTATTGTCTGATTTTATTTATTGTCATTGATGTGTGGATAAGTTAGGTAACAGGATGTGAAGGCGGAAGTGTGGATGCTCAATATAAAGTATGAAATTATTTGTAATGTTTTATCTGCCTGATAGGCAGTAGGTAGTCTAGGTAGAAAGGCTGTAAGGAGCCAGTATTGTAAAGGAATCCAGAGGTTCGTTAAAGAAGAACGCTTGTTATTTGGTAGCCATTACAGGAAGTCTCCTTTATTAATCAACCGCCTTCTCGCCGGGGACATCTAGAGTACAGCGGGAACATTCAAACAACATGCCATTATTGAAAAGGAAGAAGGAGATGGGGGAGACCGATGGAAGAGAGGAGACCTACTGGCAGGATCTGTGGGAGGATGTGGTAGAGATAGATACAAGTATTGTGGAATTATAGAAAGGAGACAGAAGTGGAAAAATTTGGTTTTAAAACCTGAGGTGATGACCCTGCTATATGCGAGAAACGGTGATTGATGCTGTTGCTGATGATGATCATCATTGAAAGTTTCCGTGGTGAAAAGATTGAAATTATTCAACCTTCAGGCGTTAAGCATAATCTTGGAGATGAAACGGACATGGGTGAGCGGATTGCGGGAGAGACGTGTGGAGGAGGGCCTCAGAAGTTCCGCTCAAAATATTTTTAATTTGTCCCTCCAATAGCGAGCCGTATATTTACGACGAGGCAGTGGGATCTGTTTGTACTGCAGAAAGGTTTGAGAGGACGCGAGATGCGCTCACACATTGCCCAAGGTCGCACTGAGATCAAATATCACCATTCACGAGCTGGCGTAAAATGACGTGTCGTCCGTCAAGTATAAAGAAGGTTTTACATTCACATAATGTTTTGTATTGAGTGTTACGAACCCATCACATAATGAGAGGAAAACCAAAATAATTCAATTAATGTTTAGTTTTTGTCTCTATGCAATGATCATTATTCTATGGAATGAGGGATTGCAAACAAAGAACATTACGCAACATTTGAAATAAGTATAATGTTATTATTATTCTGAATACAGGCTAGACCATCAACATAAAAATTATTGTCAGTAAAATGTGACGCGACTTGGGTTCAAGTCCAGAACAATCTGGTCACAGGATACACACCACTCAACTGCTATAACCTAGACCCGGGTAAGATCAGGACAGTCAGACAGTCAGGACACAAGTTTTATAGCTTATTATTTCTATCACTGCATTATTATAATATGCTAGCATACGATACTACAATAATAATCAGTACTACAGTAATAATAATCAGGACAGGTTGTGACGGGATTCAGAACCCGAGACCTCCCGAATCAGTCAAGCCATTGAGCCAACACTTGTCAGTATATTACATACATTGGCGTAACTTGCCCTTATTTTTCGCGGAGCAAACATTGTTGTATCCTCCAAAGATCAATGGTCAGCACAACTAGTGAAAGGGATATGTAGGTACACTGGTACAGTGATAGTCAGTGGTATCATCCGAAAATAATTTATGGGTTTACGCTGTTTCCTGGGTAACGAGCACGTTTGGGAACAATGGGAGGTCTGAGTTGGGTTGGCCCCCCAGTTGATACGGGTGCGAAGCGCACAGCCCCGGCAAAAATTTCAATTCTAAGTGTGATAGGAGTATTTTGAAAATTTGAATGGGCCAAGTCAATAACTGACCAAGTTACACAGACCACATTCTGAGATAAATCGATAAAACTAGATAACGCAGCCAATTTTTAATTTAAAAGCATACAAAATTGCACACTACTTAACCTTAAGATACCTAACAATAAAATTTTTTGGAATTTTTTTTTAGACTTTACTTTCCTGGAAAAAAATCGGGAACTTTTTTTACTTGGTCAGTTATTGACTTGAGGTTGTCACTTGGGCATTTCTTGCAATAACTTTTTTCATTTTAAGGAACAAAACCTTTTTTTTTACCCTTTTCCATTAACCCCTTTGCAGCCACATATCAATAAACTAGCACGTCACTTAAAAAATAAATGTAAAAATAAAAATATGTATGTACATTAATATTTTTAAATTTCACCCAAAATATATAAAAATTTAAATTTTACTCTAAAATATATTATTTTATCTTAAATTTTTGTATAACAATATAAAATAAGACTAGGAGAGGGGTAGGATGTCTTACTGTAGTTAATATCTACATAAGTAGTCCCATGATCGCCAAGCTCATGGCAAGAAATGACCAAGAAAACACGTACTTGGTCAGTTATTGTCTTGAGCCAAATTTCATCGCCTGGTAAATGGCTTATAACTGCTCGAAATTGGGGTTTCTTGCATTAATATGATGCCCCTATGCCTGGAGAATAGAATGGCGGTCCTAACTCATTTGCGCAATTTTTGTAACATGGGCACTTATTGACCTGGCCCATTCAATTTTGTTTTACAAAAACCTTAAAAAATATATGAAAAAATTGCAAAAATAAGAAAAATGTATCAACATTTATATAATATCTAAGAAAATAATTAATTTCAAATAAAAGTTGCGCTCCCCTCGCCCCCCTCTGACCAAATTCGCCCTCCGTAGTTACGCTTAGAGGTACTTCACAGTCACGCAGCACAAAGCACAGCGGATACTGCTTGCATGACCGGGGGTATAACCTTATTTATTAGTGCATCGATGCTAGGACGACTCCAAGCCCAAAGTCACCGTTTACACATTCCTAAGAAACTGATGGACTGGGAATCCACATCAGAACTCTAAATAAATCTGCCTACAGCGGAAATCGAACCCTGGACCTTCTGCATTGGAAGCAGAGCCTCTAACCACACGACCAACGAGTTCATACTTTTACGAATATTAGAAACCAATACAGAAAAACTTGTGATGAATACAATTGAAAACAGTGTTTTAACTACTAATTGGGGTTTTAATATGATAGGCTATATAGTCGCGTTGATGGATGCTCACCGCTCTCTTTTAGTTTATCGAGAACGATTCTCTAATGTTTATCTTGAGTTTTGAGACTCTGAAATGCAGGGTTAGTGATAGAGATAATATCTCACTCTTACCCAACCAACCCAATGTGACAGATAGCGGGTGGACCCTATGTGTGAGTGAGTGTGTCACACGCGTTTTCTCGCTTACGTCCAGTGTGTGCTGGTTCACTTTCGCCGACAAAGACCAGACATTGCATGCGATTGTGGGGTGTGTGGGGGGGGGGGGGGGGGGGGGGGGGGCGGGCGATGTGATAGTGAAAGTGAATCAAGGTCAAAGCAAAAACATTTTTGTTTCAGAAGTGTTAGTATTATTTGTGTTGAAGTTCAACCCGTTTCGGCCAAAATCGCTGGCCCAATTGATATTGTCGGATTGTCGATATGCTTACTATCATCCCTTTTTACCAATATTTTCTCCCAGAAATTATTTTGGTACTCAAACAAATGAATGTGTGGCCATGTAAAACAGACCACCCCACTCAAGACACCAAAATTTGAGCCCAAGCATTCATTAAAAATTAAATTAGATATCAAATAAATGTAAACTTTTTTTTACTGATACACACATGTAACAAATCAATCCTAAGTGATCATTTTACCTCCCCTTCCCCAAATCAGCTAGAGATTCAGTGGCCCTTGGCTTGCACTAAAAAGGTATAATACGGTTTATAATATCGAACTATTGTGTATTATCACCTGAATAATTAATGGGATTGCTCAGTTTTTAAATTGCAACAGATTGTTTATTTATTTGGAGAAAAGGGCGCGTTAACCGTTAGGGCATAACTCACAACACATGATTTTGAAACTTTGTTTTGTTTTGTAGTAGGTAGTATAGTAGTATTGTTTTTCAGTGGCGTATCCAAGGGGGCGAGGGGGGGGGTTATGGGGTTGAAGCCCCCCCCCATGCCCCCCAAAAAAAAAAAAAAAGAGTGTGATCGATTGAAGAAAAATATAAGGAGGGAGCAACCTAACTATGATATTTACATAGGTAATTACAATTACTTACAAAGTCAGACTTCGCACAATAAGAAATTTTATGATTCGCATAGCACTTTAGGTATGTATTGACTCTACAACGTGTTTAGAGGCGTTGAAAATGTCAAATACGAGAAAAAATTCGAAAAGGCCTCCGGCGGCTGGGGCTTCGCACCAGACCCCGTCCCTGTTTGGCATATTGACAACCCCCCCCCCCCCTCCCCCCATTGGACATTCCTGGATACGCCACTAGTGTTCTTTATTCATTAGCACTAGTTGCTATTTTCATAGTCAATACAAAATATGGTAGGCCTACATCAAGATACTATGGATGAAATGCAAGCTGACAAAATATTAATCTAACAAGCTACAATAATTAATGTTCCAATACCCAACCACGCACACAAGTCACGACATTTTAAATACTTGTGAAATTTGCGTATTTAATTTCAAAAGGTGTAATATTTTTTTAGTATTCGAAAGCAAATGTTTATTTTCCAAATTTTCCTTAGTAGGTATCATGTTTTTATAAAGTTTAAATAAGTTTATTTTATTGTTAATAGATTTTTTCCCAAATTTTATGCAGATATGGGCAATTGTGGACTAAGTAAGTTCCAACTGAACTGCAGGAAGACAGCATTACGCAGATATAATATATTATTATTATATAAAAAACATGTGTAACCGATTTGTTTCCATATTTTTACATTTTCTGCCTGTTTGTTCCAGATCGGTATATATCTCTTTATTGTACTACTTCTTTTCTGCACACTAATGATTCTCGTTTTATAGTCAGAAGATTCATCGTAGTAACTAGTAACCGTTTAAAAACTTTGCTTCGGAAATTATATGAACCTTTTCCGCCATCAGGTAACTCAGGTCATTCAACACCCAAAAATATTTTTATCAAAAACATGTCAAAGCAAAGATAATAGCTAAGATAGAGCAAGTTTGAAAGACAAAATTATCATTTGGAGTTGATAAAGGTAATCTTAATAAATTTTCTAATGACGATGACGTGGCAAATCTACAGAATGTGTCGTCGATCCGCTATTTATGTCATCCGTATGTTGGTTAGGTACTTGCATGGCACAATAAACAATATTCACAAATAACAATGATGCGTGATTGGATAACACGTAAAAAAAAGTAAAGACTTGTCAGGCATACGTTGTCGGAGCCCAGCTTTACACACGATGCATGGCCTTGAGAATAATATCTTACTACTATTGCAAGAGAAAATGCTTGCTGCTGGAGGGGGGTGGGGACAGCTGTGGACTAATTTATTGCGTTACCACGTCGTTCTTGAAAGGCACAAACAAAAACCAAGATTGTTATCTTTCATGTGCAATGAGGATATGCCCATGCGAATACAGTTTGTACAATGATCGGCTTTAGATTTTCTCACGTGAATATACCTTTAACGTTCTGATTTTTTTGGGTGTAGTGCCCACAATGTTCACCATTTGTATTTACATATATATCGACACTTACTATCACACCCCAATAATAAAATATAACTACCAAATAGACTGAATTCATGACGCCGTCTCCAATGCTCATTTGGTAAGAGCATCCGCCCCGACCGCCCGGACAGCGGGATACCGGCCGGGGTTCTATTCCCAGTGGAGACAATTTTAATGCAATATATTTAAGATATTTCGCATTGATAGTCGTGTAAATTAAACACAGAACGACTCCAAACTGGAACACATTTTACTTTTCCATTTTTAAATGGCCCTTTCGCAATTGAGTCCGAGTACTTGTGACGGGGATACTCCAGCTCGCGCAAAAAGAAAACGCGCGGATAGAACCGAATGATACGGGTTCGACTCCCAAAACGAGTAATTTTTAAATTTAATTCTTTGTCTGTTATAATTTGACACGTATCATTTTACTAGGCTAACAAAAATTGCGTTCCGTTTCATGCTATAAAGTAAATATGTTTTCACATCATGTGCGAGGCGTAATCCTAATATGAACTGATGACCATTGCAGGTCATACTATAATTTAGCATTTTCCATCGAATTTATATCGTATGCACGATTATGATTATGCTGTGTACGTTTCTTATTGGGCTCAGCATGAAAAATAAAATGGTTTATTCAAGCTTAACAGCTTACACAAATAACATAATGTCTTACTGTTGCCGTGTTCATAGCAAACAGTAAACATGTATTATGCATTGAGTGGTGTTCTGCATTAGCTGAACAGTTTTACTCTGTGGCCAATGAAATTGTTATTTCGAACATAAATAACCATCCTGTCACTCAAAAAGTCGTATCGCCAGAGTGCGCCACTTGCTGGGGCTGAATAGGCCTAAAATAGCGGCAAAACATGCATTCGTAGTTCAGTAGTTTAGCGGAAACTACACATACGATTTTGATAATTTTTTTTTTATTTGAAGATAAATGTTTAAATTAGAACTTATGTTTGTACTTTTTCCCTAAATTTTTTTGTAATTTTTTTATAAAGCTCTAAAGTGAAGGTAAATTTTCAAAATATTGACCAAGTTCGCAATTTTTATAAGACCATGTTATATTCAATTTCGAAAATCGACAAAACATAAGTCCTAGTAAATTTAATTGTGAATAGAATAAAAAAAAAATTATGCCGATATGACAGTTGTGGGCCGAGTTCTAACTGAAATGCTGGGACACTGCATCGCACAATATTATAGCTACTCCTGTGCAAACCTTAATAGTTACATATACATTGTAGGTTCTTTTGGGTCCAATTGTATGCCAAATACTTCAAACTTGGCCTATTTTATTGAATAAAATTAGCCCTCCACCTTTTTCAATCGAATTCACACCACCCACATGCCACTCATAGGAAAGACGCTCATTTGTAAAGTTGTATTTGTATCTGATCTCAGAGCTGTAGCTATTTGCCGAGCTTTCCCGCGACATACTTCACTTCACCTCCGCTTAAAGTAGGCGTCCGCCCACCGTTCTCGGTGAATGATGGGGTGCTAGGGCGCAGAGCAGAGCGGATATCTTATTACGTTCTTCTCTTTTACGGACTTGCGGACAGAACACCCTTCACTACGCAGCACTCAGATAAAAATAGCCCCAGAGACGGAAAATCTTGAGGAAAACCTCTCCGCGGTGTAATTTTCACAATTTGGAGGTGTGGTTTCGTCAATCTAAACAACCACATCACTTTGTATTGTATCAAGAAAATGGGTTTTATGTTAGACGGTCTAAGCGAATTTCTGTTTGAGATAAACACATAACAAACTTAATTTAACACAGTATATCGTGGAATCACGCCATGCGATAAAATGTTCACATTGTTACGTGCATTGTTGAATTAAAAAAAATAAGAGTGGTTAATGTCCTGCTGAGTCGTAGCATGAGGTAATAATTTATCTCGGCAATCATCAGCGGTAGGATAAGAAAACTTGGCCAAGACTCTTTAGGAGAAGCAAACACGTCTCGCTGACTGCGAACCCCAGGCATTGTCCGAGGCTGGACATGAGTTATCGCAGTGTTTAATTCACCGGCAAAGGATGGCATCAGTGTTTATCATTCAGATTTGAGCTTAACATTCCTTAAGAAGTTAAAGAGTATTTGGCAAGATCTCTGAAGGCAAATCTATTTAGTAACAATTCCCGAAATAAAAACTAGTATGTAGATGAAGTCAGGCATAAAAAAAAGCTTGTATTGTTTATGTTGCACTCCGTTTCAGAGCTCAGCTGTGAATCATGTCGTAAGCACTCAGCTGTGTCTTCGACATGGGCTTAACAGGTGTTAAGCGTCAACTAATCCAGTCTCACAACATTGTATATGAGGGCGATATACGGTAGTAAACTGTTTATTACCTGCATGTATACAGTTAGGCCTAGTTCACTGCATGCATCTTGCCCGCGCCAAGCTCGTGTGTCAAAGCAACACGGCCAGTAGTGTACGTAGCTCTGACAAGACAGATGACAAGCAATATTAATATTAAACAATTATATTCCCGCTCCCGGTGGAGGCACTTGGGGGTGCAATCTCCACGAAACATCAAAATGTATACTTTATTTTAATTATTAATATGTAAGTGGTCTATACCTAAGAATGTCTATAAAATATATATTTGAAATAACAATCTTTCAGCGTAAGCCTGCTGTAAGGACAGGAATAGTCGAAAAGGTGTGTCCCGACCGGGGATCGAACTCGGGTCCTCCGCCTTTACGTAGCGATGCTTTACCAAGCAAGCTATCGGGTCGGGAGTCGGGACACATCTTTTCGACTATGTGCCAATTGTTAGTGTAGCAATTTTTAAAACTTTACCTTCAAAAAACTAATCAGACCATCAAATTAATCTTCTATGCAGTGGTTTGCCCTCTTCAAAACCAAAACCCATCAAGTTTCATACACAGAGCCGATATATGAAAGAGAAGTCAGACGCAATTTGTTCTAAAAGGTTTGTCCAATGTCTATGCAAATGATCTCCTCTATCAAGCGAATGCAGGGATTAAGTTCTATCGACAGCTCTATGTGCATTTCTTCAAAATTAGACGTACACCCTATGCCTATTGCTATACCTGAAGAGGGTCACACCGGGTAAACTGGTATATACCCTAGTCACGTCACAGATATTACATAATATATTACACTTATGACAGTTAATCAGATATATTTTATTGTTAGATCATGATAGTTAATATCCACGAAAAAAGTTATTTTAAGCACATTAGTTAACGTATCTTTGAGGAACGGATTAGTCCTTTGACCATGCTTTGACAACGAAAGGATTATTTAGAAAAAAAGTTTTAAACTTTAAAGGGCCTTATATTTTAAAATTATATTGAAAGTAGCGAGTGTGAGTTTTTATTTGTGTCCAATGTCAGATATGTATAATGCTGTCAACATTCAAACGTTTCAAAATTAATTGGTGTCGTATAACTACAAACGATTGCATTGTTGTTTACTCCTTGTTTGTTAACATGAAGTTGGTTAGGGCCTACAGATACGAGAGTGATTCCAGTAGTATCTTGGGCATTACTATTGGGAATTTGTGTGTTTCGTATAATAACAATATATTTCTTTGATTAATTTCTACCTCAACGTAAAATATTTCAGTTATAAGGCAACCTACAACACAACAACAAATGATTGAACTAGATGACAAGCGACAGGTTGGACACGAAAAACACAAACTAAAACATTGCAAATTGAGTATACAAGGATGGCAATGTCGATGTGGAAACAAGCACGGGTATGGGGGACCCAAAACAGGGAGCGAAGCTTACCGTTAATATTGTTCCTAGCTTGTTTCAATCTTCACTATTTGGTGGAGGTGCCTAGTCCTTGAACATTAAAAATCAGCGGGCATCCTTCTTGAAGGACAATGTCATCAAAACGCACACTATCAATCGGAGGTCATATTCGGTTTTATCGTAAGACGGACGGACAGAAAAGTGATATGTACAGAGGAACTTCTCTCCTTGATTATACTAACCGGACAAAATTTTTTAAGCTTTTTAAAACTTTTCGGTAGTTTTTATGAATTCATTTCATTATAAATTTGGTGATAGTTTTTTTGTTGACTTTTCGGGCAAACTGTGGCTTATCCTCCAAATAAATTACAATATGTTTCGTTTTGTAGTAGTTTCAGCATGGATTTTTGAGATTTACTAATTATTACAAATCTATGATCTATTGATCAGTTGTGACATCAATGAAAGTGGATGTAAAACAAAACTTAAATCTTTGTACGAAATGAAAGTTGCAACATTAACTTTTAACAGCCCACTGAGTAGGTACGGTAATGTATTGTTTGAGAATAAAGCTCAGTCGATTCATATATTGCAAGATAATGCATATTTCTATTTTATACGTTATGTACATCCTAATGATCTATTCCTATACTTCACACGATAGTATATAGATTTGCTCTACGTACAACTATTAATTTTTTTATAGAAAAGCTTCACGCCATTCCCCACCGTATACCTATTCAGTAAAGGTCACTAGACTGGAAATAATTCGCTCGACGGTTTTTGAAAAGGTTTGTGAGTGGGGGGGATTTTTGAAATTAAACATTTTACATATAGTATAAATCGTCGATCCGAATAAAGCGTATCATCCTATACTCTCTGCCTGAAGGTTTTGAACAAAAAAACTTGAATAGGCCCATTAATATCGTCTTTTCTCTTCATGTTCGTTTTCTATGGAGAACACCCGGGCCTCACACCCGGTTTTATGTGCGAATACTTTACAAAAGTTCAAATAATAATATGACCTTGTCACTCAATTTATGACAGTCGACGTACCTTTCCCACGATGATAAAAACATTATTTCCTAAGCGTTTTATGTCACGTGCATTATTTATGATTGTTGTAACAGCGTTCCATGCTGTAAATGTATGATAGATATGCCAATAAAACATTTTTTTATTTTCAGGGCTCTCATGTGGGGGGAATGGCGTTACACTAACACAGACTCTGTTAAACATTGGTTTAGAAAACGAAATTGTGTTTTTGTAAAAGGAATTAAAAAGTTCAAATTGTACTGGACATCTCAAACACATGGATTTTGCCGTCATTTTATAATTTTTAAATTAACTGTCTGAAAAAACATAGAAAGTATAAAATGCGCGAGCTCTCATTGAACATGTGGTTACTGGTTATACGTGCTGTGGAAACACTAACTAAAGCCTCGTCGCCTAGGAAACATCGATAGCATAAGAATATGCCCTCGCCCTCATACCGCACACATTTTTCATGAAAAAAGGAGAAGAGCAAATTGTGTATAAAGAATTTACTTTTTTTTTTTTAGGTGTACAACAGAAATCACAAAACAGCAGCTATTTGAGTATTTTGGAAAGGGTTTGCCATGCGAAAAAGATATAGAATATTGTGTTTTGTTGTTGAGTTTTTACAGTTTATATTTTTTGTATGTAAAACAAATTAGTACGACCATGAATATTTTCACTGGTGACTTCAAATTTCAAGAAGATTTGCCGATATTGCAGAATGATCAAAGATATTTTAAGTCCATGGTGTGATACCCACAAGACGAGGTATTATAGTATGGTAAAAAATAGGTATGGTTGAGAAAAACACATTTTGGTGGAGGGATGAAGCTCGCGGTGAGTTTTTCCAAGGTTTTAAAAGTTGTAGCATTATTATTTGTTGTCAAACCTATTTTTTTCTGATAATAAATGTTAGGGCCTATTTGCGCATAAATTGTTGTACATATTGGCCTGCTTAAGGTGTATAAACAGTAACGCATTAAGGGAACGATAATAATTAAGTATGTAAATCAATTTTATCTTCGATTTTCTGTTCATATTTTTTACGTCATGGTAAGCAATCAACCTACTTTGCGGTAATTTGAATATTACTAATGTGGGGTTTTAGGTCTACAATGATTTGTAAAACACATTTTTTGGTGGTTTGAATATAAGTTTTGGTTAAAAATTCCACTGTTTAATTTTTCGGATTGGACAACAAAATTGTTCACCCTGATTCATAGCCTATTCAGGATCGAAGTAGTCAGTAGCATGCATTAGACCTGTACGACACCATGTATTGTATCCGCGTTGGATATAAGATGTAATATTTAAAGACGTGCACATTCTGCATTATAATTTAACACACATGTAGCACTTATGTGATCCTGCAAATTGGGACGCATCGCGAAATAATGCACAGCACTACAAGGGGATTTCGTTTTTGAGGTCAGAAATACGAAGCTCTTCAAGCCCTCTCTCTCTGTCTCTCTCGTACAACTTCTACTATCACATTGAAACGACCTTCAATCCAATCGATATCGTCAACGAATTATCTAGAAAGCCTACTACTAAGCACAGCCACAGCTAGAATTTAGTTCAAGAATAGCCACCAATTTCAAGGGTTTATTGGTAAGTTATAAGGGACGAAGCCAAGGTTGTAGACATGTTTTTGGGAGGTATTTTTTAGGCGCGGGGGGGGGGAAGGGAGCTGGGAGGAAAAAAAACATGAAGGATTTCTCGATTGGATAACGATTTAGCAATCTGTTGCCCGCATTAATTTTTTATTAAAATTGCTATGAAATATGTATCAAATTTCTTGCTTTATCGTTCTGCCCTCGTTGGGCTCAGAGGCGTGGCTATCAAAAGCATTCATCACCACACTATGTAGAACTAGGTCGGTCATTTTTGTTACGCCAAGGTAAAATTTATTTTTTTTACAGAATGCAAAAAGAATGGAAATCGTTGTACAAACAGATTTGTAGGAGTGCTTTGGGTTAGCAGATTTAACCTCTTTAGAATAGGTAAAATAAGAATGTTCGTGTGAATGTGTATTATGGGTACTATTATCATAGTTTAAATTGATTGGTCTCCGCAAAGTCCGTCTAAAGCTCATGTATGCCAAAATATTCCGTGTCCAATTTAATGTTGCGTTGTGGGTTTGGGCAGGTCCCGATAATGTAGTAAACTTTAAGTTTAGATAATGTCGCGATTTTGTCATGAAAAGTGTTAAATAACTTTCTTAAATTTTTTCAATCCCTAATTACCTCAAACATAAACATGTCAAAATATTGTATTATGTCTACACTTATGTAAAGAGCTTTCTATTGGCGGTATCAAATATTAAAAAGTTCGGTACTTGGTCATGTAAATTGAATGAATGTACGTGTAATTGATATGAATGTGATTATGTATTATTTTATAAGACTTGCGAAAGTTCACTGGAAATTACACCAAACAATGCTGCAGTTTGCGGTGAAAAATTGAGACAAAAAATCCCAGCATAGTAAAATTTCGCTACGTTCGTCGTTCGAGCGCATTGCGAGATGGTTCCAACTTAAAATTACGTATAGTTGTATTAATCTATTAAAAATCATTTTTCAAGATGCAAATAATTACCTAGCTGTTCTTGGAGCACAATATTCGAAGTCGATTGCATTTCTACATTTAGCCGTGAATGAAATCGACTTCGAAACTTGACAATTGCTATTCGCAGATGTGCTTTGTAAGAATAAACAAAACCCCTTTATGCGCGCCGTCTTCATAAACAATGCATCGCAATGTGTTCAACACAAAGTAAAACAATGCACAGAGTTCGCACTTCGCAGAATAATCGTCTATAATGAAAATCCAAGAACCTATAAATTAATGTTCAGTTATAGCCACAGCGTTAGCTACAAAGGCGCTATATAGTTGGGGCCCATACATTGAAGGGTTTGACCGGGCATAAGTGATACAATATAATATGTTCAAGTGGTTTCATAGAATACGTTTTTTGCACTGCTTCGCACCGGAATCTGATACCGTTAGATGCAAGAACTTCCAATCTAATTTTAAACTTTTAGAGGTCCCCTGATGACGATGACGAGGACGTTGGCGGCATTTGAAACGTATTGTATGAATAACATATCAATTCATTTTAGAAACTGTCGAAGACAAGAGATGGAAATCCAAAGTCGACTTTTTTTCTACGAATTCGTAATGTAACCCAAGACAATTTTGAAATATCTCATCTCATCCACTTTTTTGTCATACTGCTTGTCAGTGTATTCAAAAAAATGTTTCGTCATTAAAAATTTGCTGGAAGAATTAATGTCCTTCCTCCATTTTGGTGTGCAATGTATTGAAAAGATATCACTCACTTTCACGAAGAAAATAAAAAGATAAAAACTTGACCATCAACGGCTGTACTTGGCTGTCATAATATCACCATCAGACAGACGAAACCTGCGATGTTTCTTTCGTCTTCACATTTAGATCTTTGCATTATGGCTCAGCCAGATGTTCCCGCTCCATCCTTCATCCAACGTGAGAGACAGTTTTAGCGCTATGTATTTTCCATCCCATTCCGACCCTCGCAGACTAAGCTAAGGCAATAACTTTATGTATTTCGTCCTGCTGGAGCTGGAAAGTGGAAAGTTGAGCGCCTTCTTTTATTGGTATCGGCTTAACGTATCTGACGGGAATACAAATCATTCACAAATAGTGTTACGCGCATGTCATCAATACTTCGTTCATTGAATGTAGAATATTTACATAACTGCGTTGCTAATTAAGCAAACGTAGTCCTACTTACTAATAACTATTACAAACACACTAGCAATGTGTAACGTCGCGATTGCAGTGGCGTAGCGCGATATTATTTAAATGATAACACACACGGGAAAGAGCGCACATCAAAGTAGAAAAATAAAAAAATGAAATGGTTCGAATGTATATAAATAAGACTTCGTCACTCATTGTGAAAATAGTGTCTAGGTAATGCACTATACAAACTACAACCAAATTTCAATGTCCAATTCAAAAGATAACTATGCCTTCGTTTTTACCGACGAGAATGTATTTGGGATTACAAATTACGTCTTTGTGTAATGCACAGTCCGCGGTGGCTCAAGCGATATGGGGCGCAGGTCCTAAGAGTATTGCACCAATAAGGCAATGCCGTTCAAGGCATGGATTTTTATTGTTATCCTTCACCCTCATCAATCACCACTCATCATCTCGAATACAGCAATATTGCAACAAATAACGGATGAGCGTAGCGAGCGTAGCGAGCGAAGCGAGCGAAGCGAAGATTCCATTTCACTACACTGGAGAAAAAAATCCGGAATGTTTTTTTTTTTTTCTTTTTCTTTCTTTCTTTCTGTATTTTTGTCTGTCTGTTAACACGATTCCGGCTAAACCGATACTCCGATTGCGATGAAATTTTATAGAGGCCTTCGAAATCTCTGAACTAAGAACTGCCACGTTTTTGAGCGCAATCGAAAAATTATTTCTCATGAAAATCGCAATTTTACGATTTTTTCGATTTTTACAAAATTTCTTCGACTTATAACACCTACATGCATTATCCGATTGTAATGATTTTTTTCACAGAACCTTAATTTTATGAATTAATATATTCGTGTAAAATTTGTGCGCAATCGAATAATTATTTCTTATGAAAATTTCAATATTACGATTTTTTCCTTTTTTAAAATTACGATTAATTAAAAAAAAAAAGTTAATTTTTTATTTAATTTGATTTAATTAAAAAAAAATTCAACAAAGTTCTGATTTTATCACAGAACAACAGAAAATCCGCAAAACACATGGCAGCTCAATTCACCAATTACGCTCATCCAACAACGCGGCGGGACTTAAGCGTTTTCCTAGTAAAAATAATCATTGGATGAGCGTAGCGAGCGAAGCGAAGATTTCATTTCACTACACTGGAGAAAAAAAATCCGGAATGTTTTTTTTTTTCTTTCTTTCTGTATTTTTGTCTGTCTGTTAACACGATTCCGGCTAAACCGATACTCCGATTGCGATGAAATTTCATGGAGGCCTTCGAAATCTCTGAACTTAGAACTGCCACGTTTTTGAGCGCAATCGGGAAATTATTTCTCATAAAAAACGCAATTTTACGATTTTTTTCGATTTTTAAAAAATTTCTTCGACTTATAACACCTACATGCTTTAACCGATTGTAATGATTTTTTCACAGAACCTTAATTTTATGAATAAATATATTCGTGTGAAATTTGAGCGCAATCGAATAATTATTTCTTATGAAAATCGCAATTTTACGATTTTTTTCTTTTTTTAAAATTTCGATTAACTAAAAAAATTAAAAATTTAAGTTTATTTTTATTTAATTTAAATTAATTTTAAAAAATCTTCAACAGTAATGATTTTTTCACAGAACAACAGAAAATCCGCATAACACATGGCAGCTCAATACACCAATTACGCTCATCCAACAACGCGGCGGGACTTAAGCGTTTTCCTAGTTTAGTTATACTTCGTTCTGTTTTGTTTTGTACTTTTACGACGCTATCATTCTAAGATAAGTTATCCCAGGAATTTCAGTATTGCCAAAAACAAAAATACAATACTTGGCGACCAAGTATACTCCATAGAGACAGAACCTTCACTTCAAAATTAAGCGATCTGTGCAGAAGTTCGGTAAGTTTCAGCCACGAACAACGACGAGGGATTTCCTCAAGTAATAATTCCGAGTTCGTGATGTCGTCAAGTCTTGCGATCTGCGATGCGGCCGGGTCACAAGATGGCGCTGTAGGCTACATACCGAAGCGGGGCGAGTTACACATGCATTGCTTGTATTTACCAGATATAGTTACACAACACTATGCATAATAAACACACATAAGAACAAGACTACCCTAAATCTGGAGCAAACTGTACCGTTATTGTTTCACGATTGTTCACATTTTCAACTTCACGTGGTGGAGGTGCCGGGTCACATTCTCATCCAGTATGTATTTTCCGATTCTTTAAGGTTTAAACCCACTTATCACCATCACCATCATCTATCACCACTCATCGTCTCGAATAGCCAAAGTGCATTAATATGTGACGTTAAGCAATAATCAATCAATCAATCAATTTAAGGCTTAAACCCACTTATATTTTATTTTTACGATAGCTAGCTTAAAAACGATTCATAAAAGAATCGAACACACATCCATCGCTATTGGTCGCCAGGATTCAAAATTGTTTTGCGAGAAACGACGACCAAAGTAAATTGTTGTAAAATAATGTAAACAAGTTATTTCCGAAGGTAAAACAAGTACTCAGTAGCTAAAAGCAGTACGATAACCGCGTACTTGCTGTTTGTTTGTCATTATAACGTTTAACTCCCCCCAATGTTTTGACTATAAGATTGAGGACATTACCAGTATGAAAATAAATTGGCGTTACAGTGTAAGACATGAAGCCGCAACAAGCATACACACGAGTAGGCCAAGACATACTTACACTGTACTGACATTACGAAACGAACTGCGTAAGAAAATTCATGTATTGGCACAGACACAGTCAACCAGTCATTCTAAATTCAAACGCAGTAAGTTGAGTTTCCAACACCGCTGCTGCGAAACATGTGAAATCATAGACCTAGGGCGGACAGATTATCAACAAATGCTAATTTACCTGTGTTTTATTATAGGCCTAACTATTTATAGTTGATAAGCTAAGTCAATCGACGCGGTTCATCGTACATTTGGTCAAGATTGACGTACACTACAATATATCAAATCAAACCATTTTAGTTAGGCACATTTCCCTTCCCTGTGCAAGGAGCACTTGTGGCAGAACCTATGACATGCGCCATGTTATGTTTTGTGCTTCAGCAAGGCTCTTCGCGGCACGAGATTTTGCTAGCGTCGACGCCGTTTATTGTTGTTGTTGAATGTAATGACAAGGATGAACAATAAAATAAATTATTAGACCTGAGGTGAATACTTAGCTGTATGCACATTAGCTTCCGAATTTGTATTTCCTTCTTTGTCTTGGCTGGGGTCAAGGACATTTGAATCGATCAACTGTAAACAGTTCTTGGAGGAAATAACCTTAACTATATTCAAATATAGCTGTAGACGATTTGTATAGGCCTAAGTAATAAGTATAACGTTTTAGTATTGTTCTAGTAATTAGTAAAGCGTTCTAGCAGAGCGTGGCTGTATAACGGCTTCTTTTCGTAAAAATAGTAAATTCATTTAGATACATTGCGCACATACGTGTATGTTTGATGTTATATTTAGATTTTTGAAATTGGCGAATTCCTGAATTGAACTGAAAAGAAAAGAAAAGAAAAGAATGACAGTAATGAATGAGTCCCATTTTTTTTCAAAAGTAAATTGCCCTTGATTGCAAACCATGCGTCAAAAGTTAAAATCCCACGCGCGATCTAAGCCGCAGTCTATCTGATTGCCAAGTGTAGATCTGAGTTGTGTGCAGTAGCTTAAAACAACAATAGATCGCAAGCCAAGCGCGAGAAGCCCCTCGAGTGGGCGATTGTGATGATGATAACGAGGAAAGTTTCTCTCTGCCCGGACTTCCTATCTCTTTGAACCTAACCACTGCGGTGAGGATGTACAGTACTGTACAGACATCACTGTGGCGAGGGATTCACTACAACAATCTCCCCATAGAAGTAAGACATAAGGATGGGACTATAACACAACAGACTGATTTCTTAAAAGTTCAAGGAAGATGTCTGAAAATTTTCGATTTTAAAAACTAGGAAAACGCTTAAGTCCCGCCGCGTTGTTGGATGAGCGTAATTGGTGCACTAAGTTGCCATGTGTTACGCGGATTTTTACTGTTCTGTGAAAAAATCATTAATTAGTCGAAGATTTTTTTTAAATAAATGAAATTAAATAAAAAATTAACTTTATTTTTTTAATTAATCGTAATTTTTAAAAAAGAAAAAAATCGCAAAAATGAAATTTTCATAAGAAATAGTTATTCGATTGCGCTCAAATTTTACACAAATATATTAATTCATAAAATTAAGGTTCTGTGAAAAAATCATTACAATAGGATAAAGCATGTAGGTGTTATAAGTCAAAGAATTGTTTTAAAAATGAAAAAAAAAACGTAAAATTTCGATTTTCATGAGAAATAATTTTTCGATTACGCTCAAATTTCACACGAATATCTTAATTCATAAAATAAAGGTTCTGTGAAAAAATCATTACAATCGGATCAAGCATGTAGGAGTTATAAGTCGAAGAAATGTTTTAAAATTCGAAAAAAATCGTAAAATTGCGTTTTTTATGAGAAAAAATTTCCCGATTGCGCTCAAAAACGTGGCAGTTCTAAGTTCAGAGATTTCGAAGGCCTCCATAAAATTTCATCACAATCGGAGTATTGGTTTAGCCGGAATCGTGTTAACAGACACACAAAAATACAAAAAGAAAGAAAAAAAAAAAAAACATTCCGGATTTTTTTTTCCAATGTAGTGAAATGGAATCTTCGCTTCGCTCGCTTCGCTCGCTACGCTCATCCAATTACTACGGATTGATTATATAGTTACTGTAGATATGGTAGGGTGCAATTTACAATTTTAAACGGTGATTTTTTTTATGGTTAGAGCAAATCGTTTATATTAAACTGAAGTACGAAGGGAAATTTATATCTGTGTTACATTTTGATACACGTTTTTGTCAGGCGGTACAACTTCAAGCTTTCAATGCGCGTGCTCTGTGTTAACGATTGCAGCTAAACAGTTATAGTTGAGATATATTATCAACTTTTGCATGAATGTTAAAGAGTTCCTTTATATTGATATCCACACTTAGTTGTCAAGAATTAGCGTTAAAAAATCAATCCAAAGCGAGAAGTAAGTCTAATACGTGAAAAAAATGGAGAATCAAAAACATGGATTTCAAATTCAGGAAATTCTCACCAAACCGTTTATCTAACGACAAACCAAATTAACGTACGCGTTCACATTGATTTAAACGTTGGTACCCAGTGTGTAAATTTGCGTTAAAAAAATCTGTACACTTGTAATAAATTCCCGAGGTTCACCAAAATTGAGTAAATTATGGAGATTTCACGATTTTTTTATTCAAAACCGATGAATTAATCTAATAATACGCGTACTGGCTCTCATTTAATGATCCATTATTAACGTTGTTGTAAAATATGATACCGATGCTGTTAACCGTTTACCCGATTTTTTTTTTTAATACAGAAAGCTGAGCGTCTGAACTCGTCTCCGCGCCAGCTTTAGCGACCCCTCGAAAATAAGTTGTGTACCGGCAGACGAAAACAATCTTGTTGCGGAAGAAAAAAGTAATTTTCAAAAATAGTTGTGAGGTTAATATTTAATTGGATGAGCGAAGCGAAGACTTCAATTTCACTGACCCCCCAAAAAAATTAGCTAGTGTTTTTTTTTTTGTCTGTTTGTTTGTTTGTTCGCTCTCTACCGGGCAAACGGCATATGCGATCTTGATGAAAATTTGACAGGACCTTCGAAATATCTGAACTTAGACTTGCCACGTTTTTGGGTACAATCGAAGAAATATTTCTCATGAATATCGTACTTTTACGATTTTTTTCGATTTTTTGTGCGTTATTTTCATGTTATTTGGGCCAATTCTGACCAAACGGGTGGGGCTACAACGTTCATATTATACATGGATTTTCAGGTTATGGTGATGTAGTACATTTTGAAAGAAAAAGTTGAATAAGTTAGCCAGAATCTATAGAAATAAAGCTTTTAATATAAGTTTTTTGATTTTTTGTGCGATATTTTCGTGCCATTTGGGCCAATTCTGACCAAACGGGTGGGGCTACATACGTTCATTTTATACATGGACATTAAGGTTATGGTGATGTAGTACCTTTTGAAAGAAAAAATGAAAAAGTTAGCCAGAATCCATAGAAATAAAGCTTTTAATATCAGTTTTTTACGGTAAATAATACCAATTGACAAGAAACAATAGAAACTTGACAAAAATCACCTACAATGAATGCGTAGGCAACAAAACAAAGCACTTGCAAAAGTAATTAAGATATCCCACGCAAACTAAAAACTTTAAAATGCTCATCCATCAACGCAACGGGACTTTAGCGTTTTCCTAGTATAATTCAGAAAGTCAATGGAAGGCGTTGACACAAACAAAGTCACCGCTCAAAAATTAATATTGCACTCTACTACCAGTCGCTGGAAACTTAAAATGTGATGTCAGATTGAGGGTATGTACTGCGCAAAACTTAAAATAGTGTTTTGGCTGTTTTATATAGCCCCTACATTCAGACAACTTTCAAGCATTTCTTATAATTTAAACCGAGGTGGTTCCATTCACGTAGAACTTGTATTATTTATTATTTTTATAAAACTTATTTCTGTTTTTTTCAATGCAAATAGTGCTAGCTGTGGAAAAAGGGCAAATTCTACAGAAACACAATTTTAAAACTAACAAACAAACACGAGAAAAACGATAGCTATTTACATTCAGATTCCATTGGATTTGAATTGAATTTAATTTATTGTAGTTCCCCTCATCCAAGGGTCGGGAAGGCCAACATAGGGCGACAATACCGCCCTCTGCAGCCCGCTCGTTCAAAGATACAGAAACATACCCTAGTAGCACAGGATTTTTTGGGATCGTCTGGGCCACGTATGGCCCTCATCTGGCTGCCTGACGTACGGGAAAGCACGTCTGGGCATCGTCTGGCCCATACCAGGCTAGCCATACATTTTAAACTGCTTGGCCGTCGGATGCCAGCCAGATCCTTGCCATACGCGTCTAGCCATGACTTGGGAAACAACTGGCTAGCCACACGTGGCCCAGATGCGTCTTAACCAAGCTCAGAGGTATGTGGCACGACGGATGCTAGCCATGTCATTTCCACACACGGCCAGCCAGACTCGTCTTGACAAACAACTGTTTAGCCGTTAGGGCAGAAAGAGGGTGGGGGTAGCGTCGAGTTTGAATTTGAAAATAATGAATGACTTGTCTGTTACCTTTCTTTGGTTAGTTGCGAATGCTCTCTCGAGAAGGCTGGATCTATGCTGGTCTCTGTGGTGTAGGTATTTATGCTACGTATAATGCACACGCACGTAGCACACGTTTTTGGAGTCCCATGGAAAGGTAATATATACGCAGTACACACACCCCAAAGGATTCATATAGGCGCACCGCACCAGCGAGAAGCGGTAGTCATCCTGAAGGTAAATGGTAGTGTAGCTACTACACATCTGTTGCCAGAAAGTGTAAAAATACTCAAGGTTAAAATACAGTACGCACTCGCCCCTATAGCAAGAAGATGGATTCATATAGGCAAAGCCTGGAGCAGAAGTCGAACTGAAGGTAATGTTAAACCACTCAGCCCTTGCCAGGAGGATCGTGTCTTCATACTTATGGTAATACATGCAGTACGCACGCAGAAGTCTTATATGAAGATAAGGTTAAACCACTCAGCCCTTGCCAGAAAATTGGGTCTTCATACTAATGGTAGCACATGCAGTACGTACGCACCCCCAGCAAGAAGGTGGATTCATATCGGCGCATGGTGCCAGAAACTGTCAATGTTTCATGTAAGTATACACTCGCTCACATCCATCGCAGGAAAAAACAAAATATATGAAATATATCATTGACAGTTATTTATAAAAAAAATTGTGAATAAATATGTATGCGTATCATTATTTACCCCATGATGAGTCCTAAACTTCCTGTCAGACCCACATATGGCAACATGGCTATGCTCTCATCAGTAAATAAAACTTGTCTGGCTGGGATCTGGCAACCACAAGGCTAGCCGTGCGTCTGGCTGGCCAGATGCGTCCCGTACGAGGCCCAGACGCATGGGCCATACGTGGCATGACTGCCAAAAACGAATACCAGCCACACACGGCTAGCCGCAAGCGGCATGGACGTTTTCGCCGGCTAGCCAGAATCCCCTTACAAGGCCCAGACTACTGTTTTAGGGAAGCACGACAAGCTAAATTATACAGAGGACAATACATGAAAGAGGAAGCAAACATGTAGTTTAAACAAATCACTGTTACACACTGGATCTGCAAGGTTCAAGAATATGGGGAAGAGCAACCTACTAACAAGCGGATGGATTTGACAAAACTTGGGAGACATTTTAAAGATGTCATCACCATTAGCAAGAGTTTATTTTTTAATTGCATGTACAGATAAATGACATTGTTTGTACACATAATTCAATTTCCAACTGAAATAATTAGTGAATATTATAAATACAGAGGATTATAAAGGAACTTCCGTTAAAATAAAAGAAAAAAGAAGGGCCCCCCGTGTCGCTTTCTACACTTTTTTATGCTATGTTTTCAACCCTAAACGTTGCGAATGCTGAAAAAGGGGGCGATAGGTGATGATGATCATAGAGAGATGACGTGAGTAAAACTTAAAAATTAAATAAAATTTAAAGGAAGCCGGGGTGAGAAAATTTAAAATGTGTAACCAATTTACGAAACGAAGATAACAACTATGAACAGGGGAAAATTAAATGAACAATGCCAAAGAATTTCAGGTTCCCGGATGAATGCGTATGGTTGATAAGGTTTAAAACGGAATTTATTTTTCGCAAGAATCGAAACGCCCTACTGTAAAACACAAAGCATGTTATTGGTTTCGTATCAATGCTGATACCGATATTAAAACTTCATAATTCTATAGATTGAGCATCTATTTTTAATCATGAATCTATCGACACCTGAAAAAAAACAACTCACTCCGCCGATCAATTTTAAGAGTTTCAGTTCTACTTAAATTATTGATCGTTGGTTTGAAAAATTATGTCATTGAAAAAAATAAATTGGTTTATAAAATATGTATTCTTGATCTATTCTTGCCATGAAAGTTAAAATACCTACAAAACCTATTATATTGTTTTCTAAATTTGTTGACGGTTAAAAATTAATGTCACAAACACACAACAACCATCTATATAGAGCATGTGCCAATCTTAAATGGCCCTTTATAACATGGTGTCTTGAAACTGCACAAATATACTCTCAAACACGCAAAAATATGCATTCCAAATCACACCCCTTCTTGGTAATCAGAAATTTTTTTGCCCCAAACCCACTTGCTCAAATTAAAAAAAACAAAATAAGGGGAATTACGGGAAAGGGGCGTCGAGTACGTCAATGACGGCTGAATGTTTTTGGATAAAAAAACCCTTAAAAAGGTCAGGGTAAAAGATCTTTCCCATGTTTTTTCTTATATGAGATTTCTGCCGATGGAACCTAGCCGAAAAAACCAATTTTTTTCAATTTTTGTTATGGGCCCAAAATAATTTTTCTTTAATTTCAAATTCAAACTTTTTTCCCTGAATGAAAAAATATATTTGTTGAGGTAAGGGGTGTTTTTTAAAATTTCAAACGGTTAGCCAGAATGAAATATTTAATATATTTGTTGAGTTTAGCGGGTAAATACCCCTTTAAAAGGTAAATAATAAGTTTATTGGCTCTATTTGGCTTCTTCACGAATACTTTTTCCAGTCGCGTTGATGAATTTATGCCCCAATGATTCTGTTGAGTTCGCCATTTTTAAACGTTTTTTGAGAGTCGTAAAATTTGCATACAGACGAGAGCAAGAATGAACCATGCCCATGTCTGCCTTCAATAATGCGGAGGCGACCGACTGTGAATGTGATCCTGAGAGCCCTAGAGAGACAGGGAACTGACACGCGCCTTTGTGCCAACGGCGAAAAGTGCGGGGCAGCGAGGTCATATTGACCAATCGTTGCCCTATAAGTACGATTTTTATGAGGAATATTTCTTCAAATTGAACCCAAAATCACTTTTAAAGTTAGCCCCCTTTGAATTTCCCTAAAAGTTAATCAAAATCGGAGTAGCCGTTTGCCCGGTCGCGGGCCTAATATCACGAAAATATCCCATTAAAAACCGTCGAAACAAATCATAAAAGTAGGCCTACTATTTTCATGAGAAATATTTCTTTAATTGTGCCCAAAAACGTGGCAGATCTAAGTTCAGAGTTTTCGAAGATTCCTTCCAATTTTCATCAAGATCCCGGTAGAGAGCGAACAAACAGACAAAAAACGGAGCTTTTTTTATCAGGGTAGTCAAATTAAAGTCTTCGCTATGCCCATACAAAAATATAGTAAATGGAATTGAAACCTGGCTATTAGAAAATTAAATCAATTTTTATAAAAAAAATCTAATATGGCGTATGGGAAATATTGCTTGTTCAAAATAATTTTTACCAAAAGTTCACCCTGACTCTTTTCAACGAACTAGTATGAGAACAAAAAAGCAGTAAAGCATTTAGAAAATTTTTCCCCCCCAAAACGACAATTTTCGCAAATTTCTGGATAAAAAAACAAAATCGTGTAAAATCACAGAAGATATAATTTTTAAACGGTCATTTTAGTGTAGTTTTATGCCAAAGATTATTGTGGTAAAAATATTTTTTTGGGGTAATTATCACTTTAGTATTATTTTTTACAGGTCAGATCATTTTGTGTTGTTCTTCGATTCACCCCTTTGAAGCTGGCGTTATTCTAGAGAATCTTACGTGGATCAAGGATAGTTGTGAGATTTTGAGCACCTGTGGTGACATCGGTAATATAGTTTTCACAACGGACGTGTCTTGAGAAAATTTAACAACATACTCAATAGTCGGCAGTACAAAAAAATCATCTATATCATCTTGATATCCACCCTGGGTTGCAAAGATTGCGCATTCATCACTTCGGCAAGGCAAAGAGTCAGCTCATAGAGCAAAATAACTTGACCCCAAAAGTCAAGTTCCATCCAACTGTAAAATGTAGAATAAAATTAATTAACACGCGTTCAAGTTGTATTAAATATGTCATCGTGCGTGGACGAAAATGTGTTCAGAAAATTCTTGGTTGTTGGCACGAACAAACTTAATTGAATATAATCGAGTAAATTCTGAAAGTTTCCAATTTGTATTTGTATTATTGATTTTGTATATATGTTAACTTTATTTATTAATTTGCTTGCAAAAACGTAGTAGTTTCATAACAGTTTTACTAACAAAACTCGACTCACTCGCATATCATCCGTTTTGTCTTTTTGTTACCACACGAAAAATCAGCATTTTGTACGAGCATAATATTCAATAACAGACTGCAACACATATACTCTTCGAGAGCATAAGTGTATTTGTTTTAACTTTACTTTTATATTTATTTTCAATCTGTATTGAGAATCATAGCGTTTTCTCTTTTTCTTGAACTATATGTTCTGTTGTGAACGAGGAGGTAAATTAAAACATAAAAAGATAAAGTTGACGATGGATTCCGAATATAGTAAGAAAAAGTTAACAATATTGCATTAACATTACGCCTAAACTGTCGGGGGGGGGTCTAACATTATTAAAAAAAACTTTTTTAAAAATGGACCTTCTTTTTTTAAGTTAATTTAAAAACCTCTTAGGGGCGAGGGCACAATAAATACATCGTATATGAAATAATATCCCACACAGAAAACTGTCTTTAGAACGATGGGATTTAGTCTACATATTATACAGATATGTTGTATTTATGTATAAATGTATAAACATTATAATAACATATTATAACATACATATTTTGCCGTTTATTTCAATGAAAAGTTGAAACAAAAAACAACTTCATAGAATGTACTCGTTTTTTGTCATGTTATAATTGGCTAATGTCATATAACCCAGCTCAAATCATATTTAAAATTGTGAAGGATGTGTATTTTCTAACAGCGGATACGAAATTTTAAAAAACGTTTTCCAACGATTTCAAAAAAAATTTGATGTTATTAAAAATTAAAAATATGAATCTCCCAAAAGAGGAGCGGAAACCCGAAATAGTAGTGTATGTTCGCACTAACAATTAAAAAGAAACCCCTGACCCCCCATGTGATTTCTACGAGGGTGTTTTTATGTTCGTTAGACTTCACTCCATGCTCACACGATTCCAATCACGCACCCAACCGGGTAAAAATAGACATTTCAAAGTCATTTGAAGGTGAAAGAAGCGATACGATATGTCTACACGGTTTAACTGCACTATTACGAAGGAATTCAAACAGAATATAGACTAGACCTAACTCAGCCAACCTACAGGCCAGAGTAGCTTAGTGAAGAATGCACCACGCGAGGCGTGATACAAGGCATTTATGATTTATTATTTACAGCATTGTGTACGACTGAACGAAGTTTTAAACTACAATGAAATTAGCCCGAGAACTCCCACAATCGAGCCGACAACGTATGTTCAGTTCAAACATTTCAAACTGCGCATGTAGGCAAGCACGTTCCTCCGATAAATTTGATTTTATGTTCATATTCATATCGGCGGTATCTTGATTTTTACCCCAATTAGTTGTCTCGTTTTCTCACCAAAATATGTGAACATTGAGAAGAAACGAATATGTTAATGGAGTTTTTGGACTCACAGAAAATAAAGTGTCTGAACTGAAGTGAAAAAGGAGAAAACGAGTTTAGTTACCTAACTGAGATTGAATAGGCACCAGAACCAAACTATGTTTGTTTGTTTGCATGGAGTTCGAAACGTAAGAAAGTGTATATTTGTGTGGTGATATTATATCCATAGGTTATATATAAACGTTTGCAACATATTTATATCCTGTATCATCGTTGCTTGTCCACAGCTTATAGCTAGTAGTAGTTTAGCTTTGATGCCATCCACCATCACACCGTTACCTTCGATCGTCTTCATCTCCATTATCACCAGTGTTGAATCCAGCTATGATCCCGGGGGGGCGAAGCTCCCCGGGAATAAATTGACTACATGTCTACACTATAAATTCCTTCATTTTTCAAATAATGTCACTTTGCCGTTTTTGAAAGGGCACGAACATAATATCGCTTTGAAGGTTGTTAAGGTTTATGTTTGTAACTGTAATCAAATAGGCAGACCCTACGAAAAACGTGTGGGCAACTCACGAGGTCAAGAACTAGATTTGTAAATGTATGGTCATTCGAAGGGTTCCGACTTCTGTTTAGTAAATTCCCAAAATATGTCTTCTTTTGTATGTTGGCTCACAGTCGCGCCTTGAGAGGATATGCGCTTGCAGGACTGATACAGATGCAGTATGTTGGTTAAATGGTCAGTGTACTTTTCGATGCGAAAACACTATTATCAGGTAACCAATGCGTAGGCATCCTGTAAAAGGAGGGATCAAACGCAGTTTTTCTTGTATATTAGGCTAAAAACTGATACTTGCTTCCTATTAGTCGAATTTCACAAAATCGTGCCGTGATTGGTAAAAAAAAAAAAACTGGTTTTCGTTTCTAATATGACCGTTTTATGAATCTAGCAGTTTGAAAGTTAAATCTAGCGGATATTTAGGAACTTTTAGCGTCCACAACACACAAAAACTACATTATTTTGGTATTGCGTTCAGACCCAACTTTTTTCTAAAACGCACCAAACGCACTCTAAAAACCTAATTTTCAAAATTTTCGCCTGCGGCGCTATTGTTG
The DNA here is from genome assembly GCA_024449915.1 of Sweltsa coloradensis. NCBI lineage: Eukaryota > Metazoa > Arthropoda > Insecta > Plecoptera > Chloroperlidae > Sweltsa > Sweltsa coloradensis. The sequence goes on from JAMZAV010000367.1 coordinate 1,075,625, forward strand.
GGGGGCAATGCCCCCGTACTTGGACCCTATGTTATACCCCCGGGATCTTAAATAGCCCCCCGGGATGAAATGTCTGAATTCAACACTGATTATCACCCTCTTCATTACTAAACAAACCCCACCAAACCGTTCATACCTCTCATATCTTGTTTAAGCCAATGGATGCAATATAGGCTACGTACGAAAGAGGTAGGCCTACTCATTGATTAAAAGGCCCTACTTCAACTTTATTTGATCCATATAAGAATACAAAAACTTTTAGTTCGTTTTATTGAGCAACATAACTTGTGCATTTATGAACTTTCATTCACTAGGAAAACGCTGAAGTCCCGTCGCGTTGATGGATGAGCTTTTTTTTAAAAAAAAAAAATAGTATGCGCGGGATCTCTTGACTTCTTCAAGTTCCATTGCAAAATCATTTTTGTTAAATTAGAATAATTTTTATAAAGTACTAATTGCTAGGGTAATTAGAGTGTCAAATATCTGTAGGCCCGAAGATTGCTTTATAAACGCATTTTAGGTGATTGTTGTCAAGTTTCTATAGTTACTTGTTAATTATTGTTATACATTTAAAAAAACTCATATTAAAACCTTTATTTCTATGGATTCTGGATAACTTTTCAACTTTTTCTTTCAAAAGGTACTACAGCACCATAACCTTAATGCCCATGTAAAATATGAACGTTGTAGCCCCACCCGTTTGGTCAGAATCGGCCCAAATGTCACGAAAATATCGCACTAAAAATCGAAAAAAATCGTAAAAGTACGATATTCATGAGAAATATTTCTTCGATTGTACCCAAAAACAATACACCTCTAAGTTCAGAGATTTCAAAGGTCCCCTCCAATTTTCATCAAGATCGGATATGCCGTTTGCCTAGTAGTTAGCTAACAAACAGACAGAAAAACAAACAAACAAAAAAACAAAAAAAAAACACCCGAGCTAAATTTTTGGGGGGGTCAGTGAAATTGAAGTCTTCGCTTCGCTCATCCAATTATTTCGGTGACAAAATATTGGAAGTGGAATTTGTTTGCATTCTACACTTATTACAGTATTTCATATGATATATTATATTGCGAATTGCAGTTCGGAAAATTACAGGTTTATTCTTTGCAATTTTCATTAGTTCGGAAAGTGACAGTGCTCGATTTTATGGGATCCACACCTATTTACAACCAATATCTACACTCGTCTCAGATTTTCAATCCGTCTCGCATATTATTGGATGAGCGTTAGCGAGCGTAGCGAGCGAAGCGAAGATTCCATTTCACTACACTGGAGAAAAAAATCCGGATTTTTTTTTTTTCTTTTTTTTTTTTTTTTTTTTTTTTTCTTTTTTTTTTTTTTGTATTTTTGTGTGTTTGTTAACACGATTCCGGCTAAACCGATACTCTGATTGCAATGAATTTTATGGAGGCCTTCGAAATCTCTGAACTTAGAACTGCCACGTTTTTGAGCGCAATCGGGAAATTTTTTTCTTATAAAAAACGCATTTTACGATTTTTTTCGATTTTTTTAAAAATTTCTTCGACTTATAACACCTACACGCTTTATCCGATTGTAATGATTTTTTCACAGAACCTTAATTTTATGAATTAAGATATTCGTGTAAATTTGAGCGTAATCGAAAATTATTTCTCATGAAAATCGAAATTTTTACGGGTTTTTTCTTTTTAAAACAATTCTTTGACTTATAACACCTACATGCTTTATCCGATTGTAATGATTTTTTTACAGAACCTTAATTTCATGAACTTATATATTCGTGTTAAATTTGAGCGCAATCGAATAATTATTTCTTATGAAAATTGCAATTTTACGATTTTTTTATTTTTTTTAAATTACGATTTATTAAAAAATTAAGTTAATTTTTTATTTTATTTAATTTAATTAAAAAAAATCTTCGACTAAGTAATAATTTTTTCACAGAACAACAGAAAATCTGCGTAACACATGGCACCTCAATGCACCAATTACGCTCATCCAACAACGCGGCGGGACTTAAAGCGTTTTCCTAATTTTAAAGCACTGTTCAGATAGTTAGGCTCACTATAAACGACCGAAATATTTAGCTCGGGCGCGAGACTGATCGATAACACAGGATTCGAAACCTATCGCAAGCAAGCCTTACTGGAATGTTTATTCTAGGGCACAACTACCCATATTCCGAAGGAGGACCGAATTGTCCCTGGAAAGATTTTCGACGAGGATTTTGTTTTCACTGATCCGCTCAAAATCTTTTCATAAGTTTACAAATCAAGATCGAAGAACACTAAACTATATCGTGCTTCATTCTGCAGGAAATAGCTAACTGGATTTCCTCATTTGAAAATATAGTTAAATGTGTGATGTCTCGGGCAGTAATCATGTTTTATCTTCTATTGTGATGTGATACTTAATTGCCTAATTAGATATTAATGAAAACGTGCAGATTAAAACTCTACGTTCGTGTAAAGAGGCATTACACGGTAATGAACGTTGCCGCTGTGAAACGGGTGCATTGCAGGCAGACTGCATGGTTTAGCACATACGCCAAATAAGGGGGATAATGGAACAACATAATATATAATTCTCAACTAACGCTAATTGTAATGTATAGTACTAGCCTGCCACATTAAAGTTTTACGCAAATCAGAGGTAATTATTACCGACATATGAAATGCCCATTGTTTGAAATGCCAATTAAATCCACAGAAGTGATCCATCTGATAATTGGCATCAGATTACTTCAGAACCAGTAACGATACGAACTAATTATTAATTAACCAACACAAACTGTATTTTGAAAAATGTGTTTTTGTGCAGTATAAATGTTGTTTTTTAGTTAACTGTATGCAATTGGCAAGACTAGCATTATTATAATATGCAATAGCGGTTTTCACACCTGACGCTCGGTGTACACTGTACATACAATGAAAAAAAAGTGGAAAGCTCTTGACGAATAAATACATAACATGAATGCTGCTTGCTAGTATATATCGTCAGACAATTTGTACGTGAGACACCTCATTCCCTCGTAATTAGCATAACTGATTTGTCGCCCACTAGTCTCATCTGTCATTGACTCGCCACGTTTTCACTACTTCAATTGTTATGAACGCTCATAGTATAATGGCGTAACGACAAAGTTTTGCCAAAATGAAAGTATGGTAAGTTTGTTAGTAAGTAAGTAAGTAAGTAAAGTAAATAAGAAGTTAGTAATTAGTAAGTAAAAAGTAAAAATAATAAGTTAGTTTGTAAGTAAGAAAGTAAGTAAGTAAGTAGGTAGGTAAGTAAGTAAGTTAGTAAGAAGTAAGTAAGTAATTTAAGTAAGTAAGTAAGTTAGTAAGTAAGTAAGTTAGTAAGTAACTAAGTAAGTATGAAACCGTGTATGATGCATCTCGTACACGAACTATAACTGAGGTGAAATTGATCACTCGTGGATCATATTCATCACTCATTAATTCGTAATTAATAATGTATTTAATTTATATTTTAAAAATTATATTATAGTAAAACCTAGCAATAGCATAGTTTTCCTAGGCAGTGGGAAGATTATACTAGACATTGATCGTCCAGTGGCGGATCCAAAACTTCAGTATCGGAGCAATGCTCCATCGCCTCCCTCTAAATCAGCCGGCCACTGGGTATGACAGATGACTATGAGATAACTACATGGCAAATCAGCAATAGTTGTTGTAGTCCAGGTTCTTTACTAGTATACACCAACTCATGGAAGTAGTTTTATTCTTTCATGTAGGTATAGCTTATGCGAAGTTGAACTTACTTTAATTTCTTAAATACACAACTCAATTTCATTCAACAGACGCACATTTTATATTTCAAACACACACCCAATAACAACACGTTTTTAATGCTGGCAATTTCAGTGTAAACAATAAATGTAATTGAATGTTTAAATGTATGGTATAACAAAATGTATACACTTAACGATACGTTCCAAACTGTATGCAATATAATATCATGTTATTACGAAATTGGGTATAGAAACTGCTAAACTTAAAATAACTATTTAACTTAAATAATTTAATTATCGTAGTACAATCCTTATTCGATTTGATTGGGTAGCAAACCCGTAGAATGATTTATTAAACATGAAACCAGATAAAAAATAATAAATAACCCCTGTATAATAAATAAATCATAACTCATTCCTGCTTTTAACATCTTGAGAGTAAATTATTAATATGTCTTGAACGTGTTGCGAGTACATAACTTTCTACGAGCTGCGGCTTCCAAGAAGTGATTGTAGGGTAATGTTTTTGCATTGGTTACTATAGGCACTCGAATCATGCTCAAGTCGAGCCAACTGGAAGAGCGCTAATTTAATTGTCGCTTTCGCAAGTATTCTAGCACACAATTCTAGATTTCACAATCGGAAAAAGTAAAAGAAACATGGAATACGCTCATTGGCCAACACAAGGTTTAGAAATTGCATACATAGCCCTATAATTGATTTTGTAGATATGGGTATATTAGCTATTCGACTCTTTGTTTGATTAAGATCACGACATGAAATATACCTTGAAGCCATAATTTGAACTTTACATATTGTATTTACATATATTTAATAGATTCACAGGACATAAACGAATCGATAAAATATTACGCCTTAGCTGAATGACTGAAAAAATCTTCTAAAAAATTACATTCGCATTTTTTAGTATTTAATCGACTATAAAAACGTCAAATATGTGCAAAAATTATTATATTATTTATATACTGTAAAATTCATTATCGGCAAATAAGAATTCTTGTTTTTTCAACTTGATCAAACTATATTATGTTTCTCGCATTTATTTATGCTTTACGTGCATTGATTGGAACAAGTCAGAATCTTAGGAATTTTTGGTATTTGTTAACAATAAGCAAAGGTAAACGAAAATTATCAAAACGCAAACACAAAATAATGAATGTTACCATTTATATATCAAATTTACCCTGCGTTTAGGGTCTACTCAATTGAGATATAAGTGGATTGCACTCGAAATTCCTATATTGAATTCCAGCAGGAAATATTTTTCCTCCATTACGTATCTTGGGATAATAGATGAATTCAACTCAAGTGGAAATAATAAAGCCTTTCAGTGGGCATTTCAGAATGCCGTTAAAAATCAATCGAAATATTCCAAGTCATTGGCTACACCGTTACGGTCGTAAAGAAATGTCAAATATCCAGCAATCGACATCTGTGGTCTATAAAACTCTGAATTTAAATGTAAGGTCCACATTTTTTAGCAATGGTGATATATAAGAGTGGCAATTAGGCGGTTTAGGGGGAGAATGCGTTTTTATCTGCGTCGAGTGCAGGGTATTGTAGTTTTTGTTCTGTCCTCTGGTTCGGAGCAACTCGGAGTAGCTCGGAAACTGCGCTGGGGGTGGAAAATGGCCCGAGATCTTTTGTCGAGAAAAGAGAGTGGAAGAACTTTTCCTAGGAATTGTAAGGAAAATAAGTTTTCTTTTTGTGGCGTAAGCTCTGTTTCTAAAGTGCCGCCTCCTTTACTGCGAGGTCATTGCTGTTTCGAACCGAGTGTCCTCGCCTTCTCACTCACCATATGAACAAAAGTGATTAGAAAGACAATTGCTTCACGGAAGTGGAAATGTCAAAGGTCACTGAACGGCGACTTCAACTACGAAGTTTGTGTAATGAAAAGAATTTATTATACGCTTACTTCAAAACATAAAGAATTACAATTATGTAAATAAGGAATGGAAACTAGCTCTCTCAGTTTGTTTCTGGCACTTGGAAACCCTATTCATAATGAACATTTGAAGTGGGTTATAGCTACATGGGTGGAGTTGGCCAACACTCATACGACTCTCGCTGACCGGGAATATTCCGGCTGGTTTTACGTTAACCTTTCATTTGGTCAGTTTAATGTCACGAAGTTAATTAATTATTACTCGTAACTGCGAACAACAGTGAGTGACAAGATGGTTTAAAACCCCACCCCAGCCTCACGTTCATTAAATTGCACCAGACTTTTTCCGGTCCTGTGATTCCTAGTGTAGTGGCCGTACCGGTACAATGTTCCTCCTCAATATAAATAAATAATAGATTATATAAATAAAAAAATAATAAAAAGGCGCTTCTTCTAATCAATCAATCATCAATCAATCTTATCTGGAGTACGATCTGCTTGATTTTCTACAGATATCACATCACCTCGATTAACAATGCGAAAATATAAGGTAGTGTAAAAATATGACCATTGACGAATTGGTTCAGTAAAGGCGAGAGAGAGAGAGAGCGAGAGAGAGAGAGAGAGAGAGAGAGAGAGAGAGAGAGAGAGATGTAGTTACAGTTTGTAATAACATCGAATCAATTATATCCCCACCCAACCCCTCACCATCACCCACCAGCACTTGCGTCACCGTGGTTTATATTTGGCTTAGACACCGATTAGCAACGAGGGTTCGAGGCTGGTTAGGCAGATCAAGTAAGTCCCATCTAGATTCCATCCGTGAAAGCTTACGTCATATTATTTCCCAATTTTGGCGAATATGCAAAAACGTAATCTACAAAATTGGGAAAATGCAATTCTCTTCCCTTAACTTCGGAATCTTTGAATTGATGTACCTATGAAAATGAAAATATTGATTTCGACAGATGTTCGGTCAAAGTTTACTAAGAGGATGTAGGGGGGTATGGTACAAGCAAACTTCCAAAACACAAATTATTGGACGATTTTGGCCGGGGTTTTAATTATTCTAAACGCATAGGCCTAAACAGCAGTTCGAGTTTTAAAATTTTTAAAAAGACCAAAAATATGCAATTTCTTCTGCTGTCGTAACCAAAAATGCACTCCATTATTGACATTTATTGCCCTAACGTCACCCGCAATGGAGAGTTTGATTTGATAGACTGCTTGCTGGCTCGTTGATCGTTTCAAAGAGACCCACAAATGAGAACAAGTAATATTTTGCCAAAAATAATAACTGAAGAGGTTCAACATTAATTTTGTTGCATCCGAATAGGTTTTGGTGGTTATCGAAAAAAAATTGTAGCATTTACGCAAATAGCCTAATGACAAGTTCGAAGCTTTGTTAAGATAATATTCGTTCAGGCTGAGGGGGAAAAATGTTGCACCCTCCTACCGAATAGGCATTACCTTGTGTGGCTATAATTTCCTACAAACGGAGGCAACATGCAGAATATAAGTATACTCTAATCATCATCATGATCAGCATTCATTATCGCCTACGCATTGTGTCTACAAACCCCGCAAAACAAATCAAATCATTGCTAACGAATCACCGCCAACATGCACAGCGTATTAGCAATTAGCATGTTTGTCGTTCAACAGCCAAGTCTTGCACACTTTTAAATGTCAAGTATTTCTGCCTTGGAAATGTATTTAGAAACTTGAAAAAAGTTAATATCATTGACTGACCTATCTGTGTAAATGTCAATTTAAATGTTTAACCTTTAGTGACCGCCAGACTCTCAAAGCTGGCACGATTTCAGTGTCTAATTCTGTTTTACATATGCCCAAGTTGATGACAGATGTGTAAGTGTACCCTACATCACAGCGTGCATTCCTACTAAATACAGGAATTATATAAGTTATAATAACTAGGGCTTGGCAGCTAATTTTGAGACTAAAATGTTGTGGATGTGCATAAAATGTACTATATATATTTTTATAGGGAACCTATAACAGATGTTCATGGCAAATGTTATGTCCTTTTATATGTTACTAACTATATAAGTAGTAGGTGTAAGCACAATAAAGTGATTGGAAGAAAACTTACAAAATAGTTATAAAAGGTCGAAGAAAACATTGGACAAATCTTTCATTCAGGATTTCTGGTGGCAAGTATCAGAGTCTCGCGTTTTAACTATGAATACATTTGTCGGATGTATTGACATTGTCGCAATATAATGGGGAATGGTTAGGAAATGGGTACATACTCAGTATAGGCCTATAGTAGATAATCAGTTAGTCAACGAGACGTTTCAGACAACGTTTCAAGCAATGGCGCGCACCCAAGGGCCAAGGGGGGATGTGTGTGGCTTTGGGGAAAAACCACCCGCCTTCCCCGATCAATTTATTAAAGAAATATATAGCATGCATACAATACAATACGTTTGATCGTATTGGTAAATGCTGTTCTATAGCAGCGAAGTTTAAACCTTAACATTGTGACTGTGTATTCTCCTTTGAACAATCAAATTATAGGAAAACCGATGGGAAACAATGTAGACGTATTGGTAAATTATTTCAGTGTCTGCAAATTATTAGCCGGGAGGTGTTTCCAGCTTGATACACGTGTCTGGTTGTAACGTCTCGCGACGGCTATGACGTACGTATCCCACGTGGGTTTTCCACACCCCCGCGCAACACTGCAGCGCCCACACAGCTCTTCGAGCTCGCCCCCCGCGACTCTCTTTGGCGCTGTAATAATAATAATTACGCTGCCCCCGCTACAATACAATAAAGTTTTATTTCCAAAGCTTAAATACAGAGTATACGTGGGACGTAACGACGTAATGCACATCCCAGATGGAGATGGTGCTTTTGCAGTAATAACATATTATAATGTGTGTTATATTAATAATACTATCTCTAATAAGTTGAGCGTAGTGGTTGTAGACGATTACGTTCGAATCCTGGCTTGGCTATGGATGCGAAAAGTGGTGTTCATATAATTATTATGACCGACAACGCCATGGCAAAAATATGAGACGTTGAGGCAAAGTTATTATTTTAGATTCGCCACGTTGTCGATTGCGAAAGTGTTTTTTTAGAAAGAACTCTTGGTGGTTTTTCGTGGAACCATACAGTGGCTGCATAAATCATAATGCATGGTATAGGTGACTTGAACGACTTCGCTGAATTGTTTGTATAGTTTTCACGACTTTGAAATTAGCAAAATGTTAACAACATTTTTAAAGATGAAGTGTCTTGCCGTTTCAATTTAGGGTATAGAAGATAAAACAAAATTATCACAAATACGGTGAGTGAATTTGGTGTTGTCAATAGAAAAGGAATACACAAACATTATCGCTTAAAAATTTAGTAAAAGTAGGCCGCTTAGTGTACTACAGTACAGACATACGTGCCTCGTTGAGCCAGCCGCGAAAAGGTGTGGGGCAGCGATGTCATATTGGCCAATCGTTGCCCTAAAAATATACTATTTTTACTAGAAATATTTCGTCGGTTGTACCGTAAATCATAACATATCTAAGTTCAGTGATATTAAACCTCCCAACAAAGTTTCATCAAGATCGGAGTAACCGTTGCCCGGTCGCGGGCCATACATCAAGAAAATATCGCAGTAAAAATCGGAAAAAATCGTAAAAGTACTATATTCATGAGAAATATTTCTTCGGTTGTACCCAAAAAATTTGGCAGATCTAAGTTCAGAGATTCCGAAGGTACCCTCCAATTTTCATCAAGATCGCATACATTATGCCGTTTGAGTTGCCCGATAGCGAGCGAATAAACAGAAAAGGATCTATTTTTATCGGGGTAGTCAAATTGAAAACTTCGCTACGCTCATCCAATTAATAAGGAATCGGTCAAAATATTTTCTTTAAAATGGGGATACACTATTGTTTTTACAATGAAACGACAACAAGAGTGTGAAGAAAATATGTCACATTACTTTTAGTGATAACGCATTCGTGATATTTCGTCACTCATTAGTAGACCACGCAGACCATAATGAAGAAAAGAGACAAGTAGACACAGTACAGTGTAATACTTTGAATCCTAAACCTATTCGGTTGTGTTGATATTTTCAAAATCAATCCTCGTATATCAAATAGGAGACGGGTCCTTGAGAATTGGTATTCTGCGCCACTGTGTTTGCACTTTGCAGCACATTTCTGCCGCTGTCAGGAATCGATCTGTTTGGACGAGGGTAAATATTATATCGCGCTGAAACACTGTACGATGATTTATGATCTTCGCCACCACTGAGGCATTCAAATGACACAGGGAAAGAGAGAGGGGAATACAAGTGAAGAAAGCGTTTATAATCAAACGAGATAATTAATAACCAATGTCATGGAAAAGTACTTGAGCAAAGTGAAAAAATGTTCCTTCGCTTGATTAGTGTTTTCAAATTTGGACAAGACAAGAGACAAATAGTTTTTAGCACGAAACTCTAATTCGGGACGACTCTGTTGTCAAAGTTTTTCTCTAGAAACCCAAATGCCGGGTGTCAGTATACTCTGCAGACAGAAAAGTTGGCCTTGTGAATAGGATTTAAATTTTGACTCCCACGAAACACATGGGCTTTTGTAAAATTTACTGGGAATTACTCCCAAATTATGATGGACGAAAGTGCTCATAAATATGTGTAACAGCTGTTAACTGTACCGTTTTTCGATGACGCTATTTTAATTTTTGACATACAAAAAGAATTGGTGAGGATACACGTTTCAATTTTCTATTGTCTTCGAAATTCCTGCAAGAGTTTAGTAATGAGGTTCCGGTTAATTTGTAGTTTTTTTTTTCAGTTGTGTTGATAATACACTCTGCGTGCAGTAAATTCTGTAGTCGAGTATCCGCCCCGCAGGTGTGCCAATTATTCCCTACAAAAAGTACCCTACAAGTGACAATTTTTGTTTCGCTAAGGCTCGAACGCTGGACCTCCATGTATAGCTACATTTTGCATATCATTGAGGAGTATTGACTGAGTGTAGAATTTTACGGATATGGATGAAAATCCATTTTGATTTTAATCCGAACCTAATTCCTATAGTGCTAGAAAAATTATCGTCTAATATAATAACATTTTCTAGTATTTCATCCATTATGCAATTTTCGTTAATTAATATAATAATAAATTGATCCTGTGGTAAACATATTAATGTAGCAATACATTCAAATGTCATGTATTTTTAAAGATTATAGTTCTGGTTCCTTCAGTCCAATGCGCGAGCGCCGCCACTGATAGGGAACACGACGGGAACGCGTAAATCCGGCATGAGGAATCGATTTTGCACTTGTCCTTCAACTTTATTATTTTACTAATAGATACGTCAAATAACAAACCAAATCCAATCTAAAACTCGTCTGGTTTGATGTTGACTGAGTCCATGGTCAACATAGTCAAGACCCACGGCGAATATCAAAGTAGACTAACATTTGTGATACATTATAGGCTGAAAACAACCTAGAGATAAGTAGAAGGATGAGTCCATTGATGTTTATATTAATGAAAATGAACACACGCCTAGTAACAACAACACGAAAAAACTCTGTTTAAAGTTTCCGTTTGAGCTATTTAAAAAAACTCCCTAGCCAGGATCTGCCCCCCCCCCCAATCACACACACACACATAGGAATTTCCAACTTGTACACGTTTTATGCTGAATTGTGGCGTAGTTGAATCGTTTTGAGTTGCTCTGTATTAGGTGATATAGCCATGCACTTCGATATGGGGGAGGGGAAGGCTTGTTAATATTGGATTATCCCAAATGTGATCGTGTCTACGTTTTGTGCTCGTTTTGTGCTGAAATGTGCAATGGTTGAATCGTTTTGAACAGCGTATTTAAAAGATATAGGCCTAGTCACTTCAATGTAGGGGGGAGGGGGGGATGAGCTAGTTAGTGGCTAGCCTCCCATATTGGAATATTCCAAATGTGAACATGTCCACGTTTTGTGCTCATTTTGTGCTGAAATGTGCAATAGTAAAATTTTTACAATTTGAAAATTATAATGTGTTGTGTCAACTTGACCCCCCCCCCCCCCCCCCGATTGAAGTGGCTATATCTTCTATTCCGGAGCTGCTCAAAACGATTCAACTACGACACAATTCAGCATAAAACGTGTACAAGTTGGAAATTCCTATGATTGAAGTGGCTATATCTTCTATTCCGGGCCCCGGACCCCGGGGAAGGGGGGGGGGGTCAAGTTGACACAACACATTAGAATTTTCAAATTGTAAAAATTTTACTATTGCACATTTCAGCACATAATAGATATTAACTTGCCCCCCCACCCACACATACACACACACATTGAAGTGGTAATATCTTCAAATCCGAAACTGCTCAAAACGATTCAACTACGGCACATTTCAGCACAAAACGTGGAAATGTTCAGATTTTGGAAATACTACAGTGTGAATACATGTCGTTGTGTGTTGTGATGTGTGTGATTACACGAGCCTGTAGCGTCTACATTCCACTTGACGCGAACACAAGCATACGAACTGAATATCGATGCAATATACAATGGTTGGGTGGAGACACCTTGATAATGCGACGTGCCATTGATACTCGCACAACAATATCTCTACAGAGTGCGGGTACATTTCTACAATCTTATTGTCTTGAGGAAGACATAACAAATCAACAGCAACCCACCTCATTACACTCTTGTTCTAATTTATTTTGATGGTACTTTAATATTAGTATTGTGATTCTTTATTTTCAATGTGTCTGAATTACACCTTACCACTAATTTCTTATTTACCTTTATATATTTTTATCAATTTAATGTCTATCAAATGTAATAATATTTGCAAATAACTAACTTTCAACACACCTATTATGTCAGCGTACATTATACAAAAACTGTTATTCAGTAAAAAAAAATATCAATATAAACGTTTCATATCTTTTTAACCAAAGCAAAAACCATTGTACTATTGTGTGGATCTAATTTCTCATAAAAGCGGGGAGTAAACTAAAACAAAACAAATGTAGTTGAAGTTATCCCCCGCAGAGCCTACTAAGAAATCGTTATTACTATAAATAATATTTAGATTTATATGTAACGCAGTTCATTTTGCTTTATCCCACTTCTGAAAAATCCTCGTTATAAACTCAAGGTCAAAGCCACGTTTCGTTGTCAGCCATTTGATGTCGCCGACGTCCTTATCGGCCAATCGCACCGGCCAACAGCAGTCGCAGTCCATGTAAAGGCTAAATAATGAATTTGCTGAAAGGAATAAACTATTACTTCTTGGAACTGTTTATTAATGTATTCTAGTAACTCCATAATTCTTGCTTGGTCCACCTGTGAGCTGGTAGCTTGATAGTCAGAACATTTTCCATTCTTATAAAGTTTCACAGTTCACCCAACTTCACTATTCCTGCATTAGACGAATACACCAACACAATTAATAATATACCCATCCAATCACGGGTAAGTAATCACACTAAAATCATAAAACGGCTGTTCTTATAACAAAGTGTATATATTATTGTATACTTTCAAACAAAATATGCTTTGTAGGATTAATTTATTACCATTCTCTATATTTAAATGTAGACGTGTAGTCTATCAATTTTATGGACTGCAATATGGTTATTAAAAATCAATAAATTATATTCGTGTTCCATACGTTGTAATTCGAAACTACATATGTGGGACCGCACGATCTACACAAACACCAGTAAATGTTAATTATTTAGTAATCATACGGCTAACAACGGCAGACGTGTCCATCATTTCATCATTGTTGTAACACCTACTCATTATTATGATTGAATAGTTTATTAATTTGATGTCTCGCTACCGAGTCTATATCCGGACTCAAGAAAATGGAATCTCCCTTTAAACAGGCTTTGCTAATTAAAGTGATATATCCGGAATGAGTTTGCAAAAGTTTTACGTTATATTATATTCTCAATTTTGTGCAAATATATTTTATTTCTAGTATTGGGAGGAACGCATTCCCTTTTTATATCAGTAACTTGTAACGTGAAAAGTTACTATTGGCTATTGTACCACCTCTGGCCGATAATTTGAAAGTCGAAGAAACATGTCTGAAAAGTTTGCTGGATGAAAGAAGGCCTAATAACAGAAAAAAAATTGTGAATTTTTTTGGTCGGGACATAAGCTCACTTTTGGAAATTATATTTAGATTTTTGGACAAAAGTGTAATATACAACTGGACAAAAGTGTAATATACAAGACTAGTTGTATATTACACTTTTGTCCAAAAATCTAAATATAATTTCTAAAAGTGAGGTTATGTCCCGACCAAAAAATTCACAATTTTTTTTCTGTTATTTTAAAGGCCTTCTTCCATTCAGCAAACTTTTCCGACATGTTTCTTCGACTTTCAAATCATCGGCCAGAGGTGGTACAATAGCCTTTTAAAGGGGTATTTAACCGCTAAACTCAAAAAATATATTTCATCCAGGCTAACTAGTAATGAATTAAGCAATGAACAGAAAAATTATTGGGGCCACCATGACCTCCCAAAAAATTGTCAAACATGACATTTTTCGAGCTAGGTCCCAACGGCAAAAATTTCCCATAAGAAATAACATGGGGACGATCTTTATGCCCCGTGTCCTTGGAGGATTTTGATCCAAAAAAATATTGGCCATTATTGACGTACCCTACAGCCTTTTCTGTTAATTCTCTATATTGTGTTTTGTAATTTGGGCAAGTAGTTCGGTCAAACTAGGCTGATTACCAAGATGGGGTGTGATTTTGGAATGCATATTTTTGCGCGTTTGAGGGTATTTTGAGGCACAGTTTCAAGACACTGACAGTAAATAAATGGGCATTTTAGATTGGTACTATGCTCTAGTATCTATGTGGACCAAAAAAGAAGCAGGTTAAAGCCGATTTATGAAATTTCCAAAAACACCAATTTTCGCAAATTTCTGGATCAAAAAAATTTAAAAATTCGTGTTAAATCACAGTTACAATAACAATATTTAAAGTTATTTTAGTGTAGTATTGTACTATAGATCATGTTCTAAAAAATATTTTTTGAGTTAATAGCCCCTTTAAGTATAAACATATGGTGATTTCCCGTGTTTTTTAAATGACTCCACCCTCTTGTCAGATTCCGGATTGTGGAACCGGACGGATTCTTCGGAAAATTTTCGTAGTTTTTTCCATTCACTTGACTAAATAAAAGTTATGATAAATTAACTTTTAACACAGTTATTATTATTCAAATCAGTAATTTTAATGAACGTGAAAGGATTAAGTTCCTTTTGAGGAACGTCTCAATTCCCCCTGTTTTTAAGTAACAGGAACGTGGATCAGTTACTTTTAAAGCAGAAGTCACTAAACTTTTCAAAGTTCCTTTTTTGGGTGGGAACTTGCCCAAGACTACAAATGCACGAAACTCCCACAAGCTGGTTTTGAAGCTGAAGAAAACAGACTTTACTCTCAATTAAATTTTGTAAATTGCTGCAAATTTTTGCTAATGACAGTTTCAGCTAACACTGAACGGCCGTTTGACATTAATTTCTCGGCGGCCATTACACATGTGAACCACATGAAGAAATTGCAGGCCTATATTGAAAGCCTTTTTATCTAACAAACGACATACGCATACATGATGCTTAATTATCTCCAAGGAAATAATTATTATTTTAAAAGTTATTTTTTTAAAGTATACACATTTTATTTTATTAAAACCAATAAATAAATAAATAAATAAATAAATAAGAAATTAACATCAAAAATCGCTTTAACAGTTGGCAAAATTGGTTAAATTTGAAGAACCAATGAAAGCTTGCGGCAGTACAATTCTTGCAAAAAAATACAACGACGCAGACTGACCTGTACACATCGTTTTAGATTCAGTTGTCACTGGATATAGGCCAAGGCCTCACGAGTGCCTGCTTTACTTCAGGTAGGCCCTGAATCCTAAAAATCCTTTCAACTTTTATTTCGACATAACTTTATCCTTGTGAAGTAGTTAAAATTAAGGTGCAGGCATCTTAAATCCCACTTTTATCTAAACAACAACAACGTCTAAAACAATATGATCTAATGATTCAGCTGTCAAAGTATAATTCCAGAGCTTCAAAATCAGGCGGCCATTGCATGATAGCATTTTTAGTTTTTTCTGCGTGCTGAGTTAATCACGTAACTATTTTCAAGGTTGTTCAAACCGAGTTGACACTGACTCTTACAGCTTACTCTTATCAGTAGGAACTATTTGCTTGGATTCATACAATGGAGGTACGATTCACGCACAAGATTATCCGTCTGGTATATCATGTCTCCCGATCTAGATTTTATCTTGATTATTGATTAATCTTGATCTCGAATCTTGATCGATTGAGGCTGCATGCCTGACTCCATGATAGTGTTCAACTTGTTGCATGGTACAATCGTGTCCATTGCATTAGCAGAACAACAAAGTATCGCGGTTGTACCACATGGAAAAACTGGTGATAATATGTACTTGATAAGAGCCTTACAGCGGTTTACTTCAAAACAGCCGCATGCGTTATCGTATGTGTGAACACATAACAAAAACTTGTAGAAATACAGCCAAACCTTACACACTCAAAAGGAATGAGATCTAAAAAAAGGGCCAAGCTCATCTACCCTTCCACATAAACGTACAGTGTCCCATAACAGCATCCTCGAAAAGCTTGGCAAAATAGAATTTGCATGTTATTACGTTTAAATTAATTAGAAAAAAAGAACTTGGATAAACTATTACGTTAAATTAATAATCGCAAATTCTATTTTGCCAAGCTTTTCGAGGATGCTGTTATGGGACACTGTACGTTTGTGTGGAAGGGTAGATGAGCTTGGCCCTTTTTTTAGATCTCATTCCTTTTGAGTGTGTAAGGTTTGGCTGTATTTCTACAAGTTTTTGTTATGTGTGTGATCTCATTACTTTTTCAAGTTCCATTACAAAATTATTTGCTAAAATATAATATTTTTATCAAAGTTGATTTAAATTCTATGGTATTAGCAGGAACAATATAGGATGTAAAATATCTAGACCCGGATTCATGTACATCCTGGGTATAGGTGGTATAACCATGGTATAACGACGGTATAAGGACTGGACCCCAATTCTTGAGTTCGTGGGAGATGAGTTGAAAACGCAATTTGAAAACGAAGTCGTTTTGCGTTTTCGAAGGAATTGGTATTCTTGAACGGTATCGTGGAAAACGTCATGGGTTGTGAGTTGAAAGTATGGTTGAAAGAGTATCACGAAATCCAAACACTTTAAAAAGATTTGCGTATAGCAAAGAGCTCGAAAAAGTTCTATATTTATTCTAGATGGCAGTGCCTTCATAAACGCGGGCCAATCGAAAGACAAGTTGTATGAAATGATTTGATTGTTGCAATTATGTAAACAAACAGATGAGCAAGTACATATCAGAACAATGTTGTGCTGGCATAGGGTTGGCTAGGCTTGTCAAACATGTAATGTAAGTATGAATTTTACTAGTCCTATAGCCAAATGGAACTTTAGACCTACACTTTTGCATTATAAATAATTTTCCACATCTGGGCCTAGGCCAGGGACGGTTTCTGATTTGTTTTATGAGAGTATAATGACACCTTTTCTCGTTCCACACAAAGAAGAAAAATTTTAAATGTCCGCTATTTGTTTACGTATCGCACTTTCCCGCCTAACTCTGCTTATACCGTCAACAAGTGTCAAGTAAACTATGGTTACTTGTTGATTGTATGCCAAGTGTTTAAGGCTTATTTTAAAACCTTTATTTGGAAGCCTTCCAACAAACTTTTTCAACTTTTTTTTTCAAAAGAGACTATATTTCTATAACCTTAATGTCCATGTAAAATATGAACATTGTAGTCCCACCCGTCTGGTCAGAATCGCGGGCCGACGTATTAGATGTTAGCAGTAGTAGGCAGTAGTAGGCAGTAGCAGTAGCTAACATCCTTAAAGTGATTTTGAGCATGTTTCAAGCATTTTTTCACCAAGAGGGAATAATCGTACCCATAAAATTTGGCATGTTTGTCAGGTACCTAAATCCCCTCGATTGTGATAGTTTTCAAGTTCACATCACGTTACATGACGCGGGAACACTCGAAATCACCCCAACTCTGCTTGGTGTATAAGGTGCTTGAGTGTGTAGCGCACCGCGGCTTGGCTGCGGCGCCCTAACGGGCACCTAGATGAGCATTGTATGTTATTAGTTCTCCATTGTTATATTATTCAATTAAAAATGGTTCGCTATGTATTTGCCAGGGACGGTTTCTGATTTGTTTTATGAGAGTATAATGACACCTTTTCTCGTTCCACACAAAGAAGAAAATTTTTAAATGTCCGCCATTTTAAATAGTCCGCACTTTCCCGCCTACTTTGCTCAAAACCGTCAACAAGTGTCAAGTAACATATGGTTACTTGTTGATTATATGCCAAGTGTTTAAGGCTTATTTTAAAACCTTTATTTGGAAGCCTTCCAACAAACTTTTTCAACTTTTTTTTCAAAGAGACTATCATTCTATAACCTTAATGTCCATGTAAAATATGAACATTGTAGCCCCACCCGTCTGGTCAGAATCGCGGGCCGACGTATTAGATGTTAGCAGTAGCTAGCAGTAGCTAGCAGTAGCTAACATCCTTAAAGTGATTTTGAGCATGTTTGAAGACATTTTTTCACCAAGAAGGAATGGTCGTACCCCAATAAAATTTGGCATGTGTTGTCAGGTACCTAAATCCCCTCGATTGTGATAGTTTTCAAGTTCACATCACGTTACATGACGGCTGGGTAACACCTCGAAATCACCCCAACTCTGCTTGGTGTATAAGGTGCTTGAGTGTGTAGCGCACCGCGGCTTGGCTGCGGCGCCCTAACGGGCACCTAGATAAAGCCGCAAACATTCAAAGAGATGAGATCATGATTTTTTTAATTATTCACAACACAATCATTATTTGAGGTATTCTCGAATATTCAACTTTTTAATGCAAAGGAGAAGCAAGTTCAAGCTAAATACATTTTCATATTTCTGCTTTATTTAAGTAGAGTTTAGTCCTAGGCGGTGCAAATTCTACAAAATCATTCACAGTATAGTATAGAAAAAAATCCATTGATAAGATGTTTTTGGGGTTGGAGAGGTCTTCGGAATGAAACGGCGCAAACATAAATCCTGACTGAAAGTTTTTCAAAAGCTTTTGCCCTGAAATTTATTAGGCCTACCAATTACCGTTGGTCACATGAAGAGGAACGTTTGTTAACATATTTCTACGAATAATACCTTCTCAGATGCTAATGTTTGGAACTACAATCACGATAAGTGGATGAATAATGATTATTGTTCAATGATCTGCGTTTATAGTAAAAACATTTAACACTTATTTACGATCAGCTATTAACTTTTGCAGTGCAGTATGTGACACATTTTAACGATTCTTGTGCGTTTATTATTGTTTTATGAAATCAAAAATTACAGAATGAGACAGGAAAATAGGTCATCCACCGCAGTGATCCTATCTCACCTTTAACATTAATAAAATAATACAAAATACACCATGTAATAAATTTTCATAAATTCTCCATCAGTCAATTTAAAATTAAAATATGTTTGGATGCATTCTATGCTTGAACACATTCTTTTTATTTTCCCCCCAAAAAGAACAACATTCATAAATATTAGGCCTAATACATCAGAAACAGCCTTAATTAGTCCATGACAAGTTTGAAGTTTTTGTATCAACGTCATGAAACGCATACATATTCAATTTCACCCAGTTGCAGATCATACATCCATCAAAGCATAGAAATGCATACAAATGGTGTTCTTGGATTAATGATGGCAAAGAGAGGATCAGAGAGCTGGGAACGTTGAGGATGCGATGCGCTCCTGTAACTTCGATCATGAATAAGTAGGTATATTATGCTCAAAGGATGTCAGTGTTCACCTTCCCCTGCCTTGCCACTAGAGCACGTTACACCAGGTTGCACATTTCATAATATGTAGCCGACTGCAGTGAAATTAGTCAAATTAACGATACGCAGGACGAGCTATAAGCAGACTTCCTTCTACGTTATATGCGCAGCCGCGCAGGCAAAACGAGGGGTGAAGGGTGATTTCTACACGGCAATCTAAACACTTGCCTTAGATTTACATTTTGTCTAGATTCTTCAACCATCAGCTTATACACTCATAAGACGTTCCTTCCCCTTGTTATAAATACCAGCATACTCTCATTACATGTACACAACATTACAACGCACTCACCTTCCCTCACTGCGATCTAAATAGCTTCATCTCCAAGGCAAGGCTGCTTCTAATCTCCGACTGTTTCACCAACCTAGAAAAACAAAGGTTTTGTTGTACTGGCTGTCATCGTAAAACTTTTCAACTACTTTTGTTCATTTTCACCCTGACCATCCTATTAATAAAACAAACAATTTCATGAAGATGTTTTATTTAATGTTAGACGAGTGAGGGAGCCATGTGTTGAGTACCCGGTATCAATCTCTTTTCTCCCCCTATACCTTAGACTGGATCTAGACAGCGTTGGTCTTTCCTCCCTAGCCTAGCATAGGCTAGAGTAGCGCATTATGGCCTTACAGTTGATGCACCCTTTTAACAAATAAACTCAAAACCCTATCAAGTATACCTATATCAATCAACTTGTATGCAGATGTTCCCGAGTATTCAACACATGAATCGCTCACTCGTCTAACAACGACTGGCGTTTTTCTAGTCTAGTTGGATAAGGTGCCCTTATACCCGGAATGTAGGAGACCTAGGTACAATCCCCTGGTCGGGAAAGATTTTGTAATTTCTGGATTGTATTTAAAAAATCATAAAACATGTTTTGAAATGCATATAACGCAGTGTAGTCTATCATCTGTGACAATATATGGAAAACATAGCCAGTATGTCTCCTTCTTCTCCCTCTTCTCCCTCTTCTCCTCCCTCTTCTCCTCCCTCCTCTCCTCCTTCTTCTCCTCCCTCCTCTCCTCCTCCTCTCCTCCTCCTCTCCTCCTCCTCTCCTCCTCCTCTCCTCTTCTCCTCTTCTCCTCTTCTCATTCTCATTCTCATTCTCATTCTCATTCTCATTCTCATTCTCATTCTCATTCTCATTCTCATTCTCATTCTCATTCTCATTCTCATTCTCCATTCTCCATTCTCCTTCTCCATCTCCTTCTCCTCCTCCTCCTCCTCCTCCTCCTCCTCCTCCTCCTCCTTCTTCTTCTTCTTCTTCTTCTTCTTCTTCTTCTTCTTCTTCTTCTTCTTCTTCTCGTGTTAGCCACAACATTTATGTTGCTTTTTTTTAAATTCTATTAAATTAAATACTATTTTCAATCTTATTTCAATGAACCATCAAAGTGGATATATGCTGTAATTTAATATTAATACGGAGATCAAATAATAAATATTGAGTGCGTGTATATCATAATATAACACCGGTATATCAGAATATTTTTTAACAAAATTTTAATAAAGAAGAAGAAGAAGAAGAAGAAGAAGAAGAAGAAGAAGAAGAAGAAGAAGAAGAAGAAGAAGAAGAAGAAGAAGAAGAAGAAGAAGAAGAAGAAGAAGAAGAAGAAGAAGAAGAAGAAGAAGAAGAAGAAGAAAGGAAGAAGAAGAAGAAGAAGAAGAAGAAGAAGAAGAAGAAGAAGAAGAAATAAGAAACTTGTCCGTCCTTCTCTGCGTGTGTCACGTCTCACGATAAAAACAAAACAAAACGTCCGACGGACATGCGATTTTTGTTGACATTGCCGTTCAACAAGGATGATACAGGAAGTTTATAATGACCGTAGAGGTCGAGACTCACTATGGTAAGGTAGAGAGAGGTAGAGGTAGGGAGTTTGAAAATTCATGACCCGGCACCTCCACCATTTTGAACGCGCTAACAAACAACAAACCTATTTAACGGACGGTAAGTACCCGGCACCGCCACTAAAAAGCTTAACGCGACTTGTTTAAATTATATATTCTTCAATAGATCCGCTCCCACTTTTGGACACTCCCGTATCCGAGCTTGTTTTATACCTTGTACGAGGTCAGAGTTTAGAATTCTTTGATAACCGGTATATAAAGTAACATTGATCAATCATAGAAAAAACAAACACATTTCGTAGAATAATTCAGCCTCCTTTTGTCACCTTACAAGGCAAGATTAGGGTTTATACTCCGGAGATGAGTGAATTGCTTCCAAGAAACAGCAGTTGTGAGAAAATTGGTTTCTCGTCACCCTCTGCATCCTCCCCCAACACGAACAGTCAACACTCCAATCCGCAAATGACAAAACGATAACAAATGAAGATCTTAGTACACAGATGATGTTGTTTTTTCAACAACTGTAAGGATGAAGCTAATGGCACAAAATGCTGGAAGTTTATCATCTCTATTGTCACAAGGGAATCATTTAGTTCAAGCTGGCCACTCAGCCACTGACCACAGCTCCCTTATTCCCTCTGCAATTTATATCCCGTATGGGTTGCAAATAGTCATTTTACAGGGAAGTCGAAGAGACCAACGAATCACATGCCATAATAATAATTTAATGTATTTTACCTGCCCATGGCAGGAAGGCTAATGCAGGGTGCGTGTGGCCCTCTGTAGCCTGACACAGTGATTACAGAGTTACAGATTCAGTCACATATCCAAATTCATATCGTAAACAAACATAAACACAAAATGAACACATACAATTTTTTAGTTAATTGACTGGAAGGGCAAAAGGCCCTCACCCTTAACATGATAGTTTGTTATAGTTTTATGCCAGCATAATATAGGTTTCCTTTCAAACAAAGCACTGTTGTGTTGAGGAGTTGGAAGGTAGCCTCGTCTATAGTAACATATTTATGATTAGTGAATCACTCAAAATGTCCTTAAAATTACTTTTATAGATTTCAAATGTTATAGAATGTAAATATAGGGAATGGTAAAATGCTGTTGTCTTTAAAGATCTGCTTATCAGACCACACAACATTGTAAGCTCTTTGTTGTATGTTTGGCCAATTTTCACAGCCTACCGTTTTTCCCCAATGTATTGATTTTCAATAACGTTTTCAAGAAACATGAGCAGAAGAGAAATTCCCAGGCTTTTTTATCGTCTACACGTCCTACGACTAGGGAAACGCCAAAGTCGTTGTTAAACGAGTGAGTGAGCCATGTGTTGAGTACCCGATTACATTACTTTTCTTCCCCCTACCTTAGGCCTACCTAGCCTATCATAGGCTAGAGAGGCGCATTATGACCTTACAGTTGACGCGCCCGTCCCCGTATACCAACTAAACTTTAAAAAACTATTATTTATACGAATATAATCAAACTTAAATGCAAATGTTCTCGGGTACTCACAACATGACTCGCTCACTCGTCTAACTACTACTTTGGCGTTTCCCTAGTCTAGTTGGCTAAGGCGCCCTTGTAGCCGATATGTGGGAGACGTGGGTTCAATGGTCGGGAAAGATTTTGTAATTTCTAGATTGTATTTCAAAAATAATTAAACATGTTTTGAAATGCATATAACGCAGGGTAGTCCATCATCTGTGGCAATAGGGCCAACTATGGTAAACATAGCCAGTACGAAATACGTCAAAATATTGCAAGGTTTACTCAATCTACGAGCGGAATTTGGGGGTACCTTGACGTCCAACATTCGACTGACCTTGCATGGGCACGGCATTTCACGGCCAGGCGAAAAACAAACAAAAAATATCTTTTCAAAATCTAAAACATTGTCGTTAAAATAATTTCTAAACATTGGAAGTCTATTTCTCAGTTTATCATTTCTTGTAGGTTTAAATCGCAATGAATCTTGCTGATTTTGTTAGCAGTTCTCAATAAACTCGTACCGGATGTCCGTTTAAAATTTCAGCGCAATCTGTTCAGCGATTCGGCTGATTTTCAACGTACACACACACACACACACACACACACGCACGCACGCAGAAAAACCATCAGGGCCGTTTAAGTCGAATGGAAATCACTACGTTCGCTACGCTCACTCGTTCAATAAACAAACTAGAAAGTTTCTCGATTTCGTTAGTCGAGAAACACTCCCGTAGGTGCAATTCAGAAATTACTGTGATATAAAAAGTAACAGGCCTGACAACAGAAAATGTTTCAATTTCACCCAACATTGATTACATTACCATGCAATTTGCTCCAATATTATTTGACTCACAGGAATGTACACTTCACCTTGCAAACATCATAAATCATAATCAATTACATTGAAACAAGCACAGGTTTGGGAGTACCCGAAAGCACAAAGACTTGCGTCGGTAAGTTGGGGAAGCAAAGATGGTCGAATTGTATCCGGCGATAATGTTTGGAGACCAATCAAAATGAAATGCAAGCAAAAACCAGTCCCAAATGACATGAATAAATTATTGTAACACTAAAAGAGTATGTTTAATAGAAAATAGCAAACTTTAATTAAATTTTATGTTTGGGGTAGCCTGCAACTTATGTAGCAGTTATAAAATTCACAATATTAAAAAGGTCGCGGGTTCAAAACTCACAAACTATTCAAAATTTGTTTGCCTTTTTTTAATCAACATTTTACATTTCTTGCCTGCCTCGCTGCATGTTAGTACAAACATTTGAGTTAAAATATTTATTTTCTGATACAAAAAAGAGAAAATTGATATTTGCGGCACATCCAGAGGAGTCGCAACTTTACCGATGCATCAAACTAACTGGTGGCAAGTCGGCTAACGCAAGTATTAGTGCATACGGTTTTTATAGCCCTATATGATTTAACATAATAAGGATTTGCCCACGTATACCGCTGGTTAGAGCAGATGGAGGGTTCTAGAGCTAGTGTAAAGGCTTCGTTCTCCTCGACGTCTGCTCAGCAGGCTAGGTTAGTGGTGGAACCTATACATGACAGTCAAGGTTACACCGTCCTTTAGTGTTGGCTCAAGCGCGCTAAGCGCTCGACTCTGATTCGGGAGGTCCCGGGTTCAAATCCCGTCGAGACCGGCAATCCTGCCTGAAGTTTCTTCCGAGGTTTTACTTTTATTTCCAAGGGATTTAGCCCTCGAACATCCCTTCACAACTGTCCTATCCGCAATATACCTAGTTAGTCACCTGAAGAGGGTCACACCGGTTATCTGATGTGTATATACCCTACAGCGGGCATACTACAAAAATTTACTTAAAAAAACGTCCTTTCGGATGGGAAGTAAAGCCGTTGGTCCTTTTGGTACTTTTCGAAAGGAGCAGGCTAAGTGCCGGTACCGGGTTTCCCTTCTCCCTTTCTATTAACCCTTCATCTTCATCTATCACCACTCATCGTCTCGAATAGCCTTAGTGCATATGGATTTGCCCAAGTCCGCCATTTTTAAAGAGACGCAACTTTGCACCGGTACCTTTGTGCAATCAACAGATCATCGGAGAAGTACATACAACATAAAACTTATTCGCCGTGTTAATCGTTTTGGTGGCGGCTCCGTGTTGCTTTGTTTGTCGCATATTCTCTCGTTCAGTACGTAGTGTTTATATCGTTATGCGAAAACCATCTGTAATTCTTTTACATCAGTAAAATCGATATTTTGATGATTTTACCATTACGTCGACGCTAACTCTCTACTTGTGTTGCTAACAAATTGAGCAAAGCTATCCATATTCAAACGTGGCAATCTTTTTGCAGACAATTACAAAAATTGAAGGTCTACTGTGACCATCTCATGTGCAAATTCTCTAATTTTGTTGCTAACAATATGAACTTATAGCTTCGCTATTTGAACGCGGCTCTCTCATTGACGTCACATATCATATTTGAAGGTTTACTGTGTTCAAATTACGCACAAATTCCCTATTTAAAATCACAATGTTTGGAGGTTCAGGCCTACTGCTTCCAAATCGTGAACAAATTCTCTGCAATTGTTGCTACTAATGAGCATATAGTTTCCCTATTAGAACGAGGCAATCTGATTTGGCCCCGACGACAATGAATGGAGGTTAATTACTGCAACCTCAGTTCTACAATCCCGCTAATAACTTGAGCACAGTAACGCAATCAAAAACCGTGTCGATGAGATGTCCTGGCGCCCCCTTTACCATTACGTCGACGCTAACTCTCTACTTGTGTTGCTAACAAATTGAGCAAAGCTATATCCATATTCAAACGTGGCAATCTTCTAACTTCTTGCAGCCAATTACAAAAATTGAAGGTCTACTGTGACCATCTCATGTGCGAATTCTCTAATTTTGTTGCTAACAATATGAACTTATAGCTTCGCTATTTGAACGCGGCTCTCTCCTTGACGCCAAATATCATATTTGAAGGTTTATTGCGTTCAAATTACGCATAAATGCCCTATTTAAAATCTTAGCAACACAGTCAATGTTTGTAGGTTTAGGCCTACTGCTTCCAAATCATGAACAAATTCTCTGCAATTGTTGCTATTAATGAGCATATAGTTTCCCTATTAGAACGAGGCAATCTCATTTGGCACCGACGACAATGAATGGAGGTTAATTACTGCAACCTCAGTGCTACAATCCCGCTAATAACTTGAGCACAGTAACGCAATTAAAAACCATGTCGATGTGATGTCCTGGCGCCCGAATGTTGGCGCCGTCCGCGTGACCTGGTTCCCGACGTCGACCCGCCACGTTTTACTACGAGCACGTTGTGTGAGGACGACGACGTCGACGACGACGACGGGGAGTATTGATTTCTCGGCCGAGAGAGAGTGAAGACTGAAGACCCCCTTGGTGTCTGACGCTGACTCGGATGTGAAGGCCGACGTCTCCCTTCGAAACCTAAGAAGTGAGCTCTGCTTGCATGTCAGTGAGCACTATGCGAAGTATTTCTCGCCTCACGATAAAATTAATAACGAACACCTCGGTTCGCTCGGTTCTGATCCTGATTTACATTCTACTTCATTCATTGACTCCGAATGTGTTCGCTATGAGCAATAGTATAATAGTAAGCTATGAATAGAGAATCGATTCTTTACCATGTTCGATTATTGATAGTGAAAAATAATTGGCAAAATGGAGACGATTTTAGTGTTGATATTTAGTGTTAACATTTAATCGGCGTATACATAATATCCACTAAAACAATTTACCAATTCTTTCCAACGGCATGAACCAATTCCCAATTTTCCGATCGCTTGTCGCCAATTGGCTTCTGTCTTCGGATCACTCGAAATCTCATGTAAAATAACTATGTCAATTCACAATATTTTGATAAGGATGTCGGTTATACAAAATTAAACTAAACTAATAAAAAGCGTCGTATTTGGTTTTAAATCGCCTTTGCCGATGCAACCGTACGTCGTGTTATAATTTTATTTTTTAACCGAGCGAAACCTGTTACAGGGTGCAATGTACATGCTACTCTTCAGGTGGACTAGGTGTATTTTGCGGATAAGACAATTATGAAGGGGTGTCCGAGCAGTCGGGTTCAGCCGGTTACGACGGGATTCGAACCCGGGACCTCCCGAAGAGTCAAGCGCTTATCGCTCGAGCCAACACTGTTTGAACCCACCCGTATGAAATTTCATATTATTACATAACATATTGGTCCCAATGTAATCTTCATTCCAATTCATATATATGGTATCGCGGACACATCTCCGCCATGTAGGACACGAAGGTAATTATTGGCAGCCAGCAACCATATCGATGGAAGCGGCTAAAATCTCACGGCCAATGTAACAGAGATAACGTTGACACTGGTTCAAGCCATTATGTGAGCGACAACAAATGAAAATGTGCCGTCACTCATCTAATCCAAGGCCAATCAAGTGATCAATGTCTTAACAAAGGCCGCGTCCGTGTCAATGACATCATTTAGGAAGGACGAATAGTAAACGAACACAACAATTATATTGTTTCTTTAAAAAAACACACACACATTAAAAAGGGAAATAAATCATGATGAAAAGAAAAATCTAAACAGACTATTTCCTGGCTAAAATTTAAATTTAATTTTAAATTTAAATTTAAAATAAACAACAACACAATAAGAAACATTCTCATTTTTCGCTTGTGAGACACATCGCATTTGATAAAAAGCCTTGTTGATTCAAGTATTCATAGCACGAAATTGCGTTATACAATAAATTCTGTTTGTGTTTTCATTTGTGAAAGTATAAGTCGAAGTAGTATGTTATAAAACAAAACAAGCAAGCATTTGCCTGAGAAACGCAGATTAAATGCTAGTTTCCACAATTCCACTCGTGAAAAGTGTATTATGTTTTTAAAATGGGAGGGAAAATAATTTTAATAAGATACTTGCGAAAGCTACATTGTTGGAATATTTGAATAAGTATAGATCAACGAAGTGTGGCGTTTGTGATACTTATGAAAAAGAACTAAAATTTCGGCAAACGTGAATTTCAACCGGTGATAAGATCATGATGTGTACCAGGAACTCATTTACACACTGCATTAATGTTTAGAAGAACCTTGTAAATGCTAGTTGTCCATGTCCACTTTTCACTTGCAACTTTCTTTCGGCAACATACTTAATAATAATAAAAATAATAATAATAATCACGGGAATATTGTATGTTTAGGCAGGCATGCTCATTTTACGTGGCTTCAAATTTCTCAGCCAATTTTAGTCGCATCTATTTGTAATTTTACATAGATGTGTAAAAATGAATTATAAAGGCATCTATCATAGCACTTTCAATTTTCTAGAATTTAGAATCAGTCAAAATGGTAAAACCCACCCGAATAACTACCCATTTTCTGAAGTGTTGATTTATGATAAATATTGATAATCTGATATGATAGAAGAGTACAAAATGTCCTTCGTTATCAATTATGCCAAATTCAATTTAGATGTTTAGTTTAGTTTAGTTTAGTTTAGTTTAGTTTAGTTTAGTTTAGTTTAGTTTAGTTTATTTATATAACACAAACAGGTTGCCCCAATCACATGTGATTAATTACAGCACAAAATATAGAAAAAACTTAACAAATTGACAAAGCACACTAATGTTCAATCTAATCGAGATGTCGTTTCTAGAAAAACAAAAACTAATGCACAAACATAGCAAGTGGTCAAGAAACAAAGACTAAAACAAAAACAAAAAACTTACCCCCAGTGTATTAAACAATTTGTTCTTAAAAGTTGCCTTGCTGTCATAGAACAAGTCCAGATTGCCGTTGGATAAAGTAAAAGTTTCATTAAAAATATTTTCTACATTATTACGCATACGGTCTATAGGTAAAACAAAGTTGTATGTACCTCCTCACCGGATTTAGACAACAATATTGGCGTATTGATAAAAACCATTTAAAATAATTATTGCGAAAGAGCATAACGTCAGAAATTCAAATAAACCTACGTTTAACAAGAGGTGTGATATTAAAACGTGAACAGAGATTAGAGTAATCGACTATGAAAAACAGTTCCCTCTTTCCCGCACAGCCACTTCACAAATCTCTGTCGCACCTACTCAACCTTATCAACTTACCCTTACTCATCGGGTTCCAGATTTCACTTCCATATTCAAGGGTGGAGCGAACAAGTGAACAATACACACTTTTAGGTGAGAAATAATTTAACACATATATTTTAATAAATCCTAGGAGCTTAAAAGCCTTGGCAAATATAGTGGAAATATGTTTGTCAAATGCAAGATTGTCTACAGTACAATGCCAAGATCAGTACATCATAAACACGATCCAGCACCACGTTTTACCTCATAAACAGTTTCATTGGGTCTTAGTTTAGTGGTGAACGAAATTACTTTACATTCTGAGATATTCAAATCCAACCGCCAAAGTTTACACCACTTAACAAAGCGTATCCTTTTGGATCTTATCCATGGTCTAAAAAATTAGATATACTGTAGAAAATCTAAACATCATCAGCCAGCATATAATAAACAAAATGAGTGGACAAGAGATGACGGTCGATCATTAAACAATAGGGGGCCCAAAATAGACCCCTGAGGGACACCGGACGTCATATCATAAGCCTTAGACAGGGTGCCCATCTATAACAATTACCTGAATTCGTCCGGATAAATATCTTTTCAGAAGCGAGTTCAATTTACCAATAAGACCAAATTTCTCAAGCTTTATCACGAACAGATTATGATCCACCGAATCGAAAGCTTTAGAGAAATGTGTATAAATAGAGTCCACTTGTCTACCCTACACTTATAATTTAAGCAATTATTAAAGATGTGAATTCGGACAAATTTTCACATTTCTATTGTGGATTTGCGAAGGAGGAACCCATCTTGCTCTTGAGAAAATTTATGTTCCACTTTCTGCAAATTTTTTTTTTTTTTTATAAAGAATATAGATTCAAACACCTTTGATAGTGGAGATAAAATAGAAATTGGTCTGTAGTAACTGTTGCAAACGTTATTTTTTCAACCATCCTTAAAGATTGGAGTTACATAAGCCAGCTTCCATTATGTATGGAAAGTACCATCCAACAATATCCTTGAAAATAGTTTAAAAATAGGGTGCTGAAGAACGGTACCACAATTTAAAAACACCAAAGGTGAAATTTAGGACCCGGTGACGCATCTGGTTTAATTTTCCCAAGAGCATCTTTTATGCTATGCTAAATGGCACTTCATATCGTGAAGTCACGGGTTCAAAACCCGAAACTGGTGATCCAAGGATTTCTTCAGTCTAAATTCGATTTTAGATGACAAAATTTAAATTGTAGCCCGAACCCTGGGACTTTATTTTTGCTTGCGAGAGTGATGAAAAGCTCATCACAAGGAATTGTTCTGTTTGTTTTGTGGACTATTGCGAAACTGAAGTGTATGATTAAAAATATATATTTAGAACAATTTTACGCACTTTCCTCTTTTGCATCATGCTATACAAGTTTGAGTTATAGATAGTGCATCATTATTTTTTTACATTTTAAGTTTTCGTTTCCCGTAAAAGCAAGTCTTGTTTTATTTTGCCTGTGTTCCATTTTGTATCCATTTGTTATCACATGCTATAATGAAATTTCGTGTATTAAAATTGAATATATACATAAATAAAAGTGAGTGCCTGTAAACACGCCACGAAGAATGATAAGGTCTACATGCACATTGTGTGGTCTCTATTATTAGCGCTCCTAACAAGCACAATGGCCCACATTGAATCTGACAACAAAGCCTGCATTTCGTCATTCGAATCAAAAAGCGTCCTTCAAATGAGTACTACCTTTTCTTGCATGCTTGTTTTCAAATATAGCCTGTATTTCGTTATTTGAATCAAAAAGCGACCTTGAAAGGAGTACTAACTTTTATTGCATCTTTGTTTTCTTTCAAATATAGCCTGTATTTCACCAATCATACAAAAAACGCACTTCAAATGAGTACTTTTTCTTGCATACTTGTTTTCAAATATAGCCTGCAATTCGCTATGAATCAAAAAGCGTCCTTTCTTTCATCCTTGTTTTTTTTTTTGTAGTTCGCCAATCGAATCGAAAAGCATCCTTCAAATGAGTACTACATTTTCTTGAATCATTGTATTCAAACATAGCCTATATTTCGCCAATTGAATCAAAAAGCGTCCTTGAAATGAATAGCCTGCTTACTTTTCTTGCATCCTTGTTTTAAATAAGTAAATAAATTGTATTTAGAGTCTACCCACTCAGTTATATAACTGATTTCCAGTGGGGGACAGTAAATCAAAGCAACCAAGCCAACCCTGTAGGCTTGTGGACTTGTAGGCCTGTAGGCCGATATAGCCTGTATTTTGCCATTCGATTCAAAAAGCAACCTTGAAATTAGTACTACTTTTTCTTGCATCCTTGTTTTAAAATATAACCTTTATTTCGCCAATCGAATAAAAAAGCGTCCTTCAAATGAGTTTCTTGCATCCTTTTTTTAAAAAAATTACAGCTATATGCTATACCTCGTTCATAAACTGTACATTATGCTTTGCTTTTCAATGGGGTAACGGGTAACCTATTAAACTATACATTTAGCAGTGCTAATTGCCATCTCTCGACTTGCTTTATTTTTATCTGAGGTACATGGCATAACAAAGATAGAGTTACTGTTTCGGTACGCGAGCTCCAATGCGACAGTCCGACATCGCCAACTTGTAAGTGAGAAACGGAATTGAAACACATGGCGAGGCTGGCACTATTGGTTTCAAGTACCGGTACTGGGATAGTTCATAGTTGTACATATAAATAAATAATAAAACAAATTGTATTTAGAGTCTACCCATCTCAGTTATATAACTGATTTTCAGTGGGGTATTTTTTACATTTCGTTGTACACCCTTGACCAGAAGTAAATCAAGAACAAAGTAAAGTGGATACATCTAGACCCCGTGATTTACTTATGGTCGATAGTGTAAATAATCTACTTACATAAGAGCGTCCTTATTTTTTACTTTTATTGCTATATTTTTTACAGTTTAGTTATCCTATCCCTCACTTCCATGCACATCGTGACTGATTTCAGAAACAAGCTTGCTCGGGTTTTAAGTGTATAGTCCGCCGTAGATTTTTCTCAATCCTGTTCATTTAGAGATTGGGTGAACGAACTTCGAACATATGCTAATATGACGTTAACTTATGATGATCAAGTCAATAATTTCTTCAAAACATAGTCGTAATGAAATATTATAATAATGGGTTTTGGTGATCACTAAGCCAGCAATCATGGTGTATCATCCTAGGTAAGTGATGTTGTGAGACAACGTAATGGCATGGCAATCAGTTATCTTGCTCATTTGAGTTATTTACGAAGCCATAACGATGTTTCACATAGTTTCATGTTGTAAATGTAGGATATGGATGTGGATGGTTATTTTTGATAGAACGTACGCAGTCGACTTGTAGCTTTCCTTTTAGTTTTGAGTTAGGCGCGTAGAAACTATTTTTGAATGGGGGGGATTAATGAACTTTTTTAATTACTTTTGCTTCGGTCAGCACACCCTAAAAATGATATACTGACTGCAACAAGTTTTTCAGTTTTATCCGTGGAGATGAACGGCGAACTGGATGATTAACATTCTAAAGTCACAGGAAGAAGTGGGGGGGAATTCCTTCTTCCCCCCCCCCCCCGGCCTTCCTACGCGCTTGTTTTGAGGGAAAAGACTAGGGGAGTACTAGTATCAACCCATTGGTGTCCAGTGAATGAGGTCTTCGTCCTAAACGCTGTGTTTCATGGGAAGACTGGGAGTAATATATTAAATTGTTTCAGGTGGGTCAAGAACGAGAGGTGGAGATTCTCTCCGCCGTGCCCGCATCGCCTTCCTACGCGCTTGTTTGAGGAAAAGATATAATACTAGTATCAATTGTTTCCAGTATGTTTAATAAATTGGTAATTCATTGATACGTGACTATTATTAATATGTTTATGTGCGATGATAAAACGAGAGGTCAGAGTTCAGTTCCTTATAAATAAGCTTATTACTCATTTAGAGAATTCCTAGATGACCATTGGACAATTTAACTTATTATTTTCACACTTCTCTCACACCACTTTTTTTTCTCTCTTCACTTTGGATATGATTTAAAAATTGTAAAATGTATTCATGTAATATTATCTTATTTATTATGTATAATAACAAAATGCAATTAGCATTGTTATTGATATTTTGTAGTATTTTGTAATTACCATAATCTGTATTGTACTTATATTTTTTGTTATTATTTGTAATTTGTGTTTGTCTCATATATATGTAATGCATATATCAGTGGACTGAAATAAAGAATAAAGAATCTCGCGTGCCACGCATGTGTGGTCGACGATAATTTACGTTCCAAGAATTTTTTTATGTTTTTTAATGTGTTTTTGTAGTGTTTTATGTGTAGCATATTAGACATTCCATTTCTGTATTATATACGTTATTTGCTTGCCTTATTTTAATCAGATAGGTTAGGTTTATTATCAAGTATCCCCACTAGCATGACTATTATATGATTTAAAATTATATCTCCGTCCTTAGAGAATCCAAGTCTACTGCAGTAGGCCTAGCTATAGCGCAGTAGCCGCAGAGTATTTATAACAGCGTGCATATTTCCAATATCGTTAATGGAGGAATTGCGTTTTATGGCTGAGATCGAATGGGGGTTCGGGAATAAATGGATATTAATTCTCCTAGCTAAAGGTAATTAATTAGGTAATTTGCTTTTGGTCAAAATGCCACCAAAAAATGTCATTGGAAGAAATTGTTGGTCGTTCTCATACACACTGCATCACCTGCGTGCGTCAATGAACACACTAAATTAGAAGGGGAACCCTCACAGCCCCCCTTACAATACTCAAACACACATAACAAAAACTTGTAGAAATACAGCCAAACCTTACACACTCAAAAGGAATGAGATCTAAAAAAAGGGCCAAGCTCATCTACCCTTCCACATAAACGTACAGTGTCCCATACAGCATCCTCGAAAAGCTTGGCAAAATAGAATTTGCGATTTTTAATTTAACGTAATAGTTTATCCAAGTTCTTTTTTTCTAATTAATTTAAACGTAATAACATGCAAATTCTATTTTGCCAAGCTTTTCGAGGATGCTGTTATGGGACACTGTACGTTTATGTGGAAGGGTAGATGAGCTTGGCCCTTTTTTTAGATCTCATTCCTTTTGAGTGTGTAAGGTTTGGCTGTATTTCTACAAGTTTTTGTTATGTGTGTGATCTCATTACTTTTTCAAGTTCCATTACAAAATTATTTGCTAAAATATAATATTTTTATCAAAGTTGATTTAAATTCTATGGTATTAGCAGTAACAATATAGGATGTAAAATATCTAGACCCGGATTCATGTACATCCTGGGTATAGGTGGTATAACCATGGTATAACGACGGTATAAGGACTGGACCCCAATTCTTGAGTTCGTGGGAGATGAGTTGAAAACGCAATTTGAAAACGAAGTCGTTTTCGTTTTCGAAGGAATTGGTATTCTTGAACGGTATCGTGGAAAACGTCATGGGTTGTGAGTTGAAAGCATTGATATTAAACCCCTATAGTAGGCTAGATTAGCAGTCTCCTATACCTCCGCACAGGCGCGAGCGTAGCAAATTGAAGACTCAACCGGCCCATTTCAAGATGGCGATTTGGTGTTTTAATTTATGCTTTTTTAATGCAATAAAGTATTTTACTGGATTGTTTGATATGGTTTTAGCTTGTGCAGCATGGTATTAAACAAAAGAAACAATACGAAGTGATTGCATAAGGGAATTTAGTAATCATTTTGTGTTAAAGGCTAGTATGCTTACCTGTCAACCTGGCGGCAATCTTGAGAACTATTTGGCCACAAATCGCTCCCATTTGATTAACATGTAAACTGTCATTTTAAGATGGCTTCTAATTGTACCGGAAGTGGACCACCGACTGCTGGTCTAGCCAATTATATAGGATGTATATGGTTGAAAGAGTATCACGAAATCCAAACACTTTAAAAAGATTTGCGTATAGCAAAGAGCTCGAAAAAGTTCAATATTTATTCTAGATGGCAGTGCCTTCATAAACGCGGGCCAATCGAAAGACAAGTTGTATGAAATGATTTGATTGTTGCAATTATGTAAACAAACAGTTGAGCAAGTTCATATCAGAACAATGTTGTGCTGGCATAGGGTTGGCTAGGCTTGTCAAACATGTAATGTAAGTATGAATTTTACTAGTCCTATAGCCAAATGGAACTTTAGACCTACACTTTTGCATTATAAATAATTTTCCACATCTGGGCCTAGGCCAGGGACGGTTTCTGATTTGTTTTATGAGAGTATAATGACACCTTTTCTCGTTCCACACAAAGAAGAAAAATTTTAAATGTCCGCTATTTGTTTACGTATCGCACTTTCCCGCCTAACTCTGCTTATACCGTCAACAAGTGTCAAGTAACTATGGTTACTTGTTGATTGTATGCCAAGTGTTTAAGGCTTATTTTAAAACCTTTATTTGGAAGCCTTCCAACAAACTTTTTCAACTTTATTTTTCAAAAGAGACTATATTTCTATAACCTTAATGTCCATGTAAAATATGAACATTGTAGTCCCACCCGTCTGGTCAGAATCGCGGGCCGACGTATTAGATGTTAGCAGTAGCAGTAGTAGCAGTAGTAGCAGTAGCTAACATCCTTAAAGTGATTTTGAGCATGTTTCAAGCCATTTTTTCACCAAGAAGGAATAATCGTACCCCAATAAAATTTGGCATGTGTTGTCAGGTACCTAAATCCCCTCGATTGTGATAGTTTTCAAGTTCACATCACGTTACATGACGGCTGGGTAACACCTCGAAATCACCCCAACTCTGCTTGGTGTATAAGGTGCTTGAGTGTGTAGCGCACCGCGGCTTGGTTGCGGCGCCCTAACGGGCACCTAGATAAGCTGTCCCAACAAAGTTCAGGTGTGGACCAAAACATGTGCAACAACTATGAAATCAGGCCGTAGCGGAGGCCTATATTATAATTAATACAATATTTTAACATATAATTTTGTGTTCCTATATTTTCGTTTCTCGAAGATAAGTATTAATATGCACTGCAATGTTACATGTTATCTATTTGTATAAAAATATTATGTCGATACTATTCTGTTAACGACTTCCGAGCAAAGATTTGACGACTTATTCTTATTATTCTTATTGCATTACTGTATTATTGATGTTATTTAGCCAGCGGTTTAGCCGTGGTAGTTTAACCGGTTCCCACTCGAACACCAAAGTTAAGCAAACTCGGGCGTGGTCAGGGATAGAGTGGGTGACCGCTCTGCTTTGAAACTTACGTACATCGCTGGTTAGAGCAGATGGAGGGTTCGAGAGCTAGTGTAACGGCTTCGTTCTCCTCGACATCTGCTCGGCAGTCCGAGTTAGTGGAGGAACCTATTTGAATGTCGAGGTTACACCGTCCTTTCGGATGGGACGTTAAGCCGTTGGTCCTCTTGATACTTTTCAAAAGGAGTAGGCTGCGTGCCGGTACCGGGTTTCCTTTCCTCCCTTCTGTTCATACTTCATGCTCATCTATCACCACTCATCGTCTCGAATAGCCAAAGTGCATTAATATGATACGTTAAGCAATATCCAATCCAATTGATGTTATTGTGGCATCACATACGATGATAGCTTTTTGCCATATTGAATTACGACATTTCAAACTTTTTTTTACAAAAAGAGGATCAATCAATATCACAAGTAATACTAATAATATCACTTTTTTCAAGTACAAGCTATACTTGCTCCAACGAAAGAATGCAGATGGTGGTGGTGGCATGAATGCGCGGTAAATGAAATGTCGCCTTTGTGAATGAAATAGAAATATATTTTACCAACGCAAGCTAAAATTATCTGAGCTAGATCACAGAGTTCCTCCGTGTGCTAGATCCACGCTGAGCTAGCGTGAATAGAGTTGACAAAGTTGTTATTTTGGGAAAACAATTTCGAGCCATCTGCATTCTTTCGTTGGGACCACTATATTAGTTTTTTTTATTTCAATAAGACAATGGTATAATTCAATTTCGTCATAAATAATTGCACCACCCACCACCCAACATGTTCAATTGCGTCTGAACTAAATTTTCCAAAGAATTATTGGAAGTCTTCTAGGTTTGCACATCGCAACTGTTGGATCTCTGAGAAAACAATGTCGTCGCCACTTGTGTGGCAATTAAACGAAAACACGTTATCTCGTTATCCGTCCAATCTTGTTTTCTCTACTTGAAAACTCACACAAAACGTGCCTGCAGGCAGGCTCAAATGAAAAAGAAAAAAAAGAAACATGAACTAATAACGACATACCCATTAACATTTTGAAACGCCATCACCACATTCTTTGTGGTCGGTTTATCTGTAAGCAGGAGGGGTGGGCACGAGGCGTGACGACAGCGGAGTTATCTGAAGATTGTGTCTACTGCGTTTTGTGTGACTAATCTTCTTCATATACCTTTAGGCTTCGGGTGTGTGTATTATTATGCGCTAGTTGCAAGCAGGATCTAGACGTAGTTTTGAATGTGCATAATTTTTGCAATCCGGGTAGCAAAAGCATGAAGCAGAACACTGCATTATACATATTTCAGTTTTATATTTAGACCTCTTACTGAAAATCATGCCACACACGCGCTATTTTAATTATGATATAAATGGAATATATTATGATAAATGTGTATAAAACAGGGTACATATAATTAAAATTTAAAATTTACCAAATTTCCGCTGCCACCACTCTAGAATGTACGTATAGAAAGTCGTACATCTCTAAACATGGTTTTTAAAATGAGTATTACTTTTTTTATGTGGCCATAGTACGTTGACGACTGTGCTACAACTGATGACCAGTCTTTACCACTCTCAGGCAGTCTGCCCGGGCAAGAACTCTAAGCATGATTGACATTGCGACACACTGCGCCGCGTGCGTGTGCATGTGTGTGGGTATGCCGTCGAGGACTCGCGACTCCTCACGCAGGTCAGAGAGGGTTGCTGCTAATGATCCTGTAATAAGGGGTGCGAATAAGTGGCTCTTGTGACCTCTCTTTATCCCGACACCCGTTACCCCCTCCACCCCCACCCCCTCGCCCTACCAAGAGCATCCCCCTGGGCTACAATAATACTCTGCATACCGGAGGGCCCGTGCTTGTGGAATTGAATTGCCGATCCCTTGGGACAGAGATAGGGGTTGCAGAGGAAGAGGGGGTGACGTGACGTGTGCATGTGAGGGGCTGTTTCAAATAATCCATCCCCTCAATGTACTATTAATATCAAATACATTACTCCATATGCTAGTTACGCTCAAGTAAACTCAAAATACGTGGAATCTACATGATATCTCCCTCTCTCCCTCTCTCTCTCTCTCTCTCTCTCTCTCTCTCTCTCTCTCTCTCTCCATCTCTCTCTCTGTGTTCTCTATTCTCCTTCTCGTTGATTCGCTTAGAACGTTTTCGTGGGGAAAGAGAAACGACATAACAGAGTGGGAAAAAGTATTTTATTTTAGATAGCGTGTTCATCAAAAAACGTGTTTATGGTGCTGTTACATCATAAATATGAAGGGTACTTTTTATTCGTAAACTCATATAGGTAAGTGATAAAAACATTTATAATGGTTGAATAAGAGTTTGAACATTTTGTTTGTCTATGAATGAGAATTATAATAAACTTCAAGCATTATCATTCATAAGCATACAGCATCATATGAATACAATGATTGCTCGTTGACCCGTAGAAAGACAAGGTCATGGTGCTCGCTCATCCATGTGCGCGAGTACTCGGCGGACACACCGGCGGTCCACGCCTCACTGTGAGAGCGCCAAACCTATATGAGCTCATTGTAATAGTTGCAACGTGTTGGATCTCACGAGCGCGGCGCGCTATCTGCAGCGCCAGCCAGGGGTCAAGTCTTTCATGCAGCATTCAGAGCGGTGCACACATCAGCAATCAGCATTGTGCTGAGGCGAGAGGAAGTCGCATCGCCAATCTGTTGATTGTAAAGACTTCACATCCGCACTTCCGCCTTAGTCATGAACGGTGAAGCTACCCTGCTAAAAATTCTAGCCATCTTTCTCTAGCTATTTTTCTAGCTGGCAATGGCTAGAAGTAGGCTTGCTAGCAGTAGGCTAGCAACTGCTTGGTTATTGCCGCTTTTAGCTAGAGCTAGATGGAGACATGGCAGATAAGCTAGGCTAGATAGCTAGACATGACAGAGCTAAGTGGCAGACATGCAATAAAGCTAGAGAGTACTAGACGCTAGACTACAAGCTAGAACAGCTAATGGGGATTCTCAAGAGCTAGTGACTAGTTTGGCCAGACATGTGAAAGTAGGCTATAGC